>CM059203.1:44460334-45060334 GCA_030323885.1 Branchipolynoe longqiensis | reverse complement strand
TGCATCTCTATAAGAGAGGGCATACAATATCAATTGTAGAGTAACAGTTAAATGCATAGAGCAGTCGTCTCAAATGACACACTGCATCTCTATAAAAGATGTTGTACAATGTCAATTATAGAGTAACAGTTAAATCGATAGAGCAGTCATCTCAGATGACACACTGCATCTCTATAAAAGATGGTGTACAATATCAATTATAGAGTAACAGCTAAATGCATAGAGCAGTCGTCCCAAATGACTCACTGCGTCTCTATAAAAGAGGGCATACAATATAAATTGTAGAGTGTCTCAAATGGCACACTGTGTCTCTATAAAAGATGTCGTACAATGTCAATTGTAAAGTAACAGTTAAATCCATAGAGCAGTTGTCTCAAATGACAAACTGTGCCTCTATAAAAGATGTTGTACATTGTCAATTGTAGAGTAACGGTTAAATCCATAGCGCAGTTGTCTCAGGTGATTCCTTGCATTGTTGTACCATGACAACTGTAGAGCAATAGTTATCTTCACAGGGAAGTGTCATCTTAAATGTACCGCGTCATCTCTATAAAGCATGTCATATGATGTGAATTATAGAGAAACAGTTCCATCCATAGAGGAGCCCTATCAAATGATTCACAGCGTCTCTATAAAGCATGTCGTATGATGTGAATTATAGAGAAACAGTTCCATCCATAGAGGAGCCCTATCAAATGATTCACAGCGTCTCTATAAAGCATGTCGTATGATGTGAATTATAGAGAAACAGTTCCATCCATAGAGCAGCCCTATCAAATGATTCACAGCGTCTCTATAAAGCATGTCGTATGATGTGAATTATAGAGAAACAGTTCCATCCATAGAGGAGCCCTATCAAATGATTCACAGCGTCTCTATAAAGCATGTCGCATGATGTGAATTATAGAGAAACAGTTCCATCCATAGAGGAGCCCTATCAAATGATTCACAGCGTCTCTATAAAGCATGTCGTATGATGTGAATTATAGAGAAACCGTTCCATCCATAGAGGAGCCCTATCAAATGATTCACAGCGTCTCTATAAAGCATGTCGTATGATGTGAATTATAGAGAAACAGTTCCATCCATAGAGCAGCCCTATCAAATGATTCACAGCGTCTCTATAAAGCATGTCGTATGATGTGAATTATAGAGAAACAGTTCCATCCATAGAGGAGCCCTATCAAATGATTCACAGCATCTCTATAAAGCATGTCGTATGATGTGAATTATAGAGAAACAGTTCCATCCATAGAGGAGCCCTATCAAATGATTCACAGCGTCTCTATAAAGCATGTCGTATGATGTGAATTATAGAGAAACAGTTCCATCCATAGAGGAGCCCTATCAAATGATTCACAGCGTCTCTATAAAGCATGTCGTATGATGTGAATTATAGAGAAACAGTTCCATCCATAGAGGAGCCCTATCAAATGATTCACAGCGTCTCTATAAAGCATGTCGCATGGTGAAAACTGTAGAGTAACAGTTATCACCATAGGGCATACATCTCAACTGACTCCCTGTGTTTCCATAACGCATGGCGTACAATGTTAACTGTAGAGTAACAGCTATATCCTTAGAACAGTCGTCTCAAACGACTCACTGCATCTCTATAAAGCATGGCATACAATGTCAAATATCGGGAAACAGTTGTAAATAGCGATAGAGCAGTCATCTCAACTGCCCCAAGTTGTTCCAATACAGGGTGTTGTACGGGCGCGGTGGCGGAATCGGTAGAGCGCGGGCCTCGCGTGCGGAAGGTCGGGAGTTCGGTTCCCGGTCCAATAACACCAATGACCTTAACAATGATACTTGTCACTTCCTAGCCTGGCGCTCGACATTCGTTGGATAGAACAGGGACTGGTTAGCACAGTGTGAGGATAATGTGACTGAGTGGGATATTGGGTCATGGTGACAGCGGCCTGGTATGGCGGGTGGGGCAGCACTATAAAGTCGCAATGAGTGTGCACTGTCACAAATCGGTATCCATCATGATACGACCTTAGATGTTGCTAGGACGTAGAGCAACAGCAAACAAACATGCTTATAGCGCAGTATCACATTGCCTAAGTAATTGTCCAACAAAGCAGGCCGTACAACGCAAACTGCGTGGCAATAGTTATTTCTATAGAACACCCGTCTCACCTTTTCTCTATATAGCAAGTCGTACAATGGAAATTGTGTCCGGAATTAAACGTATGTCACCTTAAAGAGAGCCGTACACTGTCATCGGTGGCTTACAGTTGTCTGCAGAGCAGTTGCGTTACATTGACTCAATAATTGTCCACAAAGCGAGAGATACAATAACAACTACCTGGCGAAGACTTTTTTGTTGGTATTTTATAGAACTGTTGTCTAGAATTGGATCAATGTACTGTATTTCTACGAAGTGAGTCATACAATGTCAACGGTGTGGTTATAGTTATTTCTAGTGAGCACCTGAGTGTAGTTGACTCACTTTCTCATCTTTTTTTCACCGGGCGCGGTAGCCGAATCGGTAGAGCGCAGGCGTCGGGTGCGGGAAATTGGGGGTTTGATTCCCGGTCGAGTCAAACCAATGATTTATAAAAATTGATACTTGTCACTTCCTAGCCTGGCACTTGGCATTATTAAGATAGAGCAAGTACTGGTTAGCTCAGTGTCAGGATAATGTGACTGAGTGGGATATCAGGTCATTGTGCTGTCAGCCTGATTTCCCAGTGGGGCAGCACTATAAAGTCGCCATGAGTGTGCACTGTCACAAGTCAGTAGCCGTCTTGATATGACCTTAGATGTTGCTAGGATGTAAAGCAATAACAACACACACACTTTCTTTTTATTAAGTAAGACTTTCAACTGCATCGCTCTGTCCATCATTTGAAGTTGACTCGGCGTCTCTCAATGAAGCTTGTCGTACAATGACCACTCTACTCAAACAGAACTATAAAGTATATAATGTAGTAAGTAGTCTGTACATGAGCTCCACTACCACACGGTGGCGGGAGACACTACTCCGCACACCTACGCAGTTACATTGAACTGCGCTAGGTGGCGGCACGCTAGCCACCGGGCAGGGCCCCGACTGGGCTGCCCTCAGCGAGGGGGCTGGGTCACTTGACTGTTAACGTCGCGGAGAGCGGATAGGTTTACCAATAAACCAGGTGAAGTGCACTGTATTTGGATATTGGCATTCTTCCGTGTGTGTGTGACAGCGAGTGCGAGACCGTGGAATGGCTGACATCGGGGGCCTATCACAATAATCTTAAATGAACTAATTCGCTCTCGATAATGGGTGTCATACAATGGCAACTGTGTGGCAGCAATTATTTATTATGTATCTCAATATGATTGAATGTCTCCCTATGAAGCTTGTCGTAGAATGCCAACTTTACGGCAAGATTGATACATAGTAGCCAATTGCAAGTTGACTAAATAGGCCTCGATGAACGGAGTCGTACAATGTCAACTGTATGGCTGCAGTTATTTATGTAGGGTGTCTGTGTCAATGTGATTCAATGTATCCCTATGAAGTTTGTCGCAAAATAACAACTCTACAGCAATAGTTTTTTTGGGGTTTTTTCACAAGTGTTTATTCATCTGAACAAGTAAAGTATCAGCGCCGGAGCACTGGTCTTCCAGGCGTTTTACATCCTGTGCTGTTTCTGTGCAGCACAGGACACTTTGTACAATGGGTATTCTGTGGACTGCCCCATCTCAAATAGACTACATCACGGTTCCAGCGGCGCGGTGCATTGTGGGATGCATCAGAGCAAAACAACCCCCCCAAAAGCACATGGCACATGCTAATACACTGGGTGCAGCTATGACATGTGCTAGTTTCAGCTCATCTCAGCTCTTGTTTGAAACATAGAATACCAACTAAAAAAATATATATAATAAATTCAGATATTAATCTTTTATCCAGCATTCCATTTACATCAATATAATCAGGACATCTTATGCCATGTGCGTTTAGATTTAGAAAGATCTGGGCACTCAGACTAGTGTTAGAGCCATAGCCAGAGTACTCAATGCATTGTCAATGGCAGTGAGCAATCTCCATACAGAAAAAGTAAAATATTGATAAAACCACACGACCTAGAGACAAACCGCTTGGAACACATACAGAAAACATGTTTATCAAAAAGATTATATTAAATTGATAAGGTTAGGGTTTGGATTTCTATTAATTTTGAATAAAACTGACGTTTTTCATTGCGCATATAGGCAAACTCAATGGCCGTACGCCGTTGCTTTGCTCCCAACGCCGTTTTCAGCGCATGCGCAGTCGGAACCGTGATCTAGTTTATTGACATTGTGAGAAATTACCTTAGATGCTTAACTGTATTCAATCAAATATAATTTGAATTTATTGTGTATGTTAAAATGATCTTCTAGATGTGTGTTTGAATTCCAAGTTTCACAAATGATATTAAATCTGCGTAGTCCGATGAAGCATCAACTTTTCAAAATCAAAACGATTATCTAGATTTGATTCTACATATCTAACTTAAATATTGACGCACTTATTAAGTATTTGTTGCCACCCCGAAGGGAATAAATACCAAGCCAATTGAATAGAACCTGTTACTGCAGAAGCCTATGGTATCAGAGTTTTGGCGTGCTTGCCAAAATTATGTTCATATGTTTGAATTTCAAATATCTCAAAAGTTAGCCATTTCAATTAAAAGTTACTTCAAAGTAAAGTAAGGTAGATCATACTGATCAATTTAATATACTTATCGCAGAAAAATGTGAGAAACTCAAAACCATCGGACTATGCAACTTTAACGTATTTGACAGTTTGCATAATATCAAAATCAAGAAGTGAAACAGTTTTTTTTTTTTCCAACTCTGACAAATGCACACCATGTAAACCTTCATATGAATATGGATTCTGCTATTATTTGGAATGTCTTATGCTATTATTTTGAATGTTTTCACTTTTGGTTTCCATGTCACAAGTTGGTGTCCAGTTTCAGAGAATGACCTCCATTCGTGAAGTTTGGCTCTTCATTTAGGCAGATTAGGACAACCAATGTGACCTAATTCACATAGATGTGTAGTCTAAGTAGGTCAGTAGTGTACATACATATATATATGTCAAGTTCTGTATCGGGTTACAATAGTGAAGAGACAGTTAATACAGATTGGGACATGCTTAATGGCTGGCTGAGAAAAAGGCGCCAAGCCGTCGTCTTACAAAAAGGTAATTGTGTGCGCTAGCTAATTCGGTGACACACTGGGGAAAAGTGACACGCGTAATGTTCCGGAAGGCTCAGTCAGTCAAGACTGCTGGAGGAGCCGACAGACGCAAGGTGAGCGGTTCGCTCCTCTGATTGGTTGAAAATACTGGTTATCGCTAGTCCATTAGTTTCATCGATTTATGTATATCTATGAGTTTATTTGTGTATATATACATAGATCTGCATATGAAGAGTTCAGGCGCAAAACCATGTAAACGCCAAACGAAAGATGGAGATACACAGTAGAATCAAACCTTCAAAACGTTAGTTGTTTTATATTCCTACGCTTTTGTTCATTGCTCCATAAGAATATCATCACAAGAGAAGTAAAATCAGTGAGAATTAAAATTATTTTCAGGTAAAAATCTATTATTTTAATAACATTTTTGGATTGCCGTTTATGTGGTTTTGCGCCTGAACTCTTCATATGGACATGACCTAGATTTAACACATTTTATGTAGGACATGAGTGTACATAAATAAATATGTGTATATATATGTATGTGTAGTGATAATCCCGGTTATCGCCCATAATAATCCTGTAGTAATCCGTACATGAGCTCCACCACCACAAGGTCGCTGCCGGGACAACGTCGTCTAATGTCGCAGTTCTTCTTCATCAGGTGGCAGCACGCTAGTCAATCGGCGGGTCCGTGTGTTGACTGTTTGTATTTTGCCTGGCTAGTGGCTCCCCCTACCATGAGAGGTTACCTGCGACCTGGCTGGTCAGGGGGGTGGGTCAGTTGGTCTTGCAACATCGCGGTGGGTGGAGAGAAAGAATAAACGGTGGAAGCGTACATTCCTGTCTTCGTCATTATTATATTTACACCATTCAACTAGAGAGACCAGACTGGGTGGCCGAATGAGTTGAGCGTCCATCTCCTGTTTTGGGAGATCGGGGAATCCGAACCCATGGGTTCATGGGTTTGAACATTGGTCGAGTCAAACAAATGACTTAAAAATTGATACTTTTTGCTTCCTAGCCTGGTGCTCGGCATTAATAGGATAAGGCAAGGACTGGTTAGCTCAGTCTCAGGATAATGTGACTGAGTGGGATATCAGGTCATGGTGCTGGCAGCCCGATCTCCCAGTGGGGCAGCAGTATAGAGTTGCCATGAGTGTGCACTGTCACAAGTCGGTACACATCCTGAAATGATCCTAAATGTTTCTAGGACGTGAAACAACAACAAATAATCAGCTAGAGAAACCAAAAAGGAGCCGGCTGGATGCGGCCTGTTACAATACCGAGGTATTAGTGGCCACCCACCACCCCTCATCTGTGAATGGGGTGGTCCTAGCAGTTGGGATCCTTAAATTTTGCCAAAATTGTTGGACCTTTTTGTACTGTTTTTAATCAGTTATAACTCTGATCTGCTGATATTATTTATTCACAAATTTGTTATTTCTGATACCCATGCCGACCTCCAATAGTCGATGTCTTCTTTTTGTGTTTTGGGGTTGCTAAAAAAAAGAAAAAAAAGAAAAGATGCCCATCCCATTTTTGGAGTTTGTTGCTCCAAATTTGTGAAGGAAAGTCAAAGTTACTATTGTTTTCTATGGCAAACGGAGCAGCATTCGCATTCACATTCGCATTCGCACCGATCGGTCCATGGGTCGATCCATTTGACACATTCACATTCGCGTTCGCATTCGCATTCGCATTCGCATTCGCATTCGGACGTATGGAAGCACTACTATGCCTTTACATGCTTTTCGATGTTTTGCTGCATTCATATTCGCATACCGCATACCACGTATATGGAATTTTAGCTTTAGTCTTGGCACAAACGTCATCAGACCATATATGGAAGCCATGTAGAGAGGGACCAGTGTAGGTGTTCGTCCAAGCAGCATGTGCCATTCTGCGGTGGAGCCTTCAAGGCGTTACACCCATAAGCCACCAAGACATTAAGCATATAACATACACCAATTCTGGCATCTATTTCTTTATCGATATTTACATTCCCTAAACATACATGATTCAAATGAAACTCTCAAAGTGAGATGCCGGTACATAGTTATTGCACAATATAACAAAAATTGAAAATAGGGGGAGGAATCTGAAAACTGTTTTTACTTTCCACTCTGGAATCTGAAAACGTTTTTAATTTCCCTCGGGGGAAATTAATAACGTTTTCAGATTCCCCGGGGGAACTTGAAAAGGGGGGAAATTGAAATTGTTACACCGGTACCACTTTCACACACAAATTTATTGGTCAAGAGATAACTCGTGCTAAAGATTACAGATCCCACAGTTGGGAACGAACAGCAGGACAGGTCTATATCCCACAGTAATGACTGGACGGAGGACTGGTCTATATCCAACAGTAGTGCATGAACGGCAAGACTGGTCTATATCCCACAGTAATGACTGGACGGAGCACTGGTCTATATCCAACAGTAGTGCATGAACGGCAAGACTGGTCTATATCCCACAGTAATGACTGGATGGAGGACTGGTCTATATCCAACAGTAGTGCATGAACGGCAAGACTGGTCTATATCCCAAAGTAATGACTGGACGGAGGACTGGTCTATATCCAACAGTAGAGCATGAACGGCAAGACTGGTCTATATCCCACAGTAATGACTGGACGGAGGACTGGTCTATATCCAACAGTAGTGCATGAACGGCAAGACTGGTCTATATCCCAAAGTAATGACTGGACGGAGGACTGGTCTATATCCCACAGTTGGGAACGAACAGCAGGACATGTCTATATCCCACAGTAATGACTGGACGGAGGACTGGTCTATATCCAACAGTAGTGCATGAACGGCAAGACGGGTCTATATCCCACAGTAATGACTGGACGGAGGACTGGTCTATATCCAACAGTAGTGCATGAACGGCAAGACTGGTCTATATCCCACAGTAATGACTGGACGGAGGACGGGTCTATATCCAACAGTAGTGCATGAACGGCAAGACTGGTCTATATCCCACAGTAATGACTGGACGGAGGACTGGTCTATATCCAACAGTAGTGCATGACCGGCAAGACTGGTCTATATCCCACAGTACTGACTGGACGGAGGACTGGTCTATATCCAACAGTAGTGCATGAACGGCAAGACTGGTCTATATCCCACAGTAGTGCATGGACAAAAACAACTAATTATGTTGAGATCTTCTATGCGATTATTCCCTGATGGACTCCCAATGCTCAACACGCGTTGAAACGATTATCACCCGTTAGGAGGCCCGGGGAGTTATCTTGTAATGGGTATGTTAAATTTAGTGGGAGAATTCTATTTTGTTATTCGAAAGGCGTTAACTGAATGACAGCTAATTAAAATGATTTGAATAACATTGAATTAATACTGCATAAGCCGATGAAAGCATCAATTTAAAAAAGAGCAACTAAAACACTTACCTAGATTTGATTCTACATATCCAACTTGAGCCACGCTCACACACGGGCCTTAAGTCGCCTCAACTAGTTCACCTCATTGAAGTCGACTGTGAAAGCTCCGCTGAGGCGAATTAGGGCTGCTTCGACTCAACTAGTTTGCCTTATGTAGAACTCTTTGTGAGGTGGATTAGATGAGGCAAATTAGTTGAGGTGACGTAAGGCGCATGTGTGAACGGGGCTTTAAATACTGCTTCACTCATTAAAGTTGCATAGTCCCATGAAGGCATCCATTATTGTTAAAAGCTTGTTTTATTTAATGATGCCTCAAGAGCAGATTGATTGTTATCAATGGCTATTGGACGTCAACCATGCAGTCCTTCTGACATATTTCTTTCGGGGAAACCTACTGCTACCATATAGGCTATTCTTTCTGATAAGCAGCAATGGGTCTTTTATATGCACTTTCCCAGAGACAGGACATCAACCTTTGATGAACCAGTTCTGGACCACTGGTTGGAACAGAAAATAACCCAAACTGCAAATCGGACCACTCAGCAGAATCGATAGGATGACCGACACCTTCACAGGTGGACACCCTACCACCTGAGCTATGTCCCGCTCCCCAAATCAATTTGGCAGAACCAAATATACACAGTTGACCCTACGTAATCAACTTAAATATTGATGCATTTATTAAACAACTGTTGCAGCAGCGAAAGGAATACTGGCCAGCTTAATAAACACAGTTATAGCTGAAGCCTTCACTGTCAAAACATGGCCCTACTTCCCGGAATAAACTTATTATGTTTCCACATAAAATATTTCCAATGTTGGCCATTTAAAATAATATACTAGTCCTGCCATTTATGCATCAATGTGAGATATATGCTAGTCCTACCACCCGTTCATTACTGTGGCATGTAGACCAATCCTACAACAATTCATTACTGTGGGATATAGGCCAGTCCTATACGCATTCACTACTATGGCATATAGACCAGTCCTCGCATCCATTCACTACTCTGGCATATAGACCAGTCCTACATCCATTCGCTAATGTGGGATATAAACCAGTGCTAAATCCATTCACTACTGTGGGATATAGACCAGTCCTAACACCAGTTCATTACTGTGGGATATAGACCAGTCCTACACCCATTCACTACTGTGGGATATAGACCAGTCCTACACCCATTCACTACTGTGGGATATATACCAGTTCTGGCATCCATTCACTACTGTGGGATATAGACCAGTCCTACACACATTCACTAATGTGAGATATAGACAAGTCAAACATCCATTCACTACTGTGGGATATAGACCAGCACTTCACCCATTCACTACTATGAGATATAGACCAGTCCTACATCCATTCACTACTGTGGGATATAGACCAGTCCTACCACCCGTTCATTACCGTGGGATATAGACCAGTCCTACATCCATTCACTACTGTGGGATATAGACCAGTCCTACATCCATTCACTACTGCGGGATATAGACCAGTCCTACATCCATTCACTACTGTGCGATATAAACCAGTCCTACATCCATTTACTACTGTGGGGTATAGACCAGTCCTACATCCATTCACTACTGTGGGATATAGACCAGTCCTACATTCATTCACTACTCTGGGATATAGACCAGTTCTACCACCTGTTCATTACCGTCGGATATTGACCAGTCCTACTTCCATTCACTACTGTGGGATATAGACCAGTCCTACATCCATTCACTACTGTGGAATATAGACCAGTCCTACATCCATTCACGACTATGGGATATAGACCAGTCCTGGCATCCATTCACTACTGTGGGATATAAACCAGTCCTACATCCATTCACTACTGTGGGATACAGACCAGTCCTACATCCATTCACTACTGTGGGATATAGACCAGTCCTACATCCATTCACTACTGTGGAATATAGACCAATCCTACATCCATTCACTACTGTGGGATATAGACCAAAGCTGGATCCTACTGAGGTACATAATTAAACAATATTAACCTACTTACTCACTCAATGGGCCCCACTTGAGATTACGATGAAGGTCAGTTCAAACACAAAGGCCAACCCTACACCCTACCATCACCCTTTCAATGAGTATGTCACCTCTAGAAAGATAATCAGTTATGCCCCCATAGTAACCGCTACCAGACTAGTCTAACCTAGTCTACCTCCCCGTATATATGTTTCTTTTTTTCTGTTATCTTCTTCTTTAAAAGCCCCAGTCACACATAGCCGGACGAGCCCCGGATTTTGAGCCGGACCACCCACGGACCAACGGCCCGGACTGTCCCAGACCGCCACGGATAAAATCACTGTTTTCATCGATTTTTGCCTTGAACGAGCCCCGGATGAGCCCCGGACCGCCCCGTACCACCCCTGGACTGCCCCCGGACTGGGCCAGACCTGCCCAGGACGAGGCCGGTCCACCCCCGGACTGCCCCGGACCACCCTGGACTATCCCGGATCACCCCCGGACTATCCCGGATCACCCCCGGTCTTATGGGGGAAGTCCGGGAGTGGTCCGTGGCTAGACCGGGGGTAGTCCTGGATAGTCCGGGGATGGTCTGGGTCAAACCGTGGCTAAAAATGACCCGGCACCACCCACAGACAGGCGCAGTCCACTCCTGACCACCCCTGAAATCCCCAGACCACCCCCGGACAACCCCCGGATCAGGCCGGATTAAGCCCGGATCGCCAAGTCCCCCAGACCACCCCGGATGTTTTAAACGGATCAGGAGGTGTCAGCACGGATGAGCCACGGACGAGCCAAGGATCACCCCGGGTCGCCCCGGACCACCCCGGAATGCAGTCCGTGGCTCGTCCGGCCCCTGATCCGGGTATGTGTGACTGGGGCTTTAACTGTCATTCATATCAATGCTTTGCCTATTGTCTTGTTATTGTATATTTAGTTTGTAGTAGCCTTGTTCACTGTGTAGTGACAATTGTCATTAAGGCTGGAAATCCCGTGAAGTAGCTCTGACAACAGGGAGCGGAACATAACTCAGACGGTGGAGTGTCCACATGTGAAGGTGTCGGTCATGCTATCGATCCTGCTCAGTGGGCCCTTTTGCAGTTTGGGCTATTTTCCATTCCATCCAGAGGTCCACAACTGGTTCTTCAAAGGCTATATGGCATGTTGTGTCCTATCTGTGGGTAAGTACTCTTGTGGGGGTGATGAAAATGGGAAATATTGTGCTTAGAGCGGTCCCCGAACCCACATCTCTTTGCATTCCGGGCCAGTGTGCCCACTCAGTCACATTATCGTGACACTGAGCTAACGAGCCCTTGCCCTATTCGAATAATGCCGAGTGCCAGGGTTGGAAGCGCAGCTTGTACAGGATCTTGGTCACGGCAACCAATGTCGTGGGGGAAATATTGCACCTAGAGCAGGACTCGAACACACATCTCTCTGCATTCCGGGCCAGTGTGCTAACCATCACACCACCTAGGCTCCCTGATATCAACACACTACCCATGCTTACCTGTCTATGTGGTTACTTGCCTGAGAGGTTAGTGCAGACTACTACACTCATTCCCCTGGAATTGCTTACAATTACATACATACAGGCAATGCACTAACACATACATGCACAGGGTAGGTTCAACAACCATACAGCGCGTAGCTTGTACAGGATCCTGGTCACAGAACAAGTGTCGTGGGGGTGTTGAAAATGGGAAATATTCCACCTAGAGCGGGACTCGAACACACATCTCTCTGCATTCCAGGCCAGTGTGCTAACCATCACACCAGCTAGGCTCTCTGATATCAACACACTACCCATGCCTACCTGTCTATGTGGTTACTTGCCTGAGAGGTCAGTGCAGACTACTACACTACATATAAAAGACCCCTTGCTGCTTATCGGAAAGAGCAACCTTTGTGGTGGCAGCAGGTTTCCTCCAAAGAAATATGTCAGAATGACCATATGTTTGATGTCCAATAGCCGCTGATACTAAAATCAATGTGTTCTAGAGGCGTCATTAAATAAAACAAACTTTTACTTTAGCACTGACATGTTATTCAGAGGAATAAAAACACTTGAACGAAAAAAAACCACTCATTCTAGCACACACAACCGGATATCCGGTCTGCTATGCAAGACAGCATCTCATGCAAAAAGGCTCCTGTGGCGGCCATTTTCTAATCGAGAAACAAGCTTCCTTGTTATGAATATTCCATTAAAGAAGTCAATCCACTAATCCTGGGGGGGGGGATCTGCCTCTCTCATCCTCTGTGTGGCCATGTGGGCTGCATATATTAACTATGGAGCGAGACATAACTCAGGCGATATAGTGTCCACCTGTGAAGGAGTCAGTCATCCTCTCGATCCTGCTCAGTGAACCCATTTGCAATTTGGGCTATTTTTCATTCCAACTAATTGTCCATAGCTGGTTCATCAAAGGCTGTGGTATGTGCTGTCATGTCTGTGGGAAAGTGCATATAAAAGACCCCTTGCTGCTTATCGGAAATACTAGCCTATGTGGTGGCAGTGGGTTTCCTGCACCAAGAAATATGTCAGAATGACTTCATGCTTGGCGTCCAATAGCCGATGATAAAAATCAATGTGCTCTAGAGGCGTCGTTAAATAAAACAATATTTTACGTTGACTGTAGGCAAGGGAGAGTGTAGCGCAAACTGAGCAAAGTGGTGAATAAATTACACCTTGAACCAGCTTTAGCGGAAATTATTTTTTTATTTTTTATTTTTATTTTTTATATTTTTTTTTTTATTGAGGCTGTATTTATACTGTCCATAGCATATAAGCCTGGGTATTCAGGCTTGTTTTCAATGCTGGCCAGCTGTAGTGTTGGTGTTGTCTTATCACACAGTAGCTGCTGATAAGGTATTTGATTGCCTGTATTTCAGTAGCAGATAGATAGTTGGTTGGTCTGGTTAGTACTATAGTAGTCTATGTTAATTTTTTTGGATTGTCTTGGCATATATGTGCTTTATTTTTTCTACTCTTATTTCTAGACTAGCCTACTCCTATTTACATATCATAGGCTTGTACGCAGCTGTGAGGTGTGTTATCTGGGTGCTTTTGGTATGGTTACCTTCCATTGGGCGTCTCGCTGGTGGGCCGTGACATGTATCACCTGCCCCTTTGCGGTGCAGCTTAGTTGGGGGTTCCTAGCCTTATTTTGCACAGATATTTTTTGTATGTTTTTAGGTCAGGAATTTGTCGTTCCTTTACTGTTTGGGCATTCCACACCTTGGCAGCCATTTCTAGCGTGCTTCTCTCGTGAGCTTTTATTTGGCTTCTGGTCTGCTTTAGTAGTGGCGCATTATTTGCTCTAGTTGCCCTTTGTGGTTTTGTTAGGAGTTTATTGTCTTGACTATAGCTGTATGCTAATGTTTTCAGATGAATTATTCTCCTATTTTCTAGCAATTTTACTTTGGTTCTTTTGTGTATGTCATAGGTGGGGTGCAGCTTGTCTACTCTGAGGCAGATTTTCAGGGCTCTGTTCTGTAGTGTTTGCAGTTTTTTTAGAAGTTCTTTCTTTGCACCCATGTAGTTTACATCTCCATAATCAAAATAGGGTAGCACCATGCCCTTGAAGATGTTTAGAATTCACTTTGATAGTGTTCCTCCGAATTTGGAGATATGTTGTACTTCCAGTCTGTGGAGTTGAGATTAAGGGTGCAATTTTTATTTATTGGGAGGAGAGGTATATTTAGATGGTTTTAGATATAGAGCAGGGTGGAAGGGAGGTGGGGGTGTGGGGGTGTGGGGGTCTGGGGGTGGCTGGGAGTTGGAGGTGGTGGTTTGAGGGTGTCGGGGGGAGTGGGGGTGGCTTGGAGCTGGCGGTTGGCGGTTGGCGGTTGGCGGTGGTTGGTGGAGGTGGTGGTGTGGGGGTAGGTGGGGGTGCCTGGGAGGTGGTAGTCGGCGGTGGTTGGTGGAGGTGGTGGTCTAGGTGTAGGTGGGGGTGGCTGGGAGGTGGTAGTCGGCGGTGGTTGGTGGAGGTGGTGGTGTGGGGGTAGGTGGGGTGGGGTGGGGGGGGTGGTGGGGGGTGGTGGGTGGAGGGGGTGGTGGGGGGGTGGGTGGGGGGGTGGGGGGTGGTGGGTGGGGGGGTTGGTGGGGGGGTGGGGTGGGGGGTGGTGGGGGTGGGGGGTGGGGGTGGGGTGGGTGGGTGGGGTGGTGGTGTGGGGGTAGGTGGGGGTGGGTGGGGGGGGTGTGGGCGGTGGGGGTGGGGGAGGGTGGGGGGTAGGGGGGGGGTGGGGGGGTGGGAGTGGGGGGTGGTGGGGGGTGGGGTGTGGGGGGGGGGTGGGGGTGGGTGGGGTGGTGGTGGGCGGTGGTGGGTGGGGGTGGGGGGTGGGGGGGGGTGGGGGGTGGTGGGGTGGGGGGGGGGTGAGTGGGGTGGGGTGGGGTGGGGGGGTGGGGGTGGGGGTGGGGGGGGGGGGGGGGTGGTGGTGGGCGGTGGTTGGTGGGGGTGGGGGGGTGGGGGTGGTGGGAGGGGGTGGGGGTGGGGGGGGGTGGTGGGGGTTGGTGGAGGTGGGGGGTGGGGGGTGGGTGGGGGTGGCTGGGGGGTGGTGGTGGGGGTGGTGGGTGGAGGTGTGGGGGTGGGGGTGGGTGGAGGTGGTGGGTTGGTGGGGGGTGGGGGGGGGTGGGAGTTGGTGGGGGGGGGGGGGTGGGGGTAGGTGGGGTGGGGGGGAGGTGGAGGTGGTGTGGTTGGTGGAGGTGTTGGTGGGGGGGTGGAGGGGGGTGGTGGTTGAGTGGGGTGGGGGGGTGTGGGGTGGCAGGTGGGAGGGGTGGGTGGAGGGGAGGTGGGGGATGGGTAGGGATGAGGGGGGGGGGGGGGGGGGGGTGGAGAGGAGGGGGAGGGGGTTGGGAGGGGGGGGTGGGGAGGGGTGGAGAGGGGGAGGGGAGGGGGGGGGGGTGGGGGATGTGGGGAGGGGGAGTGGTGGAGGTGGTGGGGTGGGGGGGGGGGCGGAGGGTGGTGGACTGGTGGATTGAAGTTGGAGAGGGGGTGGCGGGGATGTGAGATGGGGGGGGGGGGGGGTGGAGGAGGGGAGGAGGGAGGGGGGGGGGAGGGTGGTGAAGTGGAGGGTGGGGAGGAGAGGAGAGGGTGGGGAAGGAGGAGTGGGGTGGAGGGCAGGAGGGAGGAGGAGGGTGGTGGAGGGAGTGGGGAGGAGGAGGGTGTGGGGAGTGGAGCTGGTGGGGGAGGGGAGGAGGGGGGGAGGGGTGGAGGAGAGGAGGAGGTTGGAGGAGAGGAGGATGGAGGTGGTGGAGAGGAGGAGGGTGGAGGAGAGGAGGAGGGAGGTGGTGGAGAGGAGGATGGTGGAGGAGAGGAGGGAGGAGGAGAAGAGGAAGAGGGGGAAGTGGAGGAGGGTGGTGGGGGAGGGGGAGGAGGGTGGAGGAGAGGAGGAGGATGGATGAGAGGAGGAGGGGGAGGTGGATAGGAGGAGGAAGGAGAAGATGAGGAGGAGGGGGGAGGTGGTGGAGAGGAGGGAGGAGAGGAGGAGGAGGGTGGAGGTGGAGGGAGAGGTTGAGGAGGAGGGAGGTGGTGGAGAGGAGGAGGAGGAGGGAGGTGGTGGAGAGGAGGGAGGAGAGGAGGAGGAGGGTGGAGGTGGAGGGAGAGGTTGAGGAGGAGGGAGTTGGTGGAGAGGAGGAGGGAGGAGGTGGCTGGTCTGAGTGATGGGGACCGGGTCTCCAGGTTCAGGCTTTGAAGGGTTTGTTTGTAAAACATAACCCTCTGGTAGGAAAACAAGATGAAATAGGCGATTAAGGTTGGCACTGTGATGTAGCTTTGAAGCCTGAGTGCTTCCGGTCTGACGTCAGCGTGACGTGACGTCATTGTGACGTCACGGGCCTGACAGCCGTGTTGTGGGGATTAAGCCTACATGTCATTGTCATTTAAAGTTTATGAGAATAAAAAATTAACAAGGCAACCTTCCTTCATCGTTTCCAACTTCTTTTTTTTATAGTAATTATTTAATTTATTTCAATTTCTTTTGGGGTGGTGGTGGTAGGAATTTGAGATGCAACTTGAAGCTACATAGTCCGATGAAAACATCAACCATTTGATTCACATGCAATGGATGAGGATAAAAGTGGATGTGATCTATAGGCATCGTTAAATATAACAAGCTTTACTTTAACAACAAAATCAAACCGGATTTGTTTGCAGTTTACTATTACAACTGATAGTTTCAACAACAAAAAGTTTGCTTTATTTAACAACGCCTCTAGAGCACATTGATTTTTATCATCAGCTATTGGACGTCAAACATCAGGTCATTATGACATATTTCTTTGGAGGAAGCCCACTGCCGCCAGATAGGCTACTCTTTCTGATAAGCAGCAAGGGGTCTTTTATGTGCACTTTCCCACAGACGGGACAGCACATACCACAGCCCTTGATGAACCAGTTGTGGAGTACTGGTTGGAACGGAAAATATCTCAAATTGCAAATGTGTTCACTCAACAGGATCGATCGGATGACCCACACCTTCACAGCTGGACAACTGAGACACAATGTAAAAGGTAACGTTTGTTTTATTTAACAACGCCTCTACAGCACATTGATTTTCATCATCAGCTATTGGACTTCAAACATACAGTTATTCTGACATATTTCTTTGGAGGAAACCCATTGCCGCCACATAGGCTACTCTTTCCGATAAGCAGCAAGGGGTCTTTTATATGCACTTTCCCACAAATAGGATAGCACATGCCACAGCCTTTGAGGAACCAATTGAGGACCACTGGTTGGAACGGAAAATAGCCCAAACTGCAAATGTGTCCACTGAGAAAGATCGATAGGATGACCGATAACTTCACAGGTGGACACTCTACCACCTGAGCGACGTCCCGTTCCCTTTACAAACAATGTTAAAGCATAATTATGACCAATTATATGTTGAAAGATCATTTATGAAGTTAAAAGCTTACAATTATAACAACATAAACAAATTATGGCCGCATACCATATACTCATCTAAGAGTCACTGATATTCAGGAGAACGAAGTGGGTGGAAACAAACATCTTTGAACTTCAAGTTCCAAGAATCGAATACTAAAGCCAAATCGGGATTCACTGGAGAAAGAATGATTAATTATTAATTGCATTTTCATTAATGTAACGGGTTCATGAGTTTTTGTTTAAAAAGGGTGTCGAAGAATTATGTTTTTAATTACATAGAACCGTGGGAAGTAGTCAGCTGCCACAGTGCACTTCATGCACCATCACGTCTTAGGCCATTAGGCCTACTGGTCCAAGAGTAAAATAAATGGCTCATAATTTGTGAAGTCAGTGATTTGAAGACGGGATATTGAAGCAGCCATCATGATCACCATTTCTTGCAATGATGGGGTGACTCGAATGCTAACCATTACACCACCTAGGCTCCATGATGCAATCATCCTACCCACGCCTACCTGTATATGTGGCTCATTGCCCGAAAGGTTAGCGCATACTACTAGTACTACACCATGCAAGCAATGACCGAAGTAGAAGAAAAGAGGATTTTTTTGGGGGGGGTCCATTAGTTGTTTAAGCAGGGGAAATTTCGGTCATAGACGACTGGTCTTCCTCATTCTACTGCTGGTCGATGGAAAGCCCGAGCCTACACTTTTACCGACCCAAGGGATTTTTAACCTCCCACACCACATAGACATGGTATGAGAGCAACCGGCCTTTGATGACGCTGTAAGTGATACACAGCGGTGGAAATCCAAATTGGCAGAGCTGGGGGCACGGGGAATCGAACCGCCGACCCTCAGATTAGGAGTCTGACCTAGAAAAAAGTCAGACACTCTAACCACTCCGCCACAGAGAACGCCACATAGCCAGGTAAGCATAGTTTTGTCAAATATTGCCATAAACAGCAGGGGGGTAGGGGGTGCTATTATGTGATGTGTTATTTGTATGCCTAGCCAGTGGAGCTTGTATGTATATGTATGTATATGTATATATATGTCTTGGTTGGGTTATAGCTGAGTTCCATGTGGATGACATAGTGAGTGGCAGGGTGAGTGCATTGGCACCCAGGACCTGGCCCTTCTGCCTGAGTAGAGGTCAACACAATCCAGTAGGGGTCAACACAATGAGCATGTGAGAGCAGCCAGATCAGGGTTGGTGGTGGCCAGGCAGCCACTGGTGGTGGGCAGACTACTGGTTGCCAAGGGGATTAGGAATGCTGTTCTCCTATTTGGTGACATGGGTGGTGTGATACCCTACCAGGGAACCTATGTACTGTAGGACTCTGCACTGACCTCTCAGGCAAGTAACCACATAGTTTGGTAGGTGTGGGTAGTGTGGTGATATCAGGGAGCCTAGGTCGTGTAATGGTTAGCACACTGGCCCAGAATGCAAAGAGATGTGGGTTTGAGTCCCGCTCGAGGCGCAATATTTCCCATTTTCATCACCCCCACGACAGTACTATAAAATAGGCTTGTCTTCCCGTATTCTCTTCACTGTTACTTTCTCTTTATTCGTGTCTGTATCGTATTTCCTTACAGCCTACTTGCAGAGCCACAGATCCGGGTACCGACACTACAGTTTGATTGTTAAAATACATGTATCATACTTTCATTGGGTTATGCAATTTAATGAGTGTCTATTGGCACATAGTTGATTGTCTGCTTTTACATGTAAAAGCGATGGTTTGAACAAAAAACTAACATTTCTCGCCGTGAATATGGCCTATGCTGCCGACACGGCGTAAAGCAACCACCAATCAATCAATCAATTCATCGGGTTATGCAATGTTAAAGTTGCATAGTCTGATGGTTGTGAGATACCGTTATATTTATGAGATAATGATATTAAATTGATTGTTATAATATACCTTATTTTAGTTTGAAGCAACTTTTAATTTACATGGATAAACATTGAGATATTTTAAATGCAGAGATTTCAAATTAATTTTGGCACGTGGCCCAAAACTCTGACACCATAGATTTCAGCGGTAACAGGTTCTATTAAATTGCCTCGGTATTTCCTTCGGGCCGTAATCGATTAACACGACCCGGGCGACTCGGGACACCCGAGTCGTTAGAATTTCAAATCGAACACTGCGAGTGGAGTCGACAAAAACACGTGCCGTGTGCAAAACGACCCGACGCCAGTAACCCACCTCTTGGCTGGGGTTTGCTAGGAAAGCCTGAGCTGGTACCTGTAGGATAACAGCTACCACTACAAGTTGTTTTAATGCTTTTTTTAAATAACCCAGATTGTCAGCTTATACGATCCTAAAATACTTTAAATCCTATTTTGCTGTACTTATATTGGTTATTAAAACAAATAATTAGGTTTTAGATTAACCCACCATTTTTTCCACCCCGAGCGTGCAGAAGCTTATTTGGTTATTCGACCCGAGTCTGCAGGATGTGCGCATGCGCCAAAAAGTGGCTCGGGTGACCAGAGTCGATTAATCGATTACGCCCACGATGTAGCAATATATGCTAAATAAGTACATCAGTATCGAAGTTAAATATGTAGAGTCAAAGCTATATAATTGCCTTGGTTGCGTAAATTTGATTCTTCGTCAGACTATGCAGCTTTAATGGTGGATTGCATTATGTTATGCGGAAGTTGATAGTCAGATGGTGGAAATTAACCATTATGTTGGTTGGTTATTGGCATGTTATGTCCTGGCAACATCTAATGTCATATCAGGATAGGTACCTACAGACTTGTGACAGTGCACACTCATGGGGACTTAATGGTGCTGCCTCACTGGGAAATCAGGCTGGCACCATGACCCGATATCCCACTCAGTAACATTATCCTGATACTGCGCTAACCAGTCCATGCCCTATCCTAATTATGCCGAACACCAGGCTAGGAAGTAACAAGTAACAAGTCATTGGTTTGACTTGACCGGGAATCGAACTCCCGACCTTCTGCACGCGAGGCCCGCGTTCTACCGATTAGGCCACCGCGCCCAGTAAACTATTAGCAGAGCCTTCCCCAAATGGCATCACGTGGTGTCATGAATATTCATAGAACCATTCAGGCAGGCGGTCAGACGAACAGGCTCCTCGACATTCATTACACTGTTTGTTGGAGTTTTACGTCCTGGCAAAATCTACAATCATATCAGGAGGGATACCGAATTGTGACAGTGCACACTCATGTCGTTTTTATATTATACTGCTACCCCATTGGGAGACCAGTTCCGGTCGAGTCAAACGAATGACTTGCAAATTTGATACTTGTCGCTACCTAGCCTGGCAAGCATCATTAATAGGATATGGAAAGGACTGGTTAGCTCAGTCAGTATCAGGATAATGTGACTTAGTGGGACATCAGGTCATGGTGCTGGCAGTAGGCTCCCAGTGGAGCAACACTATAATGTTTCCATGAGCGATTACCATTATAAGTCGGTATCCATCCTGATATGACCTTATGGGGCTGTCACACTACGACGTAACGACGTCAACGTAGGGAGAACGTGAAGAACGTTGAACTTCTCGGCGTAGTATGCAAATTTGGGCACAAGTTGAACGTGGATGCAGCGTAGTGGACGAGAGAGCAACGTCGGTAAAGCGTAGTGATACCGTCGTTCGACGAGAGAGGTCAACGTAATGACGCTGACGGAACGTTATGAACGTTATTCAATCGTCAGAAGAACGTTACGTGACGTTCGCTACGTCATGATACGTTGAACGTACGTTGAATGCACGTTCTCCTGACGTTCTCCTGACGTTCTCCTGACGTTGTCCTGACGTTCCCATTACGCCCCGTGGGCATTTGCACTTGGTTTAATGGGGGTCAACGTAGTGGAACGTAGTTGAACGTAGTGAGGAGCGTTGGAATAACGTCCGTTTAACGTCATTGACGTTCGCTGAACGTGAACAGAACGTACGGCAAACGTAAACCCTTACGTTCGACCTACGTCGAAACTTTTGAACATGTCCAAAACCTCGACGTAATTCGACGTAACACGACGTAATGTGACGTAGCTCGACGTCACTCTAACGTCATTATGACGTCATCATAACGTAATCCAACGTACATCAACGTAATGACGAAATATCACCACGTTAGGCTCACGTTGGCTCATTACGTCGTAGTGTGACAGGGGTATTAGATGTTGCCAGAATGGCAAGCGCCAACAAACAAACAAATTCCTAGAGGAGGTGGTGGTGGTGATGAGGTGGTAGTCGGCGGTGGTTGGTGGAGGTGGCCGAATTAGTTGAGCGTCCGTCTCCCATTTTGGTATATCACGGGATTTGTGGGAACCCACGGGTTCAAACCCTGGTGGAGTCAAACAAATGACTTAAAAATATACACTTGTCGCTACCTAGCCTGGCACTCTGCATTATTAGGATATGGCAAGGAACAGTGGAATGAGGAAGACAAATTGTCCGATATTTAAATTTCCCCTGTTTAATCAACTAATGTACCCCTCCAAAAAAGAAGTATATCTTTGTTGATTAGGGAAATAGCGAATGGAAGACAGGAAGTGTGAACACTTATTTGTCTCTCATTTTTGCTTGAGTGCAAGTAAATAAGTAACACAAGGAATAATTAGTAGCATGTGGTGAAATAGGGGTCAAATTTCCCTGGATCATCAGCCCATGCTTTTTCTAATCTATTCTGGATGAATTTATTGACTCGGTATCAATAACATTTTGTAGGAGACTGTTCCATATATTTATGATCCTATTTGAGAAACTGTGTTGCCTTAACTTTGAAATGGCTCTGGGTTTTTACTAGTTTGAGAGTATGGCCCCGGCTGCCTTCTCTTTTATTCAAGGTGAAAAATTGGTTCATATCTATTTGATCCAAACCTTTCATAATTTTAAATACTTCAATTATGTCACTTCTTTTCCTTCTGTAGGAAAGGGTAGGAAGTTTCAATTCCCTAAACTGAGTTAAAGTCATTTCACATTGCAAACTGCAGAAAGCTGCTCGTATTCAAGCTCAACTGATTAATTATGTTTCCAGTATAGCAGACAGTTTTGTTATGTTGTCATTTCTGTATAAGCCCTGAGAAGTTAATTCCAAAGGAATGCTGAGTAAGTAATTCTCAACTCTATCTAACTCCCACACGGTACAGCTAGACAGTACATGTGTTTTTTTTCTTTTCTTTGGACAATTATCCTTCAATGTTCTTGAGACTTCAATCTATGTCGTTAGGAACTAACTCTATTAGGAAGGGAATTGTTCGCTAAATTCAGCACCTTCAGCTTCTTTGTTTGTTGGAATTTTCCATCCTTGAATCATCTAAGGTCATATCAGGACGGGTACCTACAGACTTGTGACATTGCCAGTGTGCTAACCATTACACCACCTAGGGTCCCTGATATCAACACACTACCCATGCCTACCTGTCTATGTGGTTACTTGCCTGAGAGGTCTGTGCAGACCACTACACTTGTCCCCCTGGAATTGTAAGTCTTGTAATGCTTACAATTACATACATACAGGCAATGCACTAACACATACATACACAGGGTAGGTTCAACAACCATACAGCGCATAGCTTGTACAGGATCCTGGTCATGGCAACCAGTGTCATGGGGGTGATGAAAATGGGAAATATTGTGCCTAGAGCGGGACTCGAACCCACATCTCTTTGCATTCCGGGCCAGTGTGCTAACCATTACACCACCTAGGCTCCCTGATATCAACACACTACCCATGCCTACCTGTCTATGTGGTTACTTGCCTGAGAGGTCAGTGCAGACCACTACATATGTAACTTAGATACTGGTGCACTTATCAAACATTTGTCGCCACATAGAAGGGAATACTGAAGCGATTTAATATAACTTGTTATTCAAGAAGCCTATCATGGCAAGAGTTTTGTGGTGCTTGCCTAAATCAATTTTGCATGTTTGCACTTCAAATATCTTAAAAGCTAACCATTTAAAATATGTTATTTCAAACTAAAGTAAAGTAGATTATATCATTCAATTTAATGCGTTTATCTCAGACATTGACTGAAACTACAAACAATAGGACTGTGCAACTTTATTATAAGCACGGACAGTCATATTTGATGCATAACTCATTATACAAGTATAAATACTAGGTGAACATACATATATTGCTAGTTCCTCCATCGGCACAATATAACTATGACCTGGGACTGACGATAAACTCAAGCATGTCAGCTGCGTGTGCTGGGTTAGGTATAGATAAAGGATTCACCCTGTACTCGCAGTACATGGGTGAATACCACTCCTATCTAAAAGCTGTCAAAAAATCGGGGAAATGGATTGAGATCCTAAATCCACAATCTAAAAAGCAATATTTATTCTTTATATATGTCTTAATATTTCCCTGCTCCCTTTGAGTTGAAAAATATAATAAAACATATAGCTTAATAGAATTTAAAAGTGAAATCGATGGAGTTCTATGGCCGCCATCTTGTTTTTTGCTTTTGCTACCATTTCACCAGCTCTGTGTTGATATAACTATCCATTTGATACTGGAGGCAGGCATTCTACTTCCTCTTCCATACTTATAGCTGGCGCACACCTCCCGTTTACGATTCGCGCGCTAAAACTGACTGCGACTCGCGACCCGTTTACGACCTAAAACTGGCCGATTCATTTTTCGAATCTTATAAGATTCCAGTTTTAAGCCCTAAAACTGAGTTTTAAGTCGCGAATCGCAAGGCTCTGGTGTGCGCGGTGGCCGCACACCTAACGACTAAAACCCAGTTTTATGTGCGAAACGGGCAGTTTTAGGTCGTAAACGGGAGGTGTGCGCCAGCCATAAAGCTATTTTCGCCCATATTTAGACTACGTCGTCGTTCACCCGTGTACTGCGAGTACAAGGTGAATCTGTTATCTAGGTTAGGTAGCGCCTGCCTACCTCCCATGAAATGCTGCACTTTTTTTAACCTTGACATGCACACTGGCACACGCCGTCAGTGCCAGAAAACCAAGCGGGTCCTTGGGATTTGAGGGCTTAGGCAGAAATGTTTGGCAGCAGGGAGAGGAATTGCTTTTTATAGGCAGTGGTGATGTCTACCTTCTCGAATGGTTATGATTGCTGAAGTAACTAAGCAGCATATCAATGTGGATTTGAAAAGCCGCAGGACCAGATGGTTCTGTGGTGAAGGAAGATCTGGGTCTCTACGTCATTTCATATGCCCCCAAGAGAAATAAGAATGACTGAAGTACTCAACAACAGTCATAGATATTCCAGATAGGTCGAACATGTCCTGACTGACGAATGATGATGATATTTAATTATTATATTTGCTTACACGTTAGGATGCTTAAAACCGGGCGCGGTGGCGGAATCGGTAGAGCGCAAGCCTAGCGTGCGGGAGATTGGGAGTTTGGTACCTTGTCGAGTCAAACCAATGACTTATAGAATTGATACTTTTCGCTTCTTAGCCTGGCATTCGGCATTAATAGGATAGGGCAAGGACTGGTTAGCTCAGGGTCAGGATAATATGACTGAGTGGAATATCGGTCATGGTGCCAGCTGCCTAATTTCCCAGTGGGGCAACACTATAAAGTCGCCATGAGTGTACACTTGTCATAAGTCGGTACCCTTCCTGATATGACCTTAGATGTTGTGAGGATGGGAAAGAAGCTGACAAAGGTGCAAACAATTCACTTCCGAATGAATCTAATAAAAACACAATTTGTAACTTTTCAAGTTATTTGTTTAACTCTGCCAAGGATTGATCCCAATACATGGAGAGGGGAACAACCTGCCTTGAATGGAAGAGCAGACACTGTAACCAACAAAATGTTTAACTTTTCAAATTATTTGTTTAACTCGGCCGAGGATTGATCCCAATAGATGGAGAGGATGACAAGTGGTCGCGAATGGAAAGTGGACGCTCTAACCACCTGACCATTGCGTGTTCAGTTTGCTTTCTTGGTTGTCGTCTGCCTGGCTGTGCAGACGACATTTGTCGGGGTCCCTGGGGACACAGAGCGAAGAGGGACAGATGGACGAGCGTTGAAAAATGGGCTGTGGGGCTTAGTAGGAGAGTTTGGGGAGGGGGGGGGGGGGGAGTGGGGGAGGGAGGGAGGGAGGGAGGGGGGGAAAGTGGAGGGTGGTGGGGTGGGGGTGATGAGAAAGGGTGTAGAGAGTGTATGGGGAGAAGGGAGTAGGGCTGATGGTGGAGAGTGTATGGGGAGAAGGGAGTAAGGCTGGTGGTGGAGAGTTTAAGGGGAACACGTGAGTATGGTTTGTGGTGGAGAGTGTATTGGGTGACTGGAGAAGGCCTTGTGGTGGAGAGTGTATGGGCAGAAGGGGACTAGTTCTTGTGGCGGAGAGTGTATGGGGAGAAGGGAGATGGGCTGGTGGTGGAGAGTTTAAGGGGAACACGTGAGTAGGGTTTGTGCTGGAGAGTGTATGGGGAGAAGGGAGTAGGACTGGTGATGGAGAGTGTATGGGAGAAGGGGAGTAGGCCTTGTGGTGGAGAGTGTATGGGGAGAAGGGGAGTAGGGCTGGTGGTGGAGAGTGTATGGGGAGAAGGGGGTAGGCCTTGTGGTGGAGAGTGTATGGGGAGAAGGGGAGTAGGCCTTGTGGTGGAGAGTGTATGGGGAGAAGGGGAGTAGGGCTGGTGGTGGAGAGTGTATGGGGGGGGGGGGAGGGGAGGGGTGGCGGGAGGGGCTGTGAGGGAATTTTTGGGGTGGGAATGGCAAAGCTGAAGCAACACACAGCAATTAACTGTGAGATGGCTCTTATCTGATGAAGTTTCAAGTCCTGCCCAGTTTTTTTCTCACAGTTCCTAGGTTGATTTACAATTGTTTGTTTGTGTGTATTGTAGGCCATATTTTTCATTCAACATTCCTGCTCAGCATGGCCTAAGCAATTAATGATTACTATAGAGATTTAGGCGTTCTCTGTGGCGGAGTGGTTAGAGTGTCTGACTTTTTTCTAGGTTGGACTCCTAATCTGAAGGTCAGTGGGTCGATTCCCGATGCCCCCACCTCTGCCAATTTGGATTTCCACCGCTGTCTATAACTTTCAGCGTCATCAAAGGCCAGTTGCTCTCATGCCATGTCTATGTGGTGTGGGAGGTTAACAATCCCTTTGGTCGGTAAAAGTGCAGGCTCGGGCTTTCTATCGACAAACTGTCTAATGGTGGATACAAGTCTATTCAGACTTATCCATGACAGGCAGTATAAATCTTCGAGAAAAAAAAGGCCTAAGCAATTAATGATTACAATAGAGATTTAGGCCTAAGCAATTAATGATTACTATAGAGATATAGGCCTAAGCAATTAATGATTACTATAGAGATTTAGGCCTAAGCAATTAATGATTACTACAGAGATTTAGGCCTAAGCAATTAATGATTACAATAGACCTTTATGCATAAACAATTAATGATTACTATAGAGATTTAGGCCTAAGCAATTAATGATTACTATAGAGATTTAGGCATACGCAATTAATGATGACTATAGACCTTTATGCATAAACAATTAATGATTACTATAGAGATCTAGGCCTAAGCAACTAATGATTACTATAGAGATTTAGGCCTAAGCAATTAATGATTACTCTAGAGACTTAGGCCTAAGCAGTTAATGATTACTATAGAGATTTAGGCATAAGCAATTAATGATTATTATAAACCTTTAGGCCTAAGCAATTCATTATTACTATAGAGAATTAGGTCTAAGCAATTAATGATTACTATAGAGATTTTGGCCTGATTCGGTGCTGGATATATATATTTTTTTTTTTTATTGATGAATTTATTTACCCTGCTCACTTGTTTCCACCGCTAATCCAATTTGATTCAAATCTTTTGAATTTAGTTTTTAGTAATAATTTAGGTTTTCTTGCTTCTTGTTTATGGCTTGTAACTCTTTGTTGTTCGCAAAGAGTCAACAATCCTGCTTTCACTATGTTAATGTTTCATCGTGTTAATCCATTTAAGCGTCATCTGTTTTTCTAGCTTACATTATTTTTTAGTAGTCTCTTAAACACTGATATGTTTTCTGCATTTTGTGTTGCAGCTGGCAGTTTATTCCAAATATTGTCACTCATGTTAGCTACACAGCGATCATATGCACTGCATTTAGATTTTACCATTGCTAGTAACAGACTTTGTTGATTTAGATGTGTTTGGTTACGGGTATTATGAGGCTATTTTTCATTCAACATTCCTGCTTCGGTGATGGATATTTTTAATATTTTTTCATTGATGAATTTATCTAGCCGGCTCATAACTGATAAGTGTGTTAACACTTGTTTTCACTGATGGGGCCAAATGTATGAGGGCGGGTTAGGGCTCGTAACCCACGCGTCGTGCGGATTTCCCGGGTTAGCGGCCAAAGTGTCAATATATGAGGGCGGGTTAGGCAAACACCTCGAGAGTTAAGGTCAAGTTCACTAACCCCAATTTGAGCCCGGGTTAACGTCCGGGTTAGGCGCCAACTCGGGCCAAATCTATTCAATGCGACCATATTTAACAGAATTACATACTCAAATCGTGAAATCTCATTAAATTAACCCTAAATTCGAAGTGTTATTAAGGCTACTGCCGCATTGGCGGCGATATTAATATTTATATTTTCGAATCGACGAACGTAAAGTACGCAAATCGCCGCCGCCGCCACCGCATCGACGTCGCTTTCCATACTGGCAGTGGTGACGGTTTGTTTACTGTACGTTCGTCGATTCGAAAATATAACTATTAATATCGCCGCCAATGCGGCAGTAGCCTTAATAACGCTTCGAATTTAGGGTTAATTTAATGAAATTTCACGATTTGAGTATGTATTTCTGTTAAATATGGTCGCATTTAATATATTTGAGCCTAATATATGGCTACAAACGCAGAGGGATTTCCCAAATCTATAAATAACTGAAACTTTAGCTAACCCGCGCGCGCTTTGGTCACATACATCCCCCGTGACACATATATTAACGCCGACAATAGATACCCCGCCGGCCGCCCTTAACTCTGCAGCCGATAAATTGTGCTTCATACATTTAGCCCCTGGTCAGCACTAGTCCAATTTGATTCAAATGTTTGGAATTTAGTTTTTGGTAATAATAATGGTTTTCTCGCTTCTCGTTTATAGCTTGTAAAGGCCCTGTCACACTACGACATACGGTGTCAGCGCGTGCTCAATGTTAGAAAATCTGCCAGTACATCGGCATTCGTCAAACTTGTCAGTGGCAGGGGTTAAAATTGGGCATATATACAACGTACACACAATGTACGTAACGTATGCAGAACGTATCTCTGACGTATTGCTAGCATATGAGAGGGTTCATGTGCCTCGCAAAATGTTTGCAAAATGTTTTCAAAATGCTTGCATACGCTCACGGAATGCTGACCAACATTAAATACGTTACGCCATCGCTAGAAGAATGGGGTATACATTAAATACGCTGGAGATATGACAGGCATACATTCAAAGTATGTTAGGAGTACATAATGCATCCGTTGGCAGTATGTGGATTGTACACTGACTGCACGTTCCCACCGGCTGAACGTACGGCTAACATGCAGCAACATATACCAACATATCCCTAACATACTCCCAATGTTCGCCGATGTATCCCAAACATACACGCAGCATACGCTCAACATACGAGCCACACATTGACACATGTTTAAAATTGTGAGCATGCACACAATTTTTTCGGAGCCTAAACGCGCATCGACTTAAGATGACGTATACCAACATATCCAGAATGTATACACCGTATGCCCAACGTACACATAATGTATGACAATGTACGCCGATGTGTTGGTCGAAAAGCACATATGTTGGCACACGTTGAGGCCATACGTCGTACTGTGACAGGCCCTTAACAGTTTGTAGATTGCAAACAGTCCAAAATACGGCTATTACTTAAAGCATTTTCGGCATTGATTGCTATTTTGTTCTGTTTTGCTATTTGTTCTGCTGGGAAACATGTACACAAAGCCGGTAAATTAAATAATTTGTTGTAGTAAATATATTTATTACTATGAATAATGTCTTTAGTTAGCACGGCCATTGTTGGTACAATTTGGAGTTATTTGTAGTGCATACTTCTTAAGGCTGGAAGACCAAGGCCTTGGTGCTGGGAAAAAAATCAACTGGAATAAAAAGCACACAAAAACAGGCAAAATTAAATTTTGGAACGCGCATAACGAAAAGATCCTTTATATCATAATATTGATAACTTCATTTTAGCGCACACAACAAATTCATACAAGATTTTTGTGATTACATTTAAGAAAAAAAAGTTTATGTCCTACAAGAATCAAGTTTTAAAACAAAGTTGAGGTACAAGCATGGTTTCGATATGAAAATTTAGCACCAAATCATACAAACATATTAGTGGTGCATTTTGTGGGATAGATTAAATACATGTAGTCTTGCTAACATACTTAATACACGTAAGCAACAATATATGTATGACCTGCTACCACAACTAGGGGAGAGCAGGACCTAGCTCAGGTGGTAGAGTGTCCACATGTGAAGGTGTGGGTCATCCGATCGATCCTCCTCAATGGACACATTTGTAGTTTGGGCTATTTTCCGTTCCAACCAGTGGTCCCCAACTGGTTCATCAAAGGTTGTGGTATGTGCTGTCCTGTCTGTCGGAAAGTGCATATAAAAGACCCCTTGCTGCTTATCGGAAAGAGTAGCCTATGTGGCGGCAGCTGGTTTCTGCCCAAGAAATATATCAGAATGACCATATGTTTGACGTCCAATAGCCAATGATAAAAATCAATTTGCTCTAGAGGCGTTGTTAAATAAAACAATCTTTCCCTTTTTTTGCTACCCCAACTAACAAAAGAGAATTAATCATTAACTATATAATGTGAATATCAAATATGTGGTAGATAGTTTCTGAGAATGATCCATATATGAATGGCACTCATTGTCATACAGGGAAGTCACTATAACTAATATAGGTCCTCCATATGATATCATAAGCACATAAGTAAACTGCAGATGTCATGTAGAATTTATTTGTACTCTTGCAACATTACATTGCCTGGTGAAAGCAACTGTAGTTAAAGGTGTATTGTTCGATAAAAGCAGCACATTTTCAAAACCAAAGCACCCGCATAGATTTGAACCTACATATCAAACTTAGATACCTGTGCACTTATTAAGCGTTTGCTGCCATGTAGAAGGAGATATTTTGTTTGTTTGTGGTAAATATGTTTATTCTGCTGAATAAGACTTTTGTCAGCGCCGAAGCACTGGTCTTCCAGCCATTTTTCAATTCAGGGTTATGTACACAAAAGGTATATAGAATAAGGTACACAATAATTGTTGAATACACAATTTGAAGCATGTAGCACAATGAAAGTCTGTAACCCAAAGGTTCCATAGCAATATGGTAATAGTAGTATAACTAGATCGATATTAGTCAGATCAATGCGAGTATTTACATAGTATTTAGAATGTATCAGATCAATTTAATACATAGAACTTGTTACTGTAGAAGCCTATTGTGTCAAAGTGTGGCATGCTTGCCAAATTTAATTTAGCATGTTTGCACTTGAGATATATATCAAAGGTTAGTCTTTTAGATAAAAGTTTCTTCGAACTAATATGAAATAGATTACAACAATCACCCTAATGTTGTGCGGGTGATGACAATGGGAAATATTACGTATATATGCCAAGAAAATAAAAAAAAACTAACATAGGCTACTAACCATACCAACCAATTATCTATCTGCTACTGAAATGCAGGCAATCAAATACCTTATCAGCAGCCACTGTGTGGTAAGATAACACCAACACTACAACTGGCCAGCATTGAAAACAAGCCTGGGTACCCGGGCTTATATGCTATGGACAGTATAAATACAGCCTCAATAAAAAAAATTAAAATTTTTAAAAAGAGCATGAGGCGAACCCACATCTCTTGCATTCCGGGCCAGTGTCCTAACAATTACACCATCTAGGCTTCCTGATGTCATCATCCTATCCACACCTACCGTCTAGGTGGTTCCTTGTCCGAGAGGTCAGTGTAGACTACTACACTAATATATGTACCTCAGAAAATGACCAGAACTTAAAGTCATCTGGCTGTGCATATTTAAATAACGCAAGGAAAAATATAACTACAATTCGCACGAGATAAATATTTTATATTGAATATGAACTTTAATCTCAGATAATATCAGCGCATCATCATTTGAGAGGTTGCTGCTTTAAAGTTGCATAGTCCGATGAAAATATCAAATTTTCAAAACCAAAACAATTATCTAGATTTGTTTGTACATATCTAACTTCGATACTTGTTCAGTTATTAAACATTTGTCACCAAATAGACGGGAAAACTTAGGCAATTTAATTAAACTTATTACTGTAGAAGCCTATGGTATCAGAGTTTTGGCATTCTCGCCAAAACTACTTTGACATGTTTGCAGTTCAAATAACTCAAAAGTTGGCCATTTAAAAAAGAGTTACTTCAAGCTAACGAAATGTAGATTATAACGATTAACCTATCATAATTATCTCGGAAAATGATGGAAACTCAAAACCATCGGACTATACAACTCGAAGAGAAATTATGTAAAACTTTGCAAATAAATAATGTTGTGTATTGAGATCAGACTGTCTGCTACATCAGTCTTTTCACTCTTATCTCTCTTATCTCTCTTATCACTGTTATCACACTTATCACCGTTATCACACTTATCACTCACAACTTCTGGTCTCTGCGTACAGATTTATAATGGACCACAATATCTTCAGTTGTTTTCCAGTCCTCCCCACTAGAACAGGGTACATAAGAGCCTGCTGTAGGCCTACATGCCTCCTCTTGGTTTGATCTCAGAAAATCTTACAGAGAGAGGCCAGGTTGGCTTTCACCTTCTAGCCTCTATCGCGTTTCTGACTCCCACTCACAGACTTGTCACCACAGAGCTAGGAGTCATGACTCTTTACTCAACGCACCCCTCTTCTCTTTCCTTCATACTCCCCCGACCGCGCCCACCCACAAAATTACCTCCTCTCCCCCAGACTAAGGGAGAGTGTTTGCTTCGACGGGGCCCTTTCTTTCACTACTGCGCTTTCGTCTTTGCTGGAAACCCATCTTTCACTTCCCTCCTCTACTCCCCTACGGCGCCTGGACTTGCGTCACTACAATTACCCCTCCATGAAAGTTCCGTCTTTCGGTGCCTTCAGATCGATTCATCAGTGCCGGAACCTATTGCTGTAGTCATTTGCAAACATTTGAGATCAGTTACAAACCACCGAATCCATTTCTTCATGCCTCATGGTCAAACTCTCACAACTGTATGATCTCTCGGAGTGATACCATATTTGAACCAACAATCCAGTGTTCATGCCTTTCATTGTTTTGATTTCAAAATTCCAGTATCAAGAACAAACGTCACCACTATACACACACATATATTTATTTAAATGAGAATTACCCACTTTAAATGAATTTATTATAAGAAAGTATGACTTTCCCATCCATAAATATCAGATATCAACATTGTGGATGAATGTAGGCTTGAGATCATTCTCCCAACCACAAAGTGCACTAAATAAAATTCACAAAATAAAATTCACAAAATAGAATTCAAATTCATCAAGTTTTGAAACATATAACTTCACACATATATGAGCCTGTCTCAAAAGGTTCTAGCTCATCGTTTTTTTGTCCATAGTAACGATTGACACAAAACAGCACAGAACAGCACAGAAACGGTTAAACTGAAAACACAAGGACATTTGCTTCACATCAATATGTATTCTATTGGGATTATGAAACACCATGTAAAAAACAAATCAGTTTATCCAGAGCAAATGCATAAGTAGATAGTATGTTGATGGTTACTATGGACAAAGTGCTCTCCCATATTGCTTAGCACCTTTTGAGACAGTCTCATATACATATAACATAGAAGATATGCAGAGAAAAAAAACGGGGGGAAAAACAACACAGAAAATAAAATTCACATTCATCAAATTTTGAAATATATAATTTCACACATATACATATAACATGGAAGAAATGCGTCAGAAATAGGATATAAAACATATGTCATGGGGGTGATGAAAATGGGTAATATTGCGCCTAGAGCGGGACTCAAACCCAGATCTCTTTACATTTCTGGCCAGTGTGCTAACCATTACACCACCTAGGCTCCCTGCTGTCACCACACTACCCACACCTAGGTGGCTATGCGGTTCCTTGCCTGAGAGGTCAATGCATACCACTACACATAATAGTTTTGTTCTATTGCGTAGTTATATTGCGGGGCCCTCTGCTAGGACTAAATGTGAATTTAGTGAACTTGTTGCAATTCCGAAACACAGCCACAGTGATGAGAATTATAGGATATATTACATTCACCATATAATATACACAACTTTATACCATAGTTAATGTTTTCCTAGTATGTACGTAAAGCTGCATAGTCCGATGAAAACATACAATTTTGAAACCTAAAACAATTATCTAGATTTAAGGCTACATGTCTAACTTAGATACTGGTGCACTTGATAAACATTTCTCATCACATAGAAGAGCATAGTGAGGCAACTTAATAGAATCTCTTGCCGCGGAAGCCTATTGTGTCAGAGTTTTGACATGCATGACAAAACTAATTTTGCACAGTTGCACCTCAAACATCTCAAGAGTTAGCTATTTAAGATAAAACTTACTTCAAACTAAAGTAATGTCGGTTATCGCAATCAACCTAATATATTTATCTCAGAGCATTAAGGAAACTCAAAACCATCGGATTATGCAACTTTAATGTTCTACCAGGATAGATGTATGTACACTACATTCTGAGAATTAGGTCTACAACAGTGAAGCTGTCCGAACATACTGATGTCTAGCTTAAATAGCACAAGTTTGTTTGTGTCGTGGGGGGTGATAAAATGGGAAATATTGAACCTAGAGCGGGACATAAACCCACATCTCTTTGCATTTTTGGCCAGTGTGCTAACCATTACACCACCTAGGCTCCCTAATGTCACCACACAACCCACGCCTACCTGTCTATGTGCCTCCATGCCTGAGAGGTCAGTGCAGACTACTACATCTGTTATTGGTTGATGTCCTAACGACATCTAAGGTCACATCAGGATGGGTACCAACCTTTGACAGTGCGCACTCATGTCGACTTAATAGTGCGGCCCCACTGAGAAATCAGGCCGCCGGCACCATGATCTGATATCCCACTCAGTCACATTATCCTGATACTACACTAACTAAGTCCTTATCATATCCTGTTAATGCCGAGCGCCAGGCTAGGTAGCGACAAGTATCAATTTTGTAAGTCATTAGTTTGTCTTGGCTGGGATTCGAAGTCCGGACCTTCCGCACTGGAGCGCCTGCGCTCTACTGATTCGGCCAGCGTGTCCAGTCAAATAGCCCTTTCTATGGATGCTCCTTCATTGGGTTAGATATAATATTCATATTCATATTAATATTTATAATTTATAAACTTATAACCCCAACTGGCAAACAACAAAACAATTTAAAAGTGACTTCAAGGAATAAGGTACATTTAGAGATTGGGGACCCAAACAGGTTACGTACAGCCAACATTGTATTCACATGAAAGTTTCACCACAGCCACCTAGCCTGGCGGTCGGCATTACTAGGATAGGACCAGGTGCGTTGGAATGAGGAAGACCAATATTATTGTCAGCTATTGCAATGTCCACTGCTTAATCAATGAATTAAAAAATATATAAAATAATTCATAATTTTAAGATATTCCTTAATCAATGAATGTAAACATATATAAAATAAATAATTTTAAAATATTGCTTAATCAATGAATGTAGGAATATATATAATAATTAAATTTAGAATATTGCTTAATCAATGAATGTCAAATATAAAATAATTAATTTTAAAATATTGCTTGATCAAATGAATGTGAAAATATAAAATAAATAATTTTAAAATATTGTTTAATCAATGAATGTAGAAATATATGAAATAATTAATTTTAAAATATTGTTTAATCAATGAATGTAAAAATATATAAAATAATTAATATGAAAACATTGCTTAATCAATGAATGTAAAAATATATAAAATAATTAATTTAAAAATATTGTGTAATCAATTAATTTAAAAAAAATATATGAAATAATTAATTTTAAAATATTGTTTAATCAACGACTGTAAAAATACAAATGAAAATTGAAATACCTAAAATATGAAATTTCCCAGACTTAAACCGCAAGTATAACGACAGTAATTAATGGGCTCTGCAATGGAGCTTGTCTATGACATCATGATGCATGCACATATCCCATTGATTTTAATGCAAATATTTCAATACATCTTGTCATTTTGGTTCCAAAATAGACCAATAAACTCCTACCTGCTCTGAACTCAATTCAATTCAATTCTGTGTCATCTACGATATTCTGTAAGGTTACATACGCGAATGAAGCCCTCACATTTCAGAAACCAAAACACTCAGTTAGACCTGATCCTACCAAAGACCCTATAATACTAAGACGGCTCACTCAGCCTGTACTGTGTAATCAAAATGATCAAACCCACCACTTGGTGCGCTGGCTGTTCTCTTGGTTAAACAGTTGCTATATTATATGTACAAATCTATATATGAATGTGAAAGATGTGTGATGATGATGATGGTGATGATGATGATGATGATACTTGTTCATAGCAATTTCATATTGATGTGTATTCATACTTACCTATCTCATGTATAATATAATTGTATGTGTTAAATATGAAACACCAACCAGCAGCCGGGATGATCAAACCCATCACAAGGTGGCACTGCGAAATTTACATTAACATGGGAGAGATAGGGAGTGAGCCATCTTAGTATTATAGGGTCTTTGATCGTACTTAGATACTGGCAAACTTGTTCATGTCGCCAATATTGATGACATTGGATGGCTCCTTGTTAACAGGTTAAGCTTAGTATAAGATGATAGCTATCTGGGTTATTCTCCAAAACTGGGCACCACATATTTGATCTCTGTGTTACGATGCTGATAATTAAGTCTTTCTTGCTGATAATTGACAGTTTTTTCTTTCTTTTATTGATAGCAAGTCATATGGTTATTGTAGCCTCTGTCAATTAGGTATGTTTTTAGTAGTTCTACATGTATTGAATCTATTCCACAAAAGATATCAAACTTATACTTGTACCTTTGGGTGGTTTAAAAAAAAATGAATTTATTTACCCTGCTCATAACGGATAAGTGTGTTAATACTTGTTTTCACCACTGGGCAGCACTAGTCCAATTTGGTTCAAATTTTAGGAATTCAGTTTTAATTAAGTTTTCTTGCTTCTTGTTTATGTTTTGTAACTGTTTGTAGATTGCAAACAGTCCAAAATCCAGCTTTCACTATACTTTCTGTTAATCCATTTAAACATCATCTGTATTTCCAGGTTACATTATTTTGTAGTAGTTTAGTGTATGATTTTGCGCTAGAATGAAAATGTGAAGATTTACACATTTACACCCTGCATTTAGTCCAAGTTTTTTTCAACTTTTTAAAAACTTTTTTCTCGTAAGACAAAGCATTGTTTGCTAAAATCTAATCGATAAAATCTTGTTCGACTTTGTGGTATATGGTAAAATTATGTTATAAATGTGTCTTTGATGTTCATGTTAAACAAGTAATATTAGCTTATATACCTCAATTGGCATAAGATCTAAATCATAAAGTGAAATACAATTTGTTCAACTCTGACATACACACAACATTCCAACCTCTGTAGAAACATGGATTCTGCTATTGTTTGGAATGTTTTTTGCTATTATTTGGAAGGTTTTCACTTTTGGTTTCCATGTCACACTTTAGTGCCCAGTTTTAGAGAAGGACCGATGTATGTATGGGGGCATCGTGTCTATTTATAGCTCGGTGGCTGTGATGGATGGTTGCTGGTTTTCACTGACGGAGATAGTATGCTTTGTCGATCGGACTGCTGACAAACTCCCAGCGTCCTCTGCTTTCCGGATGTACCCACGTGATAGCACTGCACATGTGTAGCATGCCATCGACCAATACGCCTTTCGGAAGGACGCACACCGCCATGCGTAGATGATCGGGTTCACAAAGCTATTCGAGTACAGCAACAAGATGGCAGCCATGGCGACATAAACCAGCCAATTGTGGTAGAAGATGGCGCGTTGTGTCAGTGTCACTGACAGCACAGTGTACGGTGTCCAGGACAGGATCAGCGCGCCAAGCACCAGCGCCATCGTGTGTGTGATCCTCCGACTCTCGACTGTCTCCGATTGTGGATTGCGGCCACGCAAGGTTAAGGATGCCACGTGACGCTTGCGGATGGCAATGAATATCTTGATGTACAGAGCGACGCTGATGAGGAGGATGACGCTGATCTGCGAGACGATTGCGCCAAGGTACACCGGGAAGGGGAGGATGACGGAGAGGAGGGATAGAGTGACGAAGATTGCGGGCGGCGTCTGCGATATGTAGTAGGCGATTAGTGCGGATGTGAAGAACGTGCAGTAGGTCCAGATGGCGAGGATCACAATGGTCGCGCGACGTGGCGTCATCAACTGCCGGTAGTTGTATGGGTGGATCACCGCGCAGTAGCGGTCTATGGCAATCGCCAACATGCTGAAAAGTGAAGCTCCAGACGAGGTGTACATGATAGACAGCAGGATGGAGGCGACCACACGTGCTCCAATCACACCAAAATAGTGCGGCGTATCTGAGAGAAAGTTCACAAAGATGAGCGTGGGCGATAATAGTAGATCAGCCGATGAAAGGCTCAACACGTAGAGATTTGTGACAGTTTTCAGTTCCGGCGATGTCAGAATAGCCGTGATGTTGAGCGTGTTCAGCAATGCTATGAGAACGCTGAAGGTGATGTATGTGGCAACAATGAAGTGAATCAACATTGGCGTCTCTAAATCCATTGCTGTCATATTCCCCGCTGATGGCCATGGAGTCGAAGAGTCAACAGCCTCCACATCATCGCCAAAAATCAACACCGAGAAATTAATCATGTTGGAATTTTGCAAGGTGCAAAAAATCAATTCCTGCCTATTAAAGCACAATTTCCTCACGTCAAACTCTTGAAATCCTAGTGAGTAAATATAATCTCCGAAAGCGATGCACGCAGTATCAGTTTCGCATCAATTTCCAACTGGGACCGGGACATAGCTCAGGCAGTAGAGTGTCCACCTATGAAGGTGTGGGTCATCCTATCAATCCTGCTCAGTGGACACATCTGCAGTTTGGGGATATGTTCCATTCCAACCAGTGGTCCACAACTGGTTCATCAAAGGCTATGGTATGTGCTGTCCTGTCTGTGGGGAAGTGCATATACAAATACAAGACCCCTTGCTGCTTATCGGAAAGAGTAGTCTATGTGGCGGCAGTGGGTTTCCTCCAAGGAAATATGTCAGAATGACCACACACACTTCACGTCTAATAGTCGATGATAATAAAATCAATGGGCTCTAAGAATCAGGTCCACCACACCCCATGACAGTCTCGGCAAATACAAGTAGCGTTGACTGTAGACCATCACAGCAGTAAGCGTCTGCCTCCATAGTGAAGTTCTCCCAAGCAATACTGACTTCCCCCCCCCCCCGGCAATTCCATCCATACTAAATGATCTTCTTCCTCACATAAAGAAAGCCCCATTTAAAAAACTCCAAAAAAACCTTTTGGTAGTATTATTTGCCTAGTTATATCGACGGGACTGCTGAGGTTTTACGACTTCCGGTCTCTGTCAGTGGTTCTTCGGAGACATGGCTTTTGCTCATGCGCAGTCTGCGTGATATAATGGCTCACAGTAATGGAAACACGATGGCTATGCTGGCCCACTTTTTTTTTTTGTTCTTCTCTTTTTTATTACCCAACTGCCATTCTGCTCACCTATTAGTTGGTTGGTTTTTGGAGTTTTAGGTCCTGGCTACATCTGAGGTATATCAGGACGGGTAGTGACTTGTTGGTTGGTTGGTTGTTGGAGTTTTAGGTCCTGGCTACATTTGAGGTCATATCAGGACGGGTACTGACTTGTTGGTTGATTGGTTATTGGAGTGTTAGGTCCTGGCTACATCTGAGGTCATATCAGGACGGGTGCTGATTTGTTGGTTGGTTGATTGGTGGAGTTTTAGGTCCTGGCTACATCTGAGGTCATATCAGGACGGGTACTGACTTGTTGGTTGGTTGGTTGTTGGAGTTTTAGGTCCTGGCTACATCTGAGGTCATATCAGGACGGGTACTGACTTGTTGGTTGGTTGGTTGTTGGAGTTTTAGGTCCTGGATACATCTGAGGTCATATCAGGACGGGTACTGACTTGTTGGTTGGTTGGTTGTTGGAGTTTTAGGTCCTGGCTACATCTGAGGTCATATTAGGACGTGTACTGACTTGTTGGTTGGTTGTTGGAGTTTTACGTCCTGGCTACATCGGAGGTCATATCAGGACAGGTTCCTACAGACTTGTGACAGTGCGCACTCATTGCGAGCTTATAGTGCTGCCGCACTGGGAGACCAGACCTACTGCCAGCACTATGACCTGATATCCTACTCAGTCACATTATATCCTGACACTGAGCTAACCAGTCCTTGCCCTATCCTAATAATGCCGAGAGCCTGGCTAGGAAGCGACAATTATCAATTTTGTAAGTCATGGTGATTTTGTTTCCAATCAAAGATATTGGTAGGATGTTTTGTGACTAACCAGAGTGAGAGTCTCTCCATACTAATGATGTCTCATGTCTGTCCTTTCATATTATCGTAATAATACAGTGAGTGAGCGTAACGGTCGCTGAGGCATGGCCAGGTAGGTGGCGCCACATGGAGAGCTGAGGTTGTATCAGTAGATGACCTAATGGATAGAGTGAACCAGCCGATGAGTGAGGGGCTGGGTAGTAGATGGAATCTTCCAGCTTATTATACTCGTATAATGGCTCATAGTACAATATATATATATATATCAGTTTACACTGCGGGTCAAAGTGCTGGTGGTTTCCTATGGCTGCAACTCGCTGATGGCGCCACGGTGGGGGAATATGGAACTAGAACCTGTAGAATCCAATATATAGCTTAAATAAGTCTAGGTCAGTTTCATTGGTTGACTGTTGGAGATTTACGTCCTGGCAACATTTGAGATCATATCAGGACCGGTACCGACTTGTGCACTCATGGTGACTTTATAATACTGCCCCACTGAGACACCAGGCCGCCAGCACCATGACCTGATATCCCACTCAGTCACATTATCCTGACACTGAACCAACCAGTCCTTGCCCTATCCTAATAATGCTGAGCGCATCGCTAGGAAGCGACAAGTATCAATTGTTAAGTCATTGGTCACCATGACCTAGTATCCCTCTCAGTCACAGTATCCTGACACTGAGCCAACCAGTCCTTGCCCTATCCTAGTAATGTTGAGTGCCTATGTCAGGATAAGGCAGGAAACTCAAGTGTGCAATCCGCCCTTGTTTTATACTCCCATAATTCAGTACAGATCGAATATATACAGTTTTAATCCAGAAATCTCACCATCCAAGCGTAAAATATCCACGGAGCAGCAGATTTCCAACATTCATTTAGTATTCACTATTTCTAATCTTGGAAATGGCTTATTCCGACAATCTGGCTAATCTGACATTAAATGCTGGGAACGAAGGGGTCCGATGTAACTAGGGTTGACTGTATGATATGTCGACTGAGAAGAGTGTACAGCCTATTGGTGTAGATGCCAGCAGCGATGCTTAGTTGTGATGACGTCATCATTATATTCCCCAAAGAGTTATCTTCAGGTCACGGACACGGTTGTTGAATCAGATCTGAAAGCAAAGAAGAGACATTAGTCATAGTAGTATAGAAAGCCTCACTATAGCGGATTGTTATTTAATCACCCTCTTTTTTTTACTAAATGTATTTTATTCGGTGAATACTGTCTTTTGTCACCGCCAGAGCACTGGTCTTCCAGCCGTTCATTACAATTTGTTGGTACATAAATGACAATATCAGTTGCAATAATAACCACATGAAAATCCTGTTCGATAATAGAAGCATAATATAAATTGAATATTAGTTGTGATAGTAACTGCATACAATTCCAGTTCAACATATGTATTATGCACTTGGTGAGCATGCATCACCTGGTATTGCATGATTCTAGAATTGTCTTTAACACTTCTTTCTTCCTTTGCTTTCTCTATTCTTTTTCAAAAAAGATCTAACAGATCTCCAATACACATATATATATTATATTGTAAATATGTAAATCAGTGGATCCAATCACCAATACCAAATGCGAGAAACCTGCCCATTTTGTAATCCCATTACAAGTGTTCCTAAAGATGGGATCGGAAGTCTCAGATTGCAGTGGGGACTTACATCAGACAGGTTTTATGTCAATTTAAAGGAAAATGTTAGGTTTTGAAAGAAGGCGTAGTAGGGGTGGGGTAGTGGTGGGAAGGAAATCATAGAAAGGGAATTATATTAAGTCTGTTTGTTGTTGTTTTACCTCCTAGCAACATGTAGGTGGGAAAATATACGATCTTTCGGTCGTACTAGCCAAGCTTGGAATCATATCGATATCTCAGGCGATGCAGTTGGGGACCATTGTTATGTAATAGTGATGCAATGTGTGCCCACTCGCTGTGTGACATATAAATAACTATGTGTAAATGTTATGACGCACGGTAACCGGGATGTCCGGATATTAAGACACGGTTACTAATTACAGAAATGTTTCCTCCATGCACCAGGAAGAGTGCAAATGGAGAGGGGCATAGATTATTGTTTACTGTAACTGTATGGCGACTACTTTTTACCACAGGACCACTGGGTAAGCACACCCAGCCATTCTGCGTACATTAGGGACACCACCTGCCCTGGGGTTGAGTGACAGGTGCCCCCTCTTGGGTGCCACCCCTCCCAGGCTGCAGAGGTGTCTGATTGGCTGACTGTGTGAGCACAGTCACCCTTGAACTCCTTGCACTTGCTGGACAAACACACACTCACTCTAGAGATACCAAAGGAAGCAGTTCACCTCTGAGCTGTGTGTAACACCCATAGGACTTAGGTTCAATGGTGGGGTCCTTCATGGGAACCTCATGACATGCAATGCCTGGTGGATGCTACACAACATTTCTAACAGTAACAGTTGGAGCTTGTGTGATATTTCATGACTGTTAGCGTGTGTTCCCATATCATCATCATCATCATCATCATGCTGTCGGTCGCAATGCGACAAAGACTGCTTTTATTTCTTAAGCGCTGCTATTTTGTGCGGTTGTGCATTTCATAAAAGCTGCTTGCAAAGTGTTGAAGTGCTGCTGGCTTTTGCAAGTTACTAGCAGCACTCTCTCGGGGAGCAAATAGAGGTCTCACACTGGCAAGAACACGTCAAGACAGGCGCAAACTATTTGTCCCTGCAGTGGCTGATCGGGAGATGTTGGGAGTTCCATTCATCACTGCCCTTAATGCTGCCACGGAAGCATGGTTTGCTCCCTTAGTGTTTGGTTCTATCAAGTCCCTGTACATCACAAGGCAGTGGTTTATAACTTTGCAAGGTAGGGGCGTCAAACTCCCTGAGGTATTTTAGCAGGTAGGTACTGCAATACCCGCATACCAGGATATGCGGGTATTGCAGTACCTATCATATAGTATGATATCAATGGCAACCAAGAAACGCTAGTTGGCCTGGAATGCTAAAGATGTGGTTTCGCGATTATCGCTCTAGGCGCAATATTTCCCATTTTCCTGATGTGACCTAGATGTTGCTAGGACGTAAAACAACAACAAACAAACAAAACACTTTGTTTTTAAAGATCCCATATCCTGGTTGGGAGAGTGGAAAGTGTTTGTGTTTGGGAGGGGTGGGGGTGGGGGGGTGAGGTGGGGAGGGGTGGAGTGGGGTGTGTGGGTGAGGTGGGGAGGGGTGGATTTGTGGGTGAGGTTGGGTGGGGTGGGCTGTGGGGGTGATGTAGTGAGAGGTGGGAGGCAGTGTTTGTTTGCTATCAGTATCACTACAGCTGACATGTGATACAAGACAGAACACCCTCCCGACCCCCTCCATCTTTCTGTCTGTGACGTCACACATGGGACACGGCTGAGCAGACGCCAACCTAGAGTGACCAGTCGTCTGACTAATGGCACCCAGTTTGACCTACTTTGTCACCCCGGAAACTGACGCAGTTATGTCTACGAGGGCTCGGGGACCAGTAAGGGCGGATGATTCAGCAGCCATTGCACACTACTTCGAATCTGTATGCAGCACACATACATTATATATATATATATAAATATTTATATATCTATATATATCTATGTATATATAGATATATAGGCCGGCTACAGAACAAAACAAGAGACTAGACAAATGAGTGAGTTGAGATAAATATATTCTCTGGCAAAGGGTATATTGCTTGAAGATTTATACTGCCTATCACCATTTAACAGTTTATCGATAGAAAGCCTGAGCCTACACTTTTACCGACCCAAGGGATTTTTAACCTCCCACACTACATAAGCCGTGTTTACACGGGCAATTCTGAAGCGATTTAGGCAAGTTGATTCATATGAAGCTATGTAGTGGTGCATTTACACGAGCGAGTTTGAAAGTGTTTCGGCGACCGGGAACCAGCAGCCTTAGTGGGGAGTCTGTAGCCGGCGAGTACTGCTATTTGTTTAGTTTACATACGTCGATTCACAATATGAATAACGACACCAATGTATCGGCTATGTTAATATTGCTTGGAATTTAGGGTTAATTTAATTAAATTTCATTATTTGAGTATATAATTCTGTTAAATACGATCGCATTCAATAGATTTCGGCCTAATCGGTCCCTCACACTGCTGGGCACCAGCGATAGTTACAGCTGAGCTTGTAGCCGGCGAGCACCACTATTTTACAATATCGCCACCCGGGAATGGGCTGAATCACTTCATCTATACTACCTCGCAAGGTGGTTTACATCTACCGATTTATATGAATCGATTCAGGCCTAAAACGCCTCAGCATCGCCTTTACACGACAAATGTGAATCGATCTAGGCAAGTCGTTTTATATGAAGCGTTTTAAATCGCCCGTGTAAACAGGGCTATAGACATGACAGGAGAGCGATTGGCCTTCGATGACGCTCTAAGTTATACACAGTGGTGGAAGGGCACGGGGATCGAACCACCAACCTTCAGATTAGGAGTCCGACCTAGAAAAACTTCAGACACTCTAACCACTAGGCCACAGAGAACACCATGGAATATGATGCCCTAGCCCAACATAAAACATACTCAGGGCGCGAATGACACAATAAATTATCTCGGTTTGGATTCGTTCCGGTGGCAGCGCCACCGGTCACGTGCTGGGAGGGGCCAGGCACAGATTAAGGCACCTAATGCATATTACATATGATGTGTCCTAAAGAACAATAATTCTCGTCCATGCCTTTATATGCGTGTCATGGTGGGTGATGAAAATGGGAAATATTGCGCCTAGAATGAGACTGGAACCCACATCTCTTTGCATTCCGGGCCAGTGTGCTAAGCATTACACCACCTGGGCTTGCTGATGTCAACACACTACCCACGCCTACCAGTCTATGCGGCTCCTTGCATGAGAGGGCAATGCAGACTACTACACTCGCATAATGGCTTATAGATCACAGATGTGATGCATGATGCGAGTATAAAGATACATAAGGGAATATTACTTATTATTATCATTGTTATACTCTGTAGGATGCAACACTGTACCGGTGGCGCCATCTCGGTTCCCCGGATATTGGCCAATGCTGGTCGCACCAGGAGATTTTTCACTATGCACATACATAGAGACATACATATATACATACATACACACATACATACATACATACATACATATATACATGTACATACATACATATATACATGCATATATACATATATACATATATACATACACATACATACATACATGCATACGTACGTACGTACGTACATACATACATACATACATACATACATACATACATATATACATATATACATATATACATATATACATATATACATACATACATACGCATGTGTATATGGATAGTTCAGAAAGTTGGACATCTGACATTGAAACCAAATGTGAAAACATTCCAAATAATAGCAACATCCTTAACTGCGAAAGGGTAACTAGCAGTCTTTCCTTATTTCGCATCGGCCTAGAATAGCTAACCCCAACACAAAACAAGCTCAAACATCTACAGATACTAAATAATCACCATGTAACCACCATGCCCCCCATCTCTGCCAATTTGGATTTCCACCGCTGTGTATAACTTACAGCGTCATCAAAGGCCGGTTGCTCTCATACCATGTCTATGTGGTGTGGGAGGTTAAAAATCCCTTGGGTCGGTAAAAGTGTAGGCTCGGGCTTTCTATCGACCAGCAGTGGAGTGGGGAAGACCAGTCGTTTGTGACTGGGATTTCCCCTGCTTGGGACAACTAATGTACCCAAAAAAAAAAAAAAGAGAGAGAGACAAATAAGTGTTCACACTTCCTGTCTACCATTCGCTATATCGCTATAAAGGGCTACTAGAGCAAATAATGTGCCACTATTAAAGCAGACCAGAAGCCAAATAAAAACTCATGAGAGAAGCACGCTGGAAATGGCTGCCAAGGTGTGGAATGTCCAAATGGTAAAAGAAGACAAATTCCTGACCTAAAAAGTTACAAAAAAATATTTGTGCAAAATAAGGCTCGGAAACCCCCACTAAGCTGCACCGCAAAGGGGCATGTGATATATCACGGCCCACCAGCGGGATGCCGAATGGAAGGTAACCATGCCAAAAGTAGCCAGATAACACACTACACAGCTACGTACAAGCCTATGATATGTAAATAGGATTAGGCTAGTCTAGTAATAAGAGTAGAACAAAATAAAATAATACATATATGCCAAGAAAATCCAAAAAAACTAACATAGGCTACTAACCATACCAACCAATTATCTATCTGTTACTGAAATGCAGGCAATCAAATACCTTATCAGCAGCTACTGTGTGGTAAGATAACACCAACACTACAACTGGCCAGCATTGAAAACAAGCCTGGGTACCCGGGCTTATATGCTATGGACAGTATAAATACAGCCTCAATAAAAAAAAAACATTTAAAAAAACAATATCCCTGTTCATATGAAGGCTTACATATTACATGGAAACCAAAAATGAAAAACCATGTCTATATGATGGTTTATATGTTACACAACATGTCTACGAGGGCTCTGGGACTAGGATAGGGCAATGAGCAGTGGAATGAGGAAGAGCAATCGTCCGCAATTGAAATTGCCCCCGCTTTATCAACTAATGTACCCCAAAAAAAACACAAAAAACACAAAATTGATGGCTTTGTGGACCATTACTATTCACTAGCCAGAGCAAGAATTAATCCGACGGAACGCGATAGCCGAATCGGTTCAGCGCAGGCTTCCTTTGCCGAAGGTCAAGGGTTAGAATCCCAGCCGAGTCAAAATAATGACTTACAAAATTGATACTGTCGTGGTGGTGATGAAAATGGGAAATATTGCGCCTAGAGCGGGACTCGAGCACACATATCTTTGCATTCCGGGCCAGTGTGCTAACCATTACACCACCTAGGCTAACCTGATATCACAGCACTACCCACACCTACCTGTCTATGTGGCTCCTTGCCTGAGAAGTCAGTTCAGACCACTACACTCGTCCCCTGAAATTGTAAGTCTTTTAATGCTTAGAATTATATACATACAGGCAATGCACTTATATACACATACGCAGGGTAGGTTCAACAACTATTCAGCGCATAGCTTGTACAGGATCCTGGTCACAGCAACCAGTGTTGTGGAGGTGATGGAACTGGGAAATATTGTGCCTATGGCGGGACTCGAACCCACATCTCTGTGCATTCCGAGCCAGTGTACTAACCATTACACCACCTAGGCTCCCTGATATCACCACACTACCCACACCTACCTGTTTATGCGGCTCCTTGCCTGAGAGGTCAGTGCCGACCACTACATTCACCATTACACCACCTAGGCTCCCTGATATCACCACACTACCCACGCATACCTGTCTATGTGGCTCCTTGTCTGAGAGGTCAGTGCAGACTACTACAGTACTAATACTGAACATTAGTAGGATAGGTTAAAGAGTGGTTTACACAGTATCATGATAATGTGACTGAATGGGATATCACTGTCAGGTCATAGTATCAGAAGGGCAGCACTATAAAGACGTCATGTGTGCACACTGTCACAAGTCGGTACCCATCCTGATGTGACCTTAGATGTTGCTAGCATGTAAAACACCTTAGATGTTGCTAGGATATAAAACCCCAACTTAACTTTGTATAACTAACAAATAACCATCAACTCTCGGAAGGCCAGTGTACTACGGCACTGACAAATGATGTAGGTAGATATTTCCCATTTTCATCACTCCCACAACACTGTGTAAAGACTAGGTATCCATAAAGTAAATTTGAATGCTTCCTCCAACTAATAGTTTTACCACTCGTCGTGGTAACCAGTATGTAAAGTCTACTGCTCGAATCTGTGGTTGTGTAGGCAGGCTATAGTGAAATCAATACAGGCAAAGAGAAAGTAAGAGTATAAAGTGTGAAAGAAGAGAGAGAGTCAAGCCCTCTGGTTTATTATTTATATGGTACATGGATTCAGTGTAGAGTATCACCCAACCCCATTCTCCCAATGGTAAACAAGCATTCTTAGCTCTACCAATAGGGATCCAGCATTCCTGGTCCCCATGGTTACCAGTGATGTGCCCACCACCACCAAGCTGTGTGGCTCCCCTGGCCACCACCTGCCTTGAGCCTGAGTGTGGTGATCCTGACTAACAGATGGGGGAGGGGGTAGGCTCTGAGTGCCCCTTACACACACTCCTGCTGTAACCTGGGGCCGTATGCAGGAGTCAGTGTTAGGGAGGCAAAACGGTGTTTGGCGGGAATTCCGGGTTAGCGGCGAAAAAATGGTATGCACGAGTCAGTGTTAGGCCTAACACCAAAGGCTTAGCCGGTGTTACCTTACCCCTAAAAAATATTAGGTTTAGCGAGTTTATTAGGCCCAAATCTATTCAATGCTGTCATATTTAACAGAATTAGATACGCAATAAGTGAAATTTATTCAAATTAACCCTAAATTCGAACCCTCCTTAAGGCTACTGCCGCATTATCAAAAATGTACATGAGTCAGCCTCACGAAAATAGGCCAATCGGTGGTCAAGTGAAGATGTCAGCATCGCAATTCTTAAAAGTGTAGTGCATTTCTTTGTTTCATATTAAATTATCCTAGAAACAAATCAGGTTGTTTTATCTTCTCGACCTTTACATTCAGGATAAATTTGAAGACTTTCCAACACCTCTGTCAATGCTAAATCATAATTATACTGATCGATGCCAACATCCAATGATCGACGCCGACAACTTTAACAGATGTCGGTGTCGCAATTCTTGAAGTCTTGTGCATTTCTTTGTTTTATAATATATTATCCTAGAAACAAATCAGGTTGTTGTATTTTCTCGACCTTTACATTTAGGATAAATTTTAAGACTTTCCAACACCTATGTCAATGCTAAATTATAATTATACCGATCGACGCCGACATCCATGCTCGACGCCAACAACTTCCACCAATTGGCCTCTTTTCGTGATCCTGAGCCACATACATAGTCAACAAACACAAAACTAACCTGTTGACAATAGAAATTGTAGCAACAGTGAAACCATCAATTGTTCTCTTCCCACAGCCATTTATAAACAATAATATGTAATACAAAATCATAAGCAAGGTGCCACATAGACAGGTGGACATGGATAGGGTGAGTGCATCCGGGAGCCTAGATGGTGTAATGGCTAGCAGAGTGGTAAGAAGTGGGTTCGAATCCTGATCTAGGCGCAATATTTCCCATTGTTATCACCTCCACTATGAGTAGTAAAACTGAAGCAGTTAATCTCGAACCGGAATGCCAAGTGGTCTTAAGTGATCCCTTTGCATTTCTTTATTTTCTTTATTTTCGTTATTTTCTTTATTTTCTTTATGTTCTTTCAACGGCTTTCCTGTTTTGATGCGATTCAAGTCACGATGTCGGGTAGTATCTGGCCGGCTTTAGCTGGTGGACCCTAAGCTGGACGGATCAGTGGTTCGGGTAGGTTAGGACCGGTGGGACCCGTCTGAGGAGGGTCCGGTGGAGATATGCAGGTCAACTTGTCAGCAAACTGCCCTAAGTTTATGGATTACCAGCGCATGTGTATATAAGGAGTATAATATATTATACATATATAAAGATCAGAATTTACATTTCCTACTAATAATATCTAGCTGGGCATAGGGCTCGATATTTGTATTTGTATATTGTTCAATCGTTGGCTGGTGCCTGCGAGTCTGGGACTGCCCTATAGTGGTGCTAAACGACGGGTTCGACCACCGGACCGCCATATTGGTTTATTGTTTGCTCAGATTTCAAACTTTAACCGGTAAGCATCTAATTGCTAGCCAAGACAGCAATAAAGATTGTCCATCCCAATCTAAGTACGCTTTCTTCCTTTGTTTAGATGTAGACACATTTATATATATATTATATATATATATATAGCGTGGATATAGCAGACGTCTCGCTTTTCAGACAGGAGGCAAAAAGCGCTTTGAAAATGGCTAGTGAATCCAGTGATTTCAGCCAATCAGAGCTGTTATTTTCAATTGCTAATGGCTGCACCCTATGGAGGCTGCCATTTTTGAGGCACCAGACAGCTCAATTCGTTCAGACTAGCGTGAGATCAGAGATATCTAGGATGCGCCTCCGAGGCATACCTCGGACGTGGCCCTGGTGCCTCACTCCGCGTTTCGCTAGTTGGTTTGAGAATTCTTTTCTTTTCTATTTTTGGTAGGGCGTGTCTGGACCCAGCTCAATGCTTTGTGTATTGTGCATTGAATAAAACAATGCATTAACCATCAAGTATGAACTTACATATTTCAATTTTGAAGTGAGAGCTGGAAGACCGTTGGAGTCGGTTCCCAGGAAAGGGGAAGCAGAGAGTGCCTGGTTACATGGGAGGGGCTTGCTGAGAATAAGGGGTGTTGGGAAGCGAGAGGTGGCTAGAAGGAGCACTGAAAACATTAGGGACTATTTCTTATTTATATTTACATAATAAATTATATAGTGCATAAACAGTTGGCCCCAAGTAAACAGAATAACAATAAGACTGGAGTGGTTGAGACAAGTATTTATTCTCTGGCGGGAATATATAGATTGCCCACCTAAAGTTAAAAATTGACCGTCCGAGAGGGTCTGGAGGCGATAATGACCAGGCACAGCTGCCATGACCCTATCAATGCACACCTGTGGCTATGGCTGCTGTTTTTTTTTTTTACTAAACTACACTATCCATTACACCACCTAGGCTCCCTGATGTCACCACCCTATCAATGCCTACCTGTCTATGTGGATGTTTGCCTGAGATGTCAGCGCAGACTACTACACTAACGATTACACCACCTAGGCTCCCTGATGTCACCACCCTGTCCATGCCTACCTGTCTATGTGGATGCTTGCCTGAGAGGTCAGTGCAAACTACTACACTAACCAGTACACCACCTAGGCTCCCTGATATCACGACACTACCCACGCCTACCTGTCTATGCGGCTCCTTGCCTGAGAGGTCAGTGCAGACTACTACACTAGCCATTACGTCCACCTAGGCTCCCTGATGTCACCACCACTACAACCCCGACGCCCTACCTGTCTAGCGGCGCCTTGCTGAGAGTCAGTGCAGACTACTACACTAACCATTACACCACCTAGGCTCCCTGACGTCACCACCCTACCCACGCCTACATGTGGTTCCTGCTGAGATGCGTGCAGACTACACACTAACCATTCACACTAGCTCTAACCACCCTCCCACGCTACGTTATGGGTTCCTTGCCTGAGATGTCAGTGCAGACTGCTACACTAACCATTACACCACCTAGGCTCCCTCATGTCACCACACTACCCACGCCTACCTGTCTATGCGGCTCCTTGTCTGAGATGTCAGTGCTGACTTCTACACTAACCATTACACCACCTAGGCTCCCTGATGTCACCCCACTACCCACGGCTACCTGTCTATGCGTCTCCTTGCCTGAGAGGTCAGTGCAGACTGCTACACTAACCATTACACCACCTAGGCTCCCTGATGTAACCACACTACCCACGCCTACCTTTATATGTGGTTCCTTGCCTGAGATGTCAGTGCAGACTACAACACTAACCATTACACCACCTAGGCTCCCTGATGTCACCCCACTACCCACGCCTACCTGTATATGCGGCTCCTTGTCTGAGATGTCAGTGCAGACTGCTATACTAACCATTACACCACCTAGGCTCCCTGACGTCACCACCCTACCCACGCCTACCTGTCTATGTGGTTACTTGCCTGAGAGTTCAGTGCAGACTGCTACAGTAACCATTACACCACCTAGGCTCCCTGATGTCACCACACTACCCACGCCCACCTGTCTATGCGGCTCCTTGCCTGAGAGGTCAGTGCAGACTACTACACTAACCATTACACCACCTAGGCTCCCTGATGTCACCCCACTACTGTTTGTTTGTTGGAGGCTTACATCCTGGTAACATATAGGGGTCACACTCATCAGACTATGCGGCTTTAATATCCTTCTCTGCAAGCAATAAACACTCACTGAGCATTGATTAAAGGGACATTAAAGCTTATGGCCTTTAGTATAAAAAAGCGCTCATTGAATATTCAGTTGCCTCAGACACTGTTGTGATTAATGAATACTTATAAGCATCAGTCCGCCAGCTTTTTAGACATTCATTAAATGAAAAAAAGCATAATACAAAAAATTATAATTGGGTTAATTGAACGTCAACCGGTTTGCTAAAGGCTCATAGGTGTCAGTTCAATAGTGACCTCAATCACCGCCCTTATGGCATGTCAAGTACTTAAGACCACTGGTTATCCACGCGGAAGGTCGTGGGTTTGAATCTCAACCGAATCAAACCAATGACTGGGATGGCCGAATGAGTTAGAGCGTCCGTCTCCCGCATTTGGTAGATTGTAGGTTCGAATCCTGGTCGAGTCAAACCAATGACTTAAATATTGATACTGGTCGCTTCCTAGTCAGGCGCTCAGCATTATTAGGACAGGGCAAGGAGCAGTGGAATGAGGAAGACCAATCGCCCGTGATTGAAATTTCCCCTGCTTAAACAACTAATGTACCAACACAAAAAAATGACTAACTTAAACATTGATATCTGTCGCTCCCCACCCAGTTGGCCGACATCACAAGGACTGGTTCGCTCAGTGTTAGGATAATGCGACGGAGTGGGATATTGGGTCATGATATCTTCGGTTGAGAGCACTCAACAGTTATAGGATAGGGCAAGGACTGGTTGGCTTAGTATCAGGGAGCCTACATGGTGTAATGGTTAGCACACTAGCCCAGAATGCAAGAGAAGTGGGTTCGAGACCTGCTCTAGGCACAATAGTTTCTATTTCATCACCCACATCACTATCAAGGTAATTTCCAATACGAGTCGTGTTTGGAAATGGCGAGGGTGTCAATTATATTTGTATATCAGGATTACTTTTCAGGGTGAAACTTTGGTACTCTTGGTGCCTTTTTATCAGTGTTTTATGTCAGGCTTACGGGACATGGGTTTGGACTAGGACTTGGATTTATTTCCCAATCTGCCGCAGAGTTATGATACCTTAAAAGTCACTTGTCAGCCATTTTGAAATGAAAATGACTGCCTTAGCCGCAACTGGCCAGGTCTGGTTTTCAAATAACCGGCGATAAGATATAGATATTAAACATCTTTTAGACATTTTATTTTCACAATTCCTATACATTATTCCACAAATATATGTGATATTATTCTGTTAAGAATAGAAATTGCAGGAACAGTGAAACCATTAATGGTTGTCTTCCCACTGCCCCTTATAAACAAAATAATCCATAAAGATATATTGAATGTGTTTCAAATGTCATGCTTCTATCACAAAGTTAACGATTTTTTACTGAGGGTCCTCATAAAGTAGCTACACCTGGTCAAATATGGTTGGGTTCAATTTCATAAAGTTGCATATTCAGATGGCTTTGAGTTTCTGACATTTTCTGAGATAAATACCTTAGGTTGATCATGAAAATGTTTGTGACTATAGCTTGAAGTAACTTATATTTTAAGTAGCTAACCTTTGAGATTGTTTTTTGCTTGTGATGGTTTATTTACCCTGTCCATAACGAGTAACTCGCATTGCGGCTTGTTTTCATCGCTAAACAGCAATAGTCTCAATTTGGTAGTAGCCTTGTGATCATAACTGTTATGTTAGTTGGTTTTGTTGGTTGTCTTTGGTATATACCTACCCCTTCGCTAGTGTTAGTAGGTATTTAACCGTCCAATTAGTTAGTTTTTTTGTGTTTGTTTTTTATGTGTTTTATTTTAGGTGCAACCTAGATAAAAGATTCACCCGGTACTTGTGTAGTACACGGGTGAACGACAACGTAGTCTAAATACGGGCGAAAATAGCTTTAGTATGGACCAGGGAGTAGAATGTCTGCCTCCAGTATCAAATGGATATTTATATAGGCACAGAGTTGGTGAAATGGGAGAGAATGCAAAAAGACAAGATGGCGGCCGTAGAACACCGTCGATTTCACTTTTAAATCTTATTAAACTAGATATTATATTATATTTTTCAACTCAAAGGTAGCGGGCTAATAATAAGACAGATGTAAAGAATAATTGTTGCTTCTTACATTGTGAAATTAGGCTCTCAATTCATTGACCCGTTTTTTCGACAGCTTTTACATAGGGTTGGTTTGCACCCCTACTGCAGCAGTACGGGGTGAATCTTGTATCTAGGTGCAACCATGCACAATTAATGTTGGCATGCAGACCAAAGCTCTCCCAACATGGGCTTCTGCAGTAACATGCTCTATTCAATTGCCTCACTATTCCCTTCTGTGTGGCAACAACTGTGGAATAAGTCCACCAATATCTAAGTTTGATATGTGGAATCATATTTAGATAAATATTTTGGTTTTGAAAATTTGAGTTTTCATCGGACAATGCAGTTTTAGATAAACTCAATCAATCAATAGTTCCGTCATCTAGTCGAGGGTTGGATGCAATGGTTCTCCACTTGTCCCGATGGTGTGCTGTTCTGATAGACTGTGAATAATTCAAGCCTGTCCACTGTGAAATATTTGTAAACCATGATGTTCTTGGTCTCCCTCTCCCTCTGCTGCCATTCACCTTATCGAAGGATGATGAAAATATCATGGACAAAGAAGATCACCAACAAAGAAGTTCTCAGAAAAATTAAAAATAAGAAAAGCTTGTTTGCCACTATACAGACAAAGAAACTTATTTATTTTGGCCACATCATTCATCAGAGTTCAATATACCGTTAGATAAACTACAATAGGATATATTGAATGTGCGTCAAATTCCATGCTTCTCTTACAAAGTTAACTATTTCTTTTCTTTACTGCGTCTCCTGATAAAATAGCCACTACTATTCAAATCTGGTTGGATTCAAGTTTGTAAATAAATTTCGATGAGATATTATTCAATGTGTGTCCACGTTCATACTTCTATCACAAGGTTCACCTTTTTTTTGCTGAGAAATCTGATCATTGCAGGCTATCAAAGTATAGATACTAAAAAGATCCAAACAAGATGGAGGACATGTTATCCTCACCCCCCGTGGGGAACCGGGGTAGAATAGTTCCCTTGCACCCCCTTGCAGATATGAGAGAGCAGATCAAGCGGCCACTCGAGCCCTGACTGCTCCTTTGGAACACTGTCATATTCTCCACTCTGATCTGAAACCTACCATTCAAAAATACATTTGGAACCTATGGCAGATCGAATGGGATGAACACCCAGACAACAAACTCCATAGAATTACCCCCTCCGTGAACGGACTGCCGCAGAGTCGCCTGGAAGGGCGACATGACCAGGTTGTTTTAACAAGATGGCATATTGGCCACTCGTGGCTAACACACGTTTTTTCTGCTCAAGGGGGAGCCTCCCCCTGAATGTATTGGATGTCAGTCCCCACTGACATTAAAACACATTTGATTAAACTGTGTGGATTTCATGGCCCTGCGCCAACAATTTTACACTGCAGACAACATGCATGACCTTTTTACTAAAGTAAAACAAGAAAACAGTTTAGCCTTTTTGAGGGCAGCTGGTTTGTACCACCTCATATAGGTTTTTAAACAAATTTCATCAGCGAATAATACTATCATTTAGACTTGTATTTAGCTATATGATTGTGAGTTTACAAAATTCATGAGTGTCCATTGACACAAAATTGATTGTATGCTTTTACATGTAAAAGCGATGGTTTGAACAAAAACAAACATTTCTCGCCGTGAATATGGCCTATGCTGCCGACATGGCCTAAAGCAACCACCAATCAATCAATGTTATCCTCACAGGCATGATCAGCAAAGCAATGACATGGTGTAGTCCAAAAACTATCCTCCAGTCCACATGAACAAAATAAGATCCCAATAATCAGATAATATCCAAATGAGTTGAGCATGGCCAAATGAGTTGAGTATCTGTCTCCCATTTTGGTAGGTCGCAAGATTCAAACCACTGGCTTAGAATTCTGGCCGAGTCGAATCAATGACTTTAAAATGTATACACGTCACTACCTAGCCTGGCACTCGGCATTACTAGGATAGGGTAAGTGGTCTTCTCTGTGGCAGAGTGCTTAGAGTGTCTGCCTTTGTTTGAAGTGAGACTCCTAATCTGAAGGTCGGTGGTTCGATCCCCTATGCCCCCACCTCTGTGAATTTGGATTTTCACCGCTGTGTATAACTTACATCATCATTAAAAGCTGGTTGCTCTCATAGCATGTCTATGTGGTGTGGGAGGTTAAAACTCCCTTGGGTCGGTAAAAGTGAAGGCTTGGGCTTTCTATCAACAAACTGTCTAATGGTGAAAACAAATCTATTCAGACTTATCCATGATAGTTCATATAAATCTTCAAGAAAACAAAAAGGAGCAGTGGAATGAGGAAAACCAATTGTCCACGAACAAAATGGAAGTTGCCCTTACTTAGCCAACTAATGTACCCGCAAAAAAAACCTAAAATGTAAAGCAAAAACCAAAGCATAAATATGGATAGTTACCTGCTAGTGTTTTTATTGTTCATAACATCTCACCATCTCATCTATAAATAGTTCAGTTGTACTATAAACATCAGTGCCTCAGTAATTAAAAAAAGATGGTATTCGACTGGAAGACAAATTTTGTGGGAAAATTAATTAAAACAAAAAAAAACGTTATCCTTTTCCTGCGCATCGTGGGGAAATAATACTCCTTGTTTATACTGAAGCCTTTTTGTCCTCATCTCTGCAAATTAGTCTGCCTGATACAGTTATATATTGGGCTACTACGTAGGAGAATAAAAGCCAAGACGAGAAGTGGTGGAAGCCTAGTTTATTTGCTGAGGCCCATCTGGCTGAGCAATAACCGCCCTACCACAGAAAAAGTTTAAACTGGCGCCGATGTGAGCCCAACAAGCTCTGACTGGCATCTGGCAGAATGGTGGTGGCGCCAGGATAGCGCAGCGGGAACCGGCCCGCAGCGAATATGACAATAAATATCGTAGGCTATAATAAAAAGGCAGCATTAAATGTCAGGATCCTGAAAGGATATAGGATAGAGCTCCGCCCCTTAATACTCATAGTAATAAATTATATATCACATATAGATAGCCTTGCTATCACAGAAACTACACAAATGCATTACATAATTGACTAACCGGAAGTGCATCATGATAAACAGGAAGTGTCCGACCAGAAGGTAATGCACGTAGCATACTGGCAGATAGAATCATGCAGAGTGAGCTATTAAGGTCAAATTTAATGTCCTCATAGGAGCCTTAGGGTAAGGTCTTATGTGTGCCCTAGTAAATATATAATGGTTTCTGAAGGTGGGTCACAGGTTCACAAGTTTGGGGTAATATATCACCCACGTCAAAGACAGCAACAGAGTGTAGAATGGCTAAAGCTTGAATCTGTGGTTGTGTAGGCAGGCTATAGTGAAATCAATACAGACAAAGTGAAAGGAAGAGTATAAAGTGTAAAGAAGGAGAGAGAGTCAAGCCCTCTGGTTTATTATTTATATGGTTACATGAGTTCATTGTAGAGTATCACCCCACCCCTTTCCCCCAATGGGAAACAAGCGTTATTGGCCCTACCAATAGGGATCCAGCATTCCTGGTCCCCATGGCTACTACTGGTCCGCCCACTACCACCAAGCTGTATAGCCTCATGGACACCACCATCCTTGACCTTTGAGTGTGTTGATCCTACCCAGCAGAGGGGGTAGGCCCTGAGTGCACTCACGCCCAGACCTGCAAGCAGCACTATGTCTATTTACCTCCCACTCAGGCACAACCAGCCCTTACATATATATATACATACATGCACCTGGTCACGTACACCGATCAGTAATAGAACATTTGCATTTCCCCCTATGCTGAATATCGGAATGTTTTACAAGAGGATGCTACACACAACATGGGGGTACTCGTGGAATTTCTAGTTACTCTTCTTTGTTTGTCAGGGTTATATGAACTGTAAAGTACTTCTGCAAATATTATTCATGTATGTAATTCTCCTGCTTTGTTATCATTTTGTTCTATTCGCTGCATCTACTTCTGTGACCTCCTTTAATATGTTCCTCGTTAGTTTGGATTACTGGAGGATGTACGCAGCCTGGAGAGCGGGTGGTCTGCCATCAAGCAGCTCCCCTAATTCTCCTCTTGCCCTCCAGGTGGTCCCTCACCCCCCTACTAACTTCCCCCATTTCGCCTTTGATCTTAGGAGGTTACAGCAGTATTTGCAGTGAATAGAAAGTGAATAACATGGGAGAATTACATAGGCCTACATCTACATAAATAATATTTCCATAAGTACTTTATGTCTCACAACATATTCTTTTATATTGAATCTGTATTCCATTCGTTCGAGGTGGCATCAAACGCTTAATAAGTGCACCAGAATCTAAGTTAGATATCCAGGCGAAAATCTAGATAATTGTTTTGGTTTGTGAAAATTTGATGTTTTCATCGGACTATGCAACTTTAAACTGTCGTAGCGACCATTAAAATGTTGATGTCCTGCAAATTCGTTCATTTGACTTTTTATTCAGTTGTTATTAAGTATTATGAACAGAGTCGTCTTGGGAGTAATCTTTGATGTAGCAAGAAAAGGAAAGAAGAGAAACAAGTCTAGCAACAACAACAAATAAAAATAAACACAATAAATTCTCCTACCCTGTAGCGTAGGTCACTTCCTCAACTTCTTGTCTCTGACACACATGGGCCGTAATCGATTAACACCCCCTGGGCGACTCGGGTCACCCTAGTCATCAGAATTTCAAATCCAACACAGCAAGTGGAGTCGACAAATACACGTGCCGTGTGCAAAAATGACCCGACCCCAGTAACCCACCTCTTGGCTGGGGTTTGCTAGGAGCGATAATGTCACATTTGCGCTGGTACCATCCTGCAGGATAACAGCAACCAGTACCAGTCATACATCTTTCTTTTTGGTAATAACCTAGATTTATGAAATGGAAATATAACTAAATGATGCCGCCATAAAATACTTTAAATCTTATTTTGTTGTAGCTATATCTGTTATTTAAAAAAAAGAAAAGGTTTTGGATTAAGCCACCAATTTTTCCACCCTGAGCGTGAAGAAGCATATTCGATTATTCGACCGGAGTCTGTAGGATGGGCGCATGCGCCAAAAAGTGGCTCCGGTGACCCGAATTGATTAATCAATTACTCCCACTGTGGATGAACTCAGCTGGCAATCGCAATGACCAGACGCAGTGGCAGAATCGGTAGAGCGCAGGCTTCCTGTGCGGAAGGTTGGGAGTTGGAATTCAGCCCAAGTCAAATCAGTGGCTTACAAAATAGATACTTGTCACTACTTAGCCTGGCAGCGAACCAGATGGGATGGCCAAATGAGTTAGAGCGTCCGTCTCCCGTGCTGGTAGACCATGGGGTCGTGGTGTCAAACCCTGGTCGAGTCAAACCAATGACATAAAACAATGATACTTGTCGCTTCCTAGCCAGGCGCTCAGCATTATTAGGACAGGGCAAGGACTGGTGTGCTCAGTGTTAGGATAATGTGACTGAGTGGGATATCGGGTCATTGTGCCGGCAGCCTGGTTTCCCAGTGGGACAGCACTATAAAGTTGCCATGAGTGTGCACTGTCACAAGTCGGTACCCATCCTGATATGACCTTAGATGTTGCTAGGACGTAAACCAACAACAAACAAACAAACTTAGTCTGGCGCTTGGCATGAATAGGATAGAGCAAGGACTGGTTAGCTCAGTGTCAGGATAATGCGAGCAACTGGGATATCGGGTCATGGTGCCATTTGACTGGTCTCCCGTTGGGGCAGCACTATTAAGTCGCCATATATGTGTGGGTGCTGGTGGTCTTGGCCTTTTCTTTCCTTCACCGCTAGGGGTGGAGGGTGTGTGTGTGTGTGTGTGAGGGGTTCCTTCCTCATGTGCTCACCACATTTAACTCACGTGGCATAATAAAGATATCCCTCTCTCTCTTGAAGATTTATACTGCCTATTATGGATAAGCCTGAATAGGCTTGTGTTCACCATTAGACAGTTTGTATATAGAAAGCATGAGCCGACACTTTTACAGAACCAAGGGATTTTTAACCTCCCACACCACATAGACATGGTATGAGAGCAAATGGCCTTTGATGATGCTGTAAATTGGCAAAGGTGGGGGCACGGGGAATCGAACCGCCGACCCTCAGATTAGGAGTCCGACCTAGAAAAAAGTCAGACACTCTAACCACTCCGCCATAGAGAACACTTCTTTGGCCATTACTCAGATGTAATAGCCTCCCACTTGACAGTTACATGCTTGTCTACACTCCTACATAGCTGATGTATAAGCATTATGCGAGTATAATAAGGCCGGAAGCTTCCATCTCCTCCTCAGCTTCTCCTTTCTTTTTCTTTGTTGGTAAAGTATTCATTCATCTGAATATGACATTTGTCAGAGCCAGTGCACTAGTCTTCCGGCATTCTTACTATTGGAATTGACAGTCTAATTAGTCCTTCCTTCTCAGTCATGGCCTGAAGGAGCCTGAACTAAGTCACCGACTGGTGTAATCTACCCCAACCTCACAACCGCCTGGGGGCGCCACCTGTCCGCTCACTCATCAAACATTTTTTGTTTTTCTTTTTGTTTGTGTTTTTGTTCGCATAACAATGTATCATTCACAAAGATATGGTAGACTTGGTAAGGGACCAGCAATACATACAAAAGCCTCACAGTCAACGGGAACACTCCGGGAAGAAAGTCTTTCTGTCCGAGGGATCCAGCTCTTCAATACAATGACAGCTTACATTAGAAATCAATCAAACTGCAGTGTACAATAATTCAAAAGGCAGCTTGACAAGGTGTTAACAATAATACCAGATGAACCACAGATTTCAGGATACACCCGGTAAACGCCAGCAGATTCAACCTCATTACTCCATATGACTAAACTGAACAGAGCATCCTCACCACATGTAGTGGGCCCTGATGGTGGAGTCTCCGACTTGGCCTCAGCATACAGCTCAAACAATCAAATCAAATCTAATGTAAGTGTTTTTATTCCTCTGAATAACATGTCATTGCTAATGCACTGGTCTTCTGGCCCTGGTGGCAATTGCAACTACACAGTAAACGAATCAACAACAATGTAGATAGACAATTACAAGACAATAAGGTAGTTAGATAGTGATGATGTGCTTAGTGCTCTGTTGGCAGCAAAGGCCATAATCATGGCAATGCGAGACAATAATTAAAGAACCAATATGAACGACAAGTAAAGAACAAGATGAGATAAAAAAGAAACATATTAGGAGGTAACTACGTTAGACTAGTGTAGTGGTCTGCACTGACCTCTCAGGCAAGTAACCACATAGATAGGTAGGCGTGGGGAGTGTGTTGATATCAGGGAGCCTAGGTGGTGTAATGGTTAGCACACTGGCCCGGAGTGCAAAGAGATGTGGGTTCGAGTCCCGCTCTAGGCGCAATATTTCCCATTTTCATCACCCCCATGACAATGGCTGCCGTGGCCATGATCCTGTACAACCTTTGTGCTGTATTGTTGTTGAACCTACCCTGTGTTAGTGCATTGCCTGTATGTATGTAATTGTAAGCATTACAAGAATTACAATTCCAGGGGGACGAGTGTAGTGGTCTGCACTGACCTCTCAGGCAAGTAACCACATAGACAGGTAGGCGTGGGGAGTGTATTGATATCAGGGAGCCTAGGTGGTGTAATGGTTAGCACACTGGCCCGGAATGCAAAGAGATGTGGGTTCGAGTCCCGCTCTAGGCGCAATATTTCCCATTTTCATCACCCCCATGACACTGGCTGCCGTGGCCATGATCCTGTACAAGCTTTGTGCTGTATTGTTGTTGAACCTACCCTGTGTTAGTGCATTGCCTGTATGTATGTAATTGTAAGCATTACAAGACTTACAATTCCAGGGGGACGAGTGTAGTGGTCTGCACTGACCTCTCAGGCAAGTAACCACATAGACAGGTAGTGTGTTGATATCAGGGAGCCTAGGTGGTGTAATGGTTAGCACACTGGCCCGGAGTGCAAAGAGATGTGGGTTCGAGTCCCGCTCTAGGCGAAATATTTCCCATTTTCATCACCCCCATGACACTAGTATGGTAAGTGCTAGTAGGGGGGCTATAGCTGATTACCTTTCTAGTGGTGACATACTCGTTGAAAGGATGATGGTGGGATGTAGGGTGGGCCTTTGTGTTTGAACTGATCTAAAGGTAATCTCAGGTGGGGACCTATTGAGTGAGTAAGTACGTTAATATTGTTTAATCACGTTTAATCATGTACCTCAACTAGAAGCATTGCCAGGCTCATTCCGTTGGTGGGTTGGGGTTTTGGATTAGTTGGCCCCTAGTAGTTGAGTGTCTGAGTTTATATGCATGGTTTTGGGTTTGATTGATTGATTGGTGGTTGCTTTACGCCGTGTCGGCAGCATAGGCCATATTCACGGCGAGAAATGTTTATTTTTTGTTCAAACCATCACTTTTACATGTAAAAGCAGACAATCAATTATGTGCCAATAGACATTCATTAAATTAGAAAGCTCACAATCATATATTTGTGGTCAAGGGAAAGAAATTCCCATAGAAAAGGAAAAGTTTCATTAATAATTGATAGAATTTATTTAGTAAACTATATGAGGTGGTGCAGTCCAGCTGCCCTCAAAAAAGCTAAAATGTTTTCCTGTTTTACCTTAGTGAAAAGGTAATGCATACTGTCTGCAGTGTAGAACTGTTAGCGCAGGGCCAACAAATCAACGCAACTATAATGTGTTTGAGTGTCAGCGGGGACTGACACCCAATACATTCAGGGGGAGGTTCCCCCTTGAGCAGAAAAGCATGTGTAAGCCACGAGTGGGGTTTGGGGAGAGCCTGTGACAACGAAAGGAAAGCAATGGCAACACTGACAATGACTCTGAAGAGTTCAGGCACAAAAACAGACAAATCAATTTTAGTTAATAGAATTTATTGTTGTGCTTTCCAATTAAAATCAATCGATTTCATATCGAGTAGGACATTGTATACGTGGCAGCTTGTGCAACATGCAGTGGAGTATCAGAATGATGGCAGCTTCAACTGAAACATGATAGTTGTGTTTTTATTTCGACCAGCATAACATATCTTATAAATGCGAGAGTGCATGTGCCTCAGACCAGCCGATTAAATGTTATGGCAAAAATTCATGAGATGCACTAAAAATTGGTGGCCATTTTTTTTAATAGAGTTTAATAGATGTCCATCGCATTTTTCATACAGGCAATATAAATTATGATGCTAAAGGCTCTGTCACACCTCACCGGATTGGGGAAACGGAAAGAAACCGACCAAAGTCTGGTGGAATATGTCAATGTCCAGTTTCTATACAGTCAGCATCCGGCGTTTCTGTTCTGTGTCCAGTGGTGTCTGGCATCTACGGTGGCAAGTTTTGAACATGCACAAAACTTGGAACGGATGCCACCAGATTGGCGTCTACGATTCTTGTCCGGTTTGAGTTTATTTAGTCAGCTTATCATCCGTTGGCTATACGTTTCATGTCCGTTTAATGTTCATTCGTCTGGCGGCCTTTGATCCGATATCGCAATATTTCGACACATTTTGATAAATTTTGATACTTATCCCGCCCGAACACCACCAGACCAAGAAAATGTTGTCCATTGCTCAATCCGGTATAGTGTGACAGGCACTTAACTGAAAAATAAAGTGGCAACTTGCCCTCCTTTTTGTCAGTCAGATTGTATCTGGCTCATGAACTAGAAAGTGTTTCTTAGTTTTTGCACCTGAACCCTTCATCTATCTATAACAGATGGGATGGCCGAATGAGTTGAGCATCCGTCGCCCATTTTCTTAGATCGTGGGATTCGAACCCATGGGTTCGAACCCTGGTCGAGGTCAAACCACTAACTTCACGGAGCCTATGTGGTATAATGGTTAGCACAGTGGCCCGGAATGCGAAAGACATGGGTTCAAAATCTGCTCTAGGCGCAATGTTTCCCATTTTCATCAATCACCCTGACGATATTACTATGAAACAGTTTTCAAATATACAACGCAGTTTCGAAACAAAAGCACAGATGTCACAAACTTTGGCTATATGAGGATATTTGTTTTATTTAGCAATGCCTCTAGAGCACACTGATTTTTATCATCGGCTATTGGACGTCAAATATATGGTCATTCTGACATATTTCTCTGGAGGAAACCTGCTGCCGCCACATAGGCTACTCCTTCCGATAAGCAGCAAGGAGTCTTTTATATGCACTTTCCCACAACCACGACAGGACATACCACAGCCTTTGATAAATAAGTCATGAACCACTGGTTGGAACGGAAAATAGCCCAAACTGCAAATGTGTCCACTGGGCAGGATTGATAGGATGACCGACACCTACAAAGGTGGACACTCTACCGCCTGGGCTACATCCCACTCCCCTTGGCTATATGAGATGAGGAGGCTGGTACTACATGCAGCGAATTAAAGATCAAACGAGAACCCGCATTGCGAAAGAAGAAAGCCGTCAAAATGCCTGTGAAGGCAATACCTAGTTGTCAATACTGTTGAGGTCAAAGGTAGAAAATCAAAGGTCAAAGGTCAAAGGTCAGAACCAGAGGGCCCCGATTCAAGTGAAAGAACAAAGGCAGTATATCCAATATTCTTCTTTATAAACCGACTGACTATATAAGCCATAATTAGTTTCATGTTACAGTGATATATTCAACGGTATAGCACAGATGGTATTGTGTTTCTGAAAAATAGGCCATCTTGCTATTGATTTGCATTGTATTTTAACAAAATTATTTGTTATTACCTTAGTTGATTAAGCGGCAGAAAAGTAAATAGTAGATGATTCCGCTTTGGCATCCCACTGCTACTTGCCCTATTCAAGTATTGTAGAGCACCAGGCTAGGCAGCGACAAGGGTAGGTTTCTTTATGTCATTGGTTTGACTCGGCCAGGTTTTGAACACCAACCTGTCTGGTCAGTTTTTATTCCAATTTTAGTTTTTAGTTTTTTTTTGTTTTGGCCATTAGTTGTTTAAGCAGGGGAAATTTCAGTCATAGACGACTGGTCTTCCTCATTCCACTGCTGGTCGATAGAAAGCCCGACCCTACACTTTTACCGACCCAAGGGATTTTTAACCTCCCACACCACATAGACATGGTATGAGAGCAACCAGCCTTTGATTGAGGGTTCATCAAATATATGAAAAGAATAATTACAAGACGAACACTAATTATTCTTATAATTGTGGATTAAAGTTGCATAGTACAATGATTTTTAATTCCTATCATTTTTCTGAGATAAATATATTAAATTTATGGTTATAATCAACCATACTTTAGTTTGAAGTAACTTTGATTTCTATTTGGCTGACATTCGAGATATTTTAGGTGCAAATGTGCAAGATTAATTTTGGCAAGCATGTCCAAACTCAATTTATTTCAGAGGCACCAATTTACGATCATATTCAGACTGAATGCACATAAAATAAGGCAATCACACTTTATTTCAGAGGCATGACAAAAACAAATCTATGAAATTCTTTAACTTTGAATGCAAGCATACATGTATGCTTATATCGTGGGGGGTGATGAAAATGGGAAATATTGCGCCTAAAGCTGGACTCGAACCCACATCTCTTTGCATTCCGGGCCAGTGTGCTAACCATTACACCACCTAGACTCCCTGATATCACCACACTACCCACGTCTACCTGTCTATGTGGTTACTTGCCTGAGAGCTCAGTGCAGACCACTACAGTTGCATACATATGCCGTCGCTATAGAATATTTGTAGAACAAAAATAGCGAGAAAGCGACTGTTACTGAACTTGTAATTGGAAATTAGCGATCTAGAGGGTTGGCAACCTAATCCAATTACTAACACTAAAACTGATGGAACACGCTACCTGCATTGCATTAGAATGTTTCTATACACCTATCCTATACTTAACAGTGTAGCATGGTTGGCATTATATATAGGGGCTCAGTTATAATAGACTACATCGCCATTCCAATAGCGTGGTGCATTGTGGGATGTGTGAAAGAAAAACAAACCCACGAGAAGGACATGGCACATGCTAATACACTGGGTGCGGCTAAATTAAATTTATTTAATTAATTAAGATATTAATATTTCTTCCAGCATTGCATTTACATCAATATAATCATCACATCTTATGCCATGTGCATTTTGATTTAGACAAATCTGGGCACTGAGACTAGTGTTAGGGCCACAGCCAGAGTCAGTTTTACTTATTTCATTCATGTTTTTATTTAAATCCTATGGTTAATAACATATATAGAACTAGAAAATGAGTAGGGTTAATCAGATATTGGTTATATATTTCTTTGAAATAAGTTTTTGGTCACACATTTGCCATTTTAATATTTAGAACAAGAATTACTTATGTCTAGTCAATCGTGATGTAAATATCAGCCTGTAAAGTGACCGAAATTGTATGTTTCTTAGCTCAAAATGCTTAATTATGGAGAGTTGTGTCTTAAACTTATTCATTATATTATTATATTGCATCCATCCATCCATGTTTGTGCCAAATTGTTTTGTATTTTGTTTAATTTTGAATTGAAGTTTTGCCATACGCGTATCGGCAAACTCAACGGCCGTATGCCTTTGCTTGGCTGCCAGCGCATGCGCAGTCGGAACGGTGATCTCATCTATACGGTTATGGCCGTTTGTTTGTGTGAGTTTTTGTTGTTTTGCATCCTAGCAATGTCTGAGGTAAATCAGCATGAGTACCTACAGATTCATGACAGTGCACTCTCATGGTAACTTAATAGTTGTTGCCCTGCTGGGAAACCAGGCCACAAGCAGCATGACCCAATATCCCACTCGGTCAAATTATCCTGATACTAAGCTAACCAGTCCTTGCCGTATCCTATTAATGCCAAGCGCCAGGCTAGGTAGCGACAAGTATCGATTTTGTAAGTCATCACTTTGACTCGACCAAGAATTTAAACCCCAACCTTGCCTCCGGAAGTCTGCGAAAGTCTGCGCTTTTACTGATTCAGCATCCGGTGGCTGCGCGCTAGATCTGGCCTCACTCCCACAGCAGCCATCGAAGAGCTGTACGTAAGAAATCTAGACTAATCAGCCGCCCTCAAATAGAAAAAGGGCAATTAAGGGCCATTAAGAACGGAATCATGTGCGCTGTGTCAGGAGGCTAACTTTAGCTAATTGCTAATTGAGGGCTATGTGTGCCTTCTTACCCCCTAAGCCACCACCACCACCACCCCCACCCTCCACAGCACCCCCACCCCCACACACCCACCTGCACGAAGGAGACTTATTGAATCGGTAAGAGCGTGTGCAGAAGGTCAGGAGTTGGAATTCCGGCCGAGTCTCAAACCGATGACTTACAAAATTGATACTTGTCGCTACCTAGCCTGGCACTCAGCGCTCAGCATTAATAGGATAGGGCAAGGACTAGGACAATGCCAGGATAATGTGACTGAGTGGAATATTAGGTCATGCTGCTGACGGACTGGCATCCAACTGGGGCAGCATTATACTTTATAAACAACGTCGATGATAACCGATCATTTTGGGTTATGCTGACGTTTATTTGACGTGCGTTCATTTAAACTATTTCCCAAATGTAGCCATTAAAAATTAATGGATTTTACCTAGACTATTGTCGTGTGGGAAGGGGGTGGGGTGGTGAAAATGGGAAATATTGCGCCTAGAGCAGGACTCGAACCCAAACTTCTTGCCATTCCAGGCTAATGTGCTAACCATTAAGCCACATAGGCTCCTTGATGTCATCACCATATCCACGCCCACCTGTCTATGTGGCTCCTTGCCTGAGCGGTCAGTGCAGACTACTACACTATAAAGATTATGACCGTCAAATAAATATTTTGTTTTAAAGCAGATGGCAGAAATCCGTCCTGATATGACCTTAGATGTTGCTAGGACATTAAGCAACAACAACAAGCATGGCAGAAACTCAAAGTTATCGGACCATGCAATTTTAATATAGTTTATAATGAATGAAGTTGAGAAGGACACCCTCTCTCCCTCCCCCCCCCCCATCCCGGCCCGCACCTACCCCTCCACCCCCCCCCCCCCCCCGCCCAAACTTGAATATTTGAATAATCAGGAGATATGTCATGGCCCACCAGCGGGACAGCCAATGGAAGGTAACCATGCCAAAATTAACCAGATAATACACCTAACAACCACATGCAAGCCTACAATATGTAAATAGGAGTAGGCTAGTGTAGTAATAAGAGTAGACAAAATAAAAAATATATATATACCAAGAAAATATAAACAAAATAACATAAGCTGTATTCACACGGACAAAAAGTAAAACGATCTAGGCAAAGCGTTTTACCTGAGGCATTTTAGAGGCGCGCTCACACGGGCAGTACTTGGGCCGGAAATCGATATCAGCGCATGAGCAAGTCCAGACTAACCAGCGCCAGTTTGGGTTCGTCGACGTCGGCACGAGAGAGTGTGGTTTGGACCTAGATATGTATGGACTGAATCGTATTGGTTTGGAATGGTCAAAACTTCTGCTGGGCAGTGAAAACCTTAAAATAAATCATGAAAAAAATATCTGTGCACAGCTAGCAGTTTCATAGAGCAAATTTACCGGAAAGTCAACACACTCAGGTCTCGACTGTCACGTTTCCCTCGACTGCGCATGCGTGTGATGTCATAAATAAAACGATTCAGCGTAGATCGGTTCCTGTAGACCACCTCGCGAAGCGTTTTACAGTAAACGATTTATATGAATCGATTCAGCCCTAAAACGCCTCAGCATCGCGTTCACACGGCAAATGTAAATCGATCTAGGCAACTGGTTTTACCTGAGGCGTTTTAACTTGCCCGTGTGAATACAGCTTTAGACTACTAACCATACTAAGCAACCACTTACCTGCTACTGTAATACAGGCAATCAAACACCTTATCAGCTACTACTGTGTGATAAGATAACTCCACCACTACAGCTGGCCAGCATTGAAAACAAGCCCGAGTATCCGAGCTTATATGGTATGGACAGTATAAACACAGACTCAATAAAAAAATAAATGTAAAAAGGAGGAGAGGGTTAAAGTAAATACATAGAATGATATATGCATGGCTAAAGGGTTAATTTGACAATATAGAGGGCGCCACATGCGCCCACACGTTCACCAGGCGGACGCCTGCCCCTTCCCCGCCCATTCCCGGCCCCGCCCCGTCCAACTCCGTCCCCCCCCCGCCCACCCCTGCTCCTTCTCCACCCGTCCTCAACCCCTCCCCCGCCCCTCCTCCGCCCCTCCACCGCTCGACTCCGCCCCACCCCACCCCGCCCACCCCACTCCCCACCCATCCCCCACCAGGCTCTCGTCCAGCCCCGCCCCATCCCCGTCCCCGCCCTGCACCCTGCCCATCACCGCCCCCCCCCCACCCATCCCCTGACTCCTCATGTAGAACACAGTGCCTGCTAAACAGGTTGGAGAGCTTACCTCGTTTCGGCTACGGGGGTTATTGGATGTCCGGTGGAATGGGGGACATGTTGCGTAGTTCATTTTCTGACACTTGGTGGCATGTCGGTACTAGTGGGCCTACACGGTCATTGACAATGCTTTGAGTTTGCCGGTACACGCAGTGCAACACGTATATTTTATTCAAAATTAATAGAAATGCAGAAGCCTAACCTTATAAATTTAATATAATCTATTTGTTGTATGTTTTCTATATGTATACCAAGCGGTTTGTCTCTAGGTGGTGTGGTTTTAGAGATGTTTGACTTCTTCTGTATGAAGATTGCTCACGGCCATTGACAATGCACTGAGTTTGGCGTACGCCCAGTGCAAAACGTTTATTTTATTCAAAATTAATAGAAATGCAGAACCCTAACCTTATAAATTTAATACAATCTATTCGTTGTATGTTTTCTATATGTATACCAAGCGGTTTTTCTTTAGGTGTTGTGGTTTTAGAGATATTTGACTTCTTCTGTATGAAGATTGCTCATAGCCATTGGGTTTGCAGTGTGACAGTGTGCCGAATAGGCCCACTCGTTCAGTGGCGACGCGAACGGCAGGAATTTGAACTAAAAAGTCGGAGGTCCCCCATTATGAACTTCGAATTTTATATAAGATTAATGTGGAAGTTCACATATCTATTTATTGTTTTTGGGGAGTTTTCAGTCGCATTGGTGCGCTGAAGGCTGCAAATCTGCAGCACTGAATGGGCACCGCTGAAAGCCGTCCCATGTGGTCAGGAGTTGGCTTCCGATGGGTAGTGGTCAGAGAAATTGGGGGGGAGGGGGGCGGAGGAAGGAAAATTGGGGGGGGGGGGGCGGAGGAAGGAAAAAGACAGCCTAAGAGCCCAACCACAGTCCTCTGAGAGCGCCGGGGGAGGCTGGGTGGTTGGTGTAGTTTTATGCCCCAGTAAGACCCTAGGCCATACCAGGACGTGCACCGACTTGTGACACATATCTAGTTGTGGTGCAATGAGTTCTGGGATGTTTTCGTCATGAAATACATCATAAGAAAGCAACAAATTATATTTAACCACCTAGATACACACAGCCGATTTAGTTAGGGAAAGAATTAGTAAATTAGCAATAAATATTAAGGAGTATTTCATTAGTTACAACAAATGGCTACAGGTCAGAACTGCCAATGCGTACTGTGTTGGTATAGCAATAAATCCCAAACAGTGGTGCTTTCTTCTGATGTCTTCCATGATGAAAACATCCCAAAAGTGAGTGGGTCACAGCCAGAATTGTCAAACTGCACATTAATCTTATATGAAAGTTGACCTTGGTAATTAACTCTGTGGTCAAATGACCCATGTAGCCCAAACGAGGTAAGCTCTCCAACCTGATAAAAAAACGCCTTCTCTCAATCATCTAATTGGAAGCCAACAAAACGCCAGTTCTATTATTACACAGCCACAGGCAGTGGGCAGAATCTAGGCAGTACCTCAGGTGCTGAATTGAGGGCGCCGTCGGCAGAATCTAGGTAGTACCTCAGATGCTCGCTAGATGGCTCTGCCAGTGAGAATGCAACAGCGATGTCCAACAGTTTGAATCTGGCATTCGAAATGTGTGCACTGAGACATGGAGAAGGGTATCTTTTTTATCATATATATATATATATATATCATATATATATATAATTATATACCTATATATATATAACAGTAATGGTTGCTTCACCATGACGTCATATACAATTGTTTGTTTGTTGTGTTTTTACATCCTAGCAACATCTGAGATCATATCAGGACGGGTACTGACTTGTGACAGTGCGCACTCATGGCGACTTTATAATGCTGCCCCACTGGAAGACCAGGCCGCCACCACCATGACCTGATATCCCACTCAGTCACATTATCCTGACACTGAGCAACACATGCATATATATATATATATATATATATATATATATATATATGTGTGCTGCATAAGCAATTACACGAGTATAATTATCCGGAAACCGATTATCTATGAACATTAAACCTGACACTACACCTGTAATGTATGTATGCATGTATGTATGTACCGCCTGTACTAACTGACACTCCTCCACTCATCTACTGGTCAGGCGTTCTGCCTCGCCTGGTGGCGCCACCTGGCGCGTCCTCCTCACCTGGCTCTGCCTCACCCCTGTCCCACTCACTCCAAAATATATATTTTTGTAAAGAAAATAATGATCAGTCACGAATGACAATGGGAATCCAGGCAGTTAGGGTTGGGGCCGATGGTGGCGCCACCAGTGTCAGGATGTAGAGGAAGAAGTTAATACATCGGGAATAGTGGTTGGTAGATAATGAATACAACAAATAACAAAGGTAATTCCCTTATGTGCCTTTAGACTCGCATAATGCTTATAGATCACATATATATATACAGTATTATTCATATATATACATTACAATTAGGCCTTGAGCTGGACACCCAACTAAACTACAACCTATGTATAAACAAAATTGTCCAAAAGGTAAACCCCAAACTATTTGCAAAGCTAAAAGACTACATGACACAAGAAATGTCAATAAAAATCTTCAAGGGCATGGTGCTTCACTATTTTGGCTATGGAGATGTAAACTACATGGGTGCGGAAAAAGAACTTCTAAAAAAACTGCAAACACTACAGAACAGAGCCCTGAAAATCTGCCTCAGAGTAGACAAGCTGCAAGCCACCTATGACATACACAAAAGAGCCAAAGTAAAATTGCTAGAAAATAGGAGAATAATTCATCTGAAAACATTAGCATACAGCTATAGACAAGACAATAAACTATTAACAAAACCACAAAGGGCTACTAGAGCAAATAATGCGCCACTACTAAAGCAGACCAGAAGCCAAATAAAAGCTCACGAGAGAAGCATGCTGGAAATGGCTGCCAAGGTGTGGAATGCCCAAACAGTAAAGGAACGACAAATTCCTGACCTAAAAACATACAAAAAATATCTGTGCAAAATAAGGCTAGGGACCCCCCACTAAGCTGCACTGCAAAGGGGCATGTGATATGTCACGGCCCACCAGTGGGACGGCCAAAGGAAGGTAACCATGCCAAAAGTAGCCAGATAGCACACCACACAGCTATGTACAAGCCTATGATATGTAAATAGGAGTAGGCTAGTCTAGTAGTAAGAGTAGAAAAAATAAAACACATATATGCCAAGAAAATCCAAAAGAATTAACATAGACTACTAACCAGACCTACCAACTATCTATCTGCTGCTGAAATGCAGGCAATCAAATAGCTTATCAGCAGCTACTGTGTGATAAGATAACACCAACACTACAACTGGCCAGCATTGAAAACAAACCTGAATACCCAGGCTTAAGGGTGTATATATATTCACATATCAGGGATGAGAATTTCCCGCCGTTTGGCAGCTTCCTGACATTTGGGGATTGATTTGGGCACTTATATGAGAATTTATGTCCATCTGCGTTTTTGCGATTTTGGGGTATTGATTTTGACACTTGTCGATGTGAGAATTTTCCGCTGATTGGTGGTTTCCCAACTTTTGGGCAATGACCCGCCTTTTTAGGTCTGACCTGTTCTCATCCCTGACATATGTGACATGTCACATAGCGGACGAGTATTAAGTTGCAAGACCTAGTGTTGAGCAATCAGTCACAGATTTTACTAATATAAATAAACTGGGGAATCATGGTGTGAAATAGCGACATCTGTCACCCAGAAGGGATATACAGATACAAATGAAAGTGGCATCAAAACTATCAAAAAGGAATACAGTAAAACCTCTCTAACCGACCACCTCCACAGATCGACCAGTCCTCTATATCGATCACTTTATTTTGGTCCCAAACGATCATCCGTACAATACCATTCTTACAATTTTTTTTTTAAATCCCTAAACCGACCACCTTCCTAAATGGACTAATTAAAGTCGGTCTCATGGTCGGTCGATTTAGAGAGGTTTTACTGTATGAATATGTGCATATTTTCTCCCAAATGCTACTTAATACCTGGTAGGTCACATATAAATTCTATCAACAAAAGTTTAGGATACTCAAAATGAATATTCCATAATTCTTCAATCTGGTACCTAAGCTATCTCTTTCCCATTAAAAGGTGAGTTTCATTCAGCTTACTGACTCGATTCTCCCAGAAGAGGAGGGGAGGGGGGTGACGAGTCTCATGCACCAAATCAATCAGTCGAAGACAACATTCAAAATAAGATACTTTAGTGTACGGAGTTCAATCCATTCAGTCTCAGATCAGGCTCTGAGAGAGCTGGCTGTTAACCTCATGGGTACCTCTAGGTATGCAGGTATAGCAATACCTCAGGGAGTTTGATGCCCCTGCCTTGCAGAGTTCTAAACCAATGGCGGCCCGGCAAAATACTACCATTTATCATATAAACAAGTTGCTTAAACCAAAGTCAGTTAATCCAAACAAAATTGTCGGACCCCAGGCCATTCCGGTATGGTTAAACAAACTTTCATGTGGTTATAAGGTCATCTGAGACTTTTTTATATGGTAAATGGTAGTATTTTGCCGGGCCGCCGAAAATAGTTTGGATTAACCGATCGATTGGTTTAACTGAGTTTTTTTTAACAGGGTTATACTGTATATACATAAAAAACAATAATCAGTCTCCACATACATTGTATATTATATGTGAAATACAAGCTTACTCAAAGTCAAAGTCAAAGCCAAAGCTCGGTTAAACCAAAGAACGGTTAATCCAAACAAATTTCTAGGGTCCCTTCAAGTTTGGTTTAACGGGGTTATACTGTATTTGGAATTTCTTTGTCTCTGGGTGAGATTCTTGACTGGTTGTTGGAGTTTCACGTCCTGGCAACATCTAAGGTCATATCCGGAAGGGTACCTACTTGTGACAGTGCGCACTCATGTCGACTTTATAGTGCTGCCCGTGTGAGGTATACCGGGCGAATTGAATGTAAGCAGATGCATGCATTGGTTGTTTTTTTTGCCTTTTGGAATAAATATTTACAGATTCACAGTCTCGTTCTCGTGATAAGCGTTTGTTTACAATCCTGTTGACAAGCAAACAAACAATCAATCAATCAATGCACAGGCAAGATTAGTCTAAAAACCAGTGACATGATTGACAAAATAAGGCTTTTAATAGAGGATTTCCACCAGGAACCTATCCTCTAACGGCAATGGAAGACCGATGGTGTGTAATAGTGGATTTCCACTACCACTCTGCCCTCTGATGCTTGTGGAATTAAAGTAGTACAGTATAACCCAGTTAAACCAAACTTGAAGGGACCCTAGAAATGTGTTTGGATTAACCGATCATTGGTTTAACCAAGCTTTGGCTTTGACTTTGACTTGGCTTTGGCAAAAACGTGGGTGCATTATGAATGTAATATACAATGTATGTGGACACTATGGTTAATGTATTTTATGTATATACAGTATAACCCCATTAAACTAAGCTTGGTTAAACCAAACGATCGGTTAATCCAAACATTTGTTGGCGGCACGGCAAAATACTACCATTTATCATATAAAAAAGTCTCAGATGACCTTATAACCACATGAAAGTTTGGTTTAACCATACCGGAAGTTGCCTAGGTCTGACAATTTTGTTTGGATTAACCGATACTTTGGATTAACCGACTTTGGTTTAACCAACTTTTTTATGTGATAAATGGTAGTATTTTGCCGGGCCGCCGAAAAAAGTTTGGATTAACCGATCGTTTGGCTTAACCGAGCTTGGTTTAACGAGGTCGTACTGTATGTCAGTAGGAGCTGTCCGTACAGCAGGCTCTGCAGAACATGTCTAATAGAGGATTTCCACCACCAACCTGCCCTCTGATAGTTGTGTAAGTACTAATATGGGTAGTAGATCACTGTGCAGCACTGTTGTGTAATTACAGATTCATTCGTTGTCCCGGTTTTCCTTAACATGGTCACTAACATGTGTTTCAAAAATATAAATAACGTAAAAGAAACTAAAGGAAACACAACTGATTGCATTATATATTCAAGAGCTTCAATCAATACGTGTACTCGCGGTTCATTTAGGAGGTGGCCTAGTTGATTCAGTTATAGCCCCATTCACACACGCATGTTAAGTTGGCTCATCTAGTTCACCTCATCTAGTTTGGCTCAAGGTGTGTGTGTGAACATGCCGCTGAGGCGAATTAGGGCTGAGTTGACTCAACTAGTTCGCCTCAAGTAAACCGCTTCATGAGGTGGATTAGATGAGGCGAACTAGTTGAGGCAACTTAAGGCCCATGTGTGAACGGGGCTGAAGTGTATTCCAGGTATCGGACAAATATGGCATAATCAGTAAAACACCACTCGTTACCAGAGTGCAGTTTTGTTTGTCTGTTGTTGTTTTACATCCTAGAAACATCTAAGGTCATATCAGGACATGTACCAACTTGTGACAGTGCACGCTCATGGCAACTTTATACTGCGGCCCACTGGGAGATCTGGCTGCCAGCACCATGATCTGATATCCAACTCGGTCACATTATCCTGACACTGAGCTAACCAGTCCTTGCCATATCCTATTAATGCCGAGCGCCTAGCTAGGAAGTGACAAGTATACACTTTTAAGTCATTAGTTTGACTCGACCAAGGTTCGTACCCATGAGTTCGAATACCACGATCTTCAAAAACGGGAGACGAACACTCAACTCATTTGGCCATCCCGTCTGGTTTCCCTAATAGGAAGGTCGTGGGTTCAATACCCACACGATTCAAACCAATGACTTACGAAAGTGATCCCCAAACGGGGCAATTACACGTGCACTGCATTTCAAAGACACAAAATGGCGGGGATCTGAGATGTGGCTAGAAATTGTAATATGAAAACGCTTAAAAATGAGCCGCCTTCAAATTAATCGCTGCATTTTGTATCCAAAGTTAGTGATCTCAGTTGAATATAAAGGATCCAATACCAGATTTATCATTTGAACTGAGGCTGTCGGTAGCTGTCAATAACAGGTACAGACTTTATGTCGTGCTCATAAATGTTGAACTTTAACACGCGATTATGACAGCGAGATCTCAGATCAAAACTATTTTGTGCCTTTCGAATGTGACACACAATACAATTGCAATGTCTGGTGTTGTGTCAGTTAAAACCTTTTTGTTTGAAGGGTCATCTGAGTCATGACTTAATGGTTCATTGGGTGGAGCTTGTTGCAGTCAAACATGTTCATAATCAAGCCTGTATCTCCATCAGAAGTGATTAATTAATTGATTGATTGAGTTTAATTTAACCACAAACATATATTTATATATAACTAACTGTATGTAGATCTTCCCCATCTGGTTGATTGGTTGTTGGAGTTTTACGTCCTGGCAACATCTAAGGTCATATCAAGATGGGTACCGACTTGTGACAGTGCCCATTCATGACGACATTATAGTGCTACCCCACTGAGAAGTCAGGCCTACTGCTGGCACCATGACCTGATATCCTACATTATCCTGACACTGAGCTACCCAGTCCTGGCCCTATCCTAATAATGCCGAGCGCCAGTCTAGGAAATGACAAGCATCGATTGTATAAGTCGTTGGTTTGACTCGACCAGGATCCAAAACTCCCGATCTCCCGCACGCGAGGCTTGCACTCTACCGATTCGGCCACCACGTTAGGTCGAATCCAAGAGAGAGAGAAGACTCATAGCAGGAGTATTTTTGTTTATATTTGTATTATTAAGACAATGTCTTCTGTATGGACTGAAGGGTGCGTCACTTGTGGTGAACAATGAACTGATTGTTCTGAGAATTGTGAAGTTAGGAAATGATTTCTAATCGATAGAATTAAAGATCTGGTCACCTCAGTGTTAAAACCTGTCACATGACACCTGACAGCTGACAGCCGACAGCTGACAGCTGAACCTGACACCTGACAGCAGACACCCGACAGCCGATAGCTGCCAGCTGACACCCGACACCCGACAGCAGACACCCAACAGCTGACAGCCAACAGCTGACACCCAACACCCAACACCCGACACCCGAACCTGAACCCGGCATCTGACAACTGACAGCTGACAGCCGGCAGCCAACAGCCGACAGCCAATGCCCAACACCCGACACCGAACACACAACACCCAAGAACTGAACCTGATACCCACAAATGAACAGCCGACACCCTACACACCACAGCTGAAAGCCAACAGCTGACACCTGACACCCGACACCCAACACCCGATACCCAACAACTGACAGCTGGCACTTGACAGCCAACAGCCAACACCTGACATCTGACACCCGACACACAAAACCCGATACCCAATACCCGATACCCGATACCCATCACTTGTGGTGAACAATGAACTAATTGTTCTGAGAATTTTGAAGTTAGTACATGATTTCTAATCAAGAGAATTAAAGATCTGGTCACCTCATTGTTAACACCCGACACCCGACACCCGACCCCCGACAACCGACACCCGACACCTGACAGCCGAACCTGAACCCGGCAGCCGACAGCCGACAGCTGACAGCCGACAGCCAACAGTCAAAGCCGATAGCTGAAGCCAACAGCTGACAGCCGAAGCTGACAGCTGAAGGCAAGAGCCGACACCCGACACCCAGCACCCGACTACCCGACACCCAAAATCCGACACCCGACATCCAACACACAACACCCGACAATCAGTTTCAAGGGGACTAAGCAAATTGACTATGGCTGCCTACACAAATAGGAAAAGAGCCTAGCCCCCCAGGTCGCCACACAGATAGCACCGGGGTGGTTTATGGCAGCTGGACTGGTCAACGTCCACTTGGTGTCCCCTGTTCTTCTGTTATTTTATCCTACAGGAGCTATTACCAAAGACTATGTATGTACAATAAGACGCGCATCTCAGCGCTTTCCCATGAAATACAGCAAACAAGGTTGTTGGACAGGTCTCCATGCCCAGCTGTACCATTGAATGCTGTACCATTGAAACAAGGAGACAGGTTCCCTAGCCCATCCTGACTAATGTACCATTGACAAAAATGGACAGGTTCCCTAGCCCAGCCTGACTGCTGTACCATTGAAAGAAGGGGACAGGTTCCCTAGCCCAGCCTGACTGTTGTACCATTGAAACAAGTGGACAGGTCCCCTAGCCCAGCCTGACTGTTGTACCATTGAAACAAGGGGACACGTCCCCTAGCCCAGCCTGACTGCTGTACCATTGAAACAAGGGGGCAGGTCCCCTAGCTCAGTCTGACTGCTGTAACATTGAAAAAAGGGGACAGGTTCCCTAGCCCAGCCTGACTGCTATACCATTGAAAAAAGGGGACAGGTTCCCTAGCCCAGCCTGATTGCTGTACCATCAAAGACAATGCACAACAATTATAGAAAGTTTGTTTTATCTAATGATGCCTCTAGAGCACATTCATTTTTATCATCAGCTATTGGATATCAAGGATATGGTCATTCTACCATATTTCTTTGGAGGAAATCCTTTACTATTCAGAGGCTACTCTTTCCAATAAGCAGCAAGCATTCTTTTATATGAACTTTCCCACAGACAGGACAGCACATACCACAGCCTTTGATGAACCAGTTGTGGACCACTGGTTGGAACGGAAAATAACCCAAACTGCAAATGTGTCCACTGAGCAGGATCAATCGGATGACCCACACCTTCACAGGTGGACACTCTACTGCCTGAACTACATCCCGCTCCTTAAACAATAGTGTATTTTCTCCTAATTTTAATAATGGAAATAATATTATATTATAGTAAAGTTCAAATATGCTATAAACGCTTTAATCTGTGCCATACATAAATAAAATTTGTGATTATGTCTGAGTAATAAGAATGCTGCTACACCTAATCAAAGACGATGCACCTTGTTTGCCGTTGGGTGGCAGCACTGCGTGATTATTACAGAATTTCCTATGTGAAAGTGCTGAGTGGCGCATCTTAACGTACATTGTCTTTGGTATTACTCAAGGTGTGTGCGCGTGATTCTTATCTAGAAGGAAATTGCCTATACCCATAATTATATATCGGCTTCTCGTCAGTTAGTTGTTTGTTTGTTTATTGTTGTTTTACATCTTAGAAACATCTACGATCATATTAGGACGGGTCCCGACTTGTGACAGTGCGCACTCGTGGCAACTTTATAGTGCTGCCCCATTGGGAAATCAGGCCACTGGCACCATGACCCGATATCCCATTCTGTCAATCACATTATCCTGACTCCGATCCAACCAGTCCTATTGCCCTATCCTATTAATGCCGAGCACCAGGCTAGGCAGCCACAAGTATCACTTTAAAACTCATTGGGTTGACTCGACTGTAATTGAAATCCTGACCTTCCGCATGGGAGCCCTGCGGTCTACCGCTTAGGCCACCATGCCTGGTGTAAAGCCCTAGTCACACCTACCCGGACGAGCCCCAGATTTTTAGCCGGACCACCCCCGGACCAGTTGCCTGGACTGTCCCGGACAGCCCCGGATAAAATCACTATTTTGGTCATTTTTGGCCTCGCGGTGAAACTTACCTGGACGAGCCCCGGACCAGAGACCAGATCGCCCCGGACTGAGCCGGACCACCACCCGGACTACCCAGTGTGTCCACGGAGTAGTCACAGACTTGAAGTGGACTTGCTCCTGCTATATATATATACAAAAACGGGGCTCATCCTGGACTGATCCATGGTAAACCAGGCTATCCGTGTTGAACCGTGGCTAATCCGTGCTCATCCAGCTTGTCCGGGTCTTATCCGGGCAGTCCGGGAGTGGTCCGTGGCTATGTCAGGGCTAGTCCGGGACTGGTCCGGGTTAAACCGTGGCTAAAACGTGGCTCATCCTTTTTAAAAAACACCTGGACTGCCCCGGACGGTACACGGACTACACCGGATTACCCCCGGATCATCCAGGACGATGGCGGATCGAGCCCGGATCGCAGAATTCCCCAGACAACCCAGGTTCTTTTAAACATTTTAAAACATCAGGGGCTGACCCCGGATGAGGCCGGACCAGCCACGAATCACCAAGGATCACCAAGGACCAGCCACGGATGAGCCATGGATCACACTGGATCACCACGGACCATGCCGGATCATGGTCCGGGGCTCGTCCGGCCCCTGATCCGGGTAGGTGTGACTGGGGCTTAAGCAGCAGGAGTCTCGTTGTTGTGACATTGGCTCAGCATGGCGTCATGGCGCTTACAAATAAATGGCAGCTTCAGTATGATTCGGGAACAGAACAACAAGAAGGCAGTCAAGTCAAAGACCCTATAATACTAAGACGGCTCATTCCGCCTGTACTGTGTAATCAAAATGATCAAACCCACCTGTTCTCTTGGTTAAACAGATGCTATATTATATGTATAAATGGATATAATAACAAATAAGGAAATACTCGAACAGACAGGGCTGCCCTCTATGGAAGATCTTCTGATCAAAAAGAATCTCCAGTGGACTGGACACCTCATGAGGATGTCATCAGACAGGCTACCAAAGCAGATCCTCTATTCTCAACTGTCATCTGGTTACAGAAAGAGAGGGCGCCCTCGTCTCCGGTTCAAGGATACCATCAAGAGAAACCTGAAGCTGAGAGACATTAAGACCAAATCATGGACGCAACTCTCACAGCAAAGAGCTAAATGGAGAGCACCAGCATGATGATGATGATGATGATGAAATGGATATATGAATGTGACAGATGTGTGATGATGGCGTTGCTGGTGATGATGCTGATGATGATGTGTATTTGTTCATAGCAATTTCATATTGATGTGTATTCATACTTACCTATCTCATGTATAATATAATTGTATGTGTTTACATGTGAAACACCAACCAGCAGCCGGGCTGATCAAACCAACCACAAGGTGGCACTGCGAAATTTACCATGGGAGAGATAGGGCGTGAGCAGTCTTAGTATTATAGGGTCTTTGGTAAAGTGTCAGAAAGTAACGTGGGGAAAACAGAGTTTATTAGACAGGCTCGGGAGGAGGGACCGGAGAGGAGTCTGTTTGTTTGTTGTTTTACGCCCTAGCAACATCTAAGGTCATATCAGGACGGGTACCGACTTATGACACTGACAGTGCGCACTCATGTTGACTTCATAGTGCTGCCCCACTGGGACACCAGGCCATAAGCATCATGACATGATATCTCACTCAGTCACATTATCCTGAAACTGAGCCAACCAGTCCTTGCCCTATCCTAGTAATGCTGAGCGCCAGGCTAGGAAGCGACAAGTATACATTTTTAAGTCATTGGTTTGACTCGACCAGGATTCAGTCACACAAACTCATGGGTTTGGATCTTCCGACCTCCCAAAACAGGAGACGGACGCTCTACTCATTCGGCCATCCTGGATGCTCCCTGAGAGGAGTCATACGCGGGCGAGATGAGACAACCGTGGGTAACAAGTAGAATGACCGGTGGGCTCTAAGTCAAAGTAGGTCATCATATAGATAAATGATCCACCAGGTACTTCCAGTACAGGGGTGAAAACCAACCCATTAGAAAAACGCGTGAAGAATTTTGACATGGTGGGGAAATGAATTGAGCGGATAAATTGTTAATTCAAGAAGCAAAATATATTCTCCACATATATATTCATATTTACCCGCTACTTCTCATATGAAAAATATAATAAAGCATGTAGCTTAAAGAACTTTTAAAATAAAACCAATGGCATTTCATCACCGCCATCTTGTCTTTTTGCATTCTTGCAGATTTCACCAACTATGTGCCGATATATGTAGCCATTTGATCCTGGAATCACAGTTTCTAGTTCATGTTCCATACTAAAACTATTTTCGCCCGTATGTCGACTACGTTGGGGTTCACCCCTGTACTATTATAAGAATGGAGTGAATCTTTCATCTAGTCATCATATAGCCAGGGTTGGTTGGCTGGTTGTTGGAGTTTTACATGATGGCAACATCTCAGGTCATATCAGGCTATGAAATCTGCGTGAAAATGAATTATGTAAATCAATCCTAAAGAGAAAAAGAAGTCTTTTTTTCTCTTGTGTGTTTTTTTCGATATTTATAATATTATTAAAAACGAAGTTGGTTGGTTGTTGGAGTTTTACTTCCTGGCAACATCTAAGGTTATATCAAGACGGGTACCAACTTGTGGCAGTGCGCACTCATGGCAACTTTATAATGCTGTCCAATTGAGAGACCAGGCCACCATGACCTGATATCCCACTCAGTCACATTATCCTGACAATGAGCCAACCAGTCATTGCCCTATCCCATTAATACCAAGCACCAGGCTAGGAAGCAACAAATATCAGTTTTTCTAAGTCATTGGTTTGAACCGACTGAGAATTGAACTCCCGACCTTCCGCAAGGGAGGTCAGCGCTCTACCGATTTGGCCACCGCGTCTGGTGGGAAACAAGTAGAATGATGTGTGCGTGGTAAGTCAAAGTAGGTCATAATATAGCCATGGAGTGAGACAACGTCAACCAAGCGAGGGGCAACTCACAGAATGGTTTGAATGGCGCTGACCAATCAGGAAGCGGGGTACTCAGAGGTGACCTTGGGAGGAGTGGCCGGCATGGAGTCGAGCGGTGGCACTTGTCGTCTTGTCTTAAATCAAAGGCGATTTGATGAATTGAAAACAGTGGGGCGGAGTGAGTTTATAAGATCGGGTTTTGATGCTCGCTGTTTGGTATCCCAGTCAGGCTACCTATCCTGGCGCTCGGCATTCATTATTAGGATAAGGTCAACGACTGGTTATCTCAGTGTCAGGATAATATGAATGAGTGGGAAATCAGGGCGGCATTCTCTCCGAGTGGGGCAGCACGATAAAGTTGCCATGAATGGGCACTGTCACAAGTCTGTAGGTACTCATCCTGATCTGATCTTAGATGTTGCCAGGACGTTAAACTCCAACAACCAAGCAAACAATCAAGTTCTGACAGCCAAACTCTTCACATTAACATAACCTCATTATTTTCCACTAACCTGTAGTAATTCTGCTTTACAACTGCAACTGAGTCCACAGGCAATTTGTATTCAATTGGGCAGTAACTGCCTCTAAGGAAATCCACTCTGATGAGCATACTGATTGCTGCTAATAGGGTAGTACTAGTAGTATTAGGTAGATAAAGGATTCACTGTCGAAAATGTTGGGAAATGAAATGAGAGCCTAAATTCACAATCTAAGAAGCAACACTTATTCTCTATAATATGTCTTCATATTTCCCCGCTACCTTTGAGTTGAATAATATAATAAAACATAGAGTTTAATAGATTTTAAAGGTGAAATCGATGGTGTTCTATTGCTGCCACATTGTCTTTTTGCATTCTCTCCAATTTCACCAACTCTGTGCCGATATAAGCACCCATTTGATACTGGAGCCAGGCATTCTATTTCCTGTTCCATACTAAAGCTATTTTCGCCCGTATTTATACTACGTTGACATTCTCCCGTGTACTGCAAGTATGGGGTGAATCCTTTATCTAGGTAGTAGGCTGCACTAACCTCTCAGGCAAGGAGCCATGATGGTTGCTTGTTGGAGTTTTTTCGTCCTTACAACATCTAAGATCATAGCAGTACGGATACCTACACACTTGTGACTGTGCGCAGTCATGGCAACTTGTACAGTGCTGCCCCACCAGGATCCACCACCAGGGACTGCTAGACACGATCCACCACCAGGGACTGCGCCTGGCCCTTGGGGCCTTCCACACCTCACCGGTTCAGAGCCTTTCCGTCGAAGCCAATGAACCATCACTTAACAACAGGAGAATCAAACTGGCCATGCAATATGTAGTCAAGATAAAAATTAATGCATTGAATCCTGCACACAATTGTCTATTCGAGCAACATGACAAATCCAGGTATGAAGCCAGGCCACTGAGACCCCCGAATGAAACCTTATTTAGAGGCCTTGGGCATGGATTTGGACATGTTGGAGGATGCCAAAGTCCCAGAACATCCCCCGTGGTCGTTGAGAAAGCCATCGGTTATCCTCCTACTCACGGAACTGAGGAAGTCTGGGACACATCCAATTGAGAGCAAGGACTGCATGCAGAGATTTAAGGCCAGTTTGCAGACCACCTCTCCATATACACTGATGGTTCGAAAGACCAAAGCCAGGTAGCTGCTGTGGCAGTCTGCAGACAGGAAAAATATGGTGTACGTTTGCCCGATCAGAGCTCGATTTTCACTGCAGAAGCCCGAGCACTCCTTCTCGTGTTGGAGTGTATCGAGGTATCCAACCACACTAACTATGTTATATACAGTGATTCGTTCTCTTGCCTCCTGGCTGTTGCTGGACTGAAAATGAATCACCCTATTCTAGCAACGGTCATTTATAAAATGAACCAACTGACAATGGATGGGTTTGACATCCACCTCTGCTGGGTGCCTGGCCATGCCGGCATACAAGGAAATGAATGAGCTGATCAGGCTGCGACGAAGGCGCTGAACTGTGATCTTGAACCGTGTCTGATCCCTCACTCTGATCTGAAACCACTAATAGCCACCCACATAAAATCCAAATGGCAACATGAGTGGGATGAAAACATTCATAAACTTAAAGAAATTGAACCAACTGTGGGAAAGCCACCACAGACTCATGCGGCAGGTCGGCGGGACCAAGTGGTCCTTAGCCGCTGCCGTATTGGTGACTCGTGGCTTACACATGCTTTTCTGCTCCCCCTGAATGTATTGGGTGTCAGTCCCCACTGTCACTCAAACACATTTGACTAAGTTGCATTGATTTGTTGGCCTTGCGCCAACAGTTCTACACTGCAGACAGTGTGCATGACCTTTTTATTAAGGTAAAACAGGAAAACATTTTAGCCTTTTTGAGGGCAGCTGGACTGTACCACCTCATATAGTTTACTAAATAGATTCTATCAATTATTAATAAAACTTTTCTTTTTCTATGGGAATTTGTTTCTGTTGACCACAAATATATGATTGCGAGCTTTCTAATTTAATGAGTGTCTATTGGCACATAATTGATTGTCTGCTTTTACATGTAAAAGCGATGGTTTGAATAAAAAACAAACATTTCTCGCCGTGAATATGGCCTATGCTGCCGACACGGCATAAAACAACCACCAATCAATCAATCCCCCTACCCACCGATAACCCCCCCCCCCTTCTACACCCACGCCACCTACTGTGTAATCGCGACATGCTCCACCACTTCCGATCGGTGATTTGCAACTCTACGAAATTACACTGGATGGCGCCACCGTCACTCCCCACCAGATGGCGGGTACTCACTGAACTCAACCTGACTTCCGGTTTGCTTAACCCGCCATCGGCACTTCTCAACCAGGCTCCAGACCATCTACACATCCACGCCTTTTCTTGGCCTCTTTTACTTATTCATGACCTTGACACTCTTGATCCACCTCTTGACGCCATTAACCTTGACCTACTTCACTCTTGTTGACTTAATGCCAATTAATTGTTAATAAATTCCACACTATGAGTTCATTGTTGCGTTATCAAATTATCCTGACACTGAGCTAACCAGTCCTTGGCATATCCTATTAATGCCGAGCGCCAGGCTAGGAAGCAACAAGTATACATTTTATAAGTCGTTGGTTTGACTCGACCAGGAAACAAACTCCAGATCTTTCGCACGCGAGGTCCACACTCTACCAATTCGGCCAACGGGCCCACCCCCTCTAATTTAAGGAAATCGCCTCTGTTGAGCATACTGATCCTGTTGTATGGCGGGCTTTAATTCTGCTATGTGAATATGGTGGTGTATGGTGGGCTTTAAACCCGCTGAGTACATAGCCTGGTGTACAGTGGGCTTTAAATCCACTGTGTACATAGCCTGGTGTATGGCGGGCTTTAAATCGTCTATCTGTTATGTACATAGCCTGGTGTTCAGTGGGCTTTAAATCTATTATGTACATAGCTTGGTGTACGGCCAGCTTTAAATCTGCTCTGTACATAACCTGGTGTAGGGTGGGCTTTAAATATGTTATGTACATAGCCTGGTGTACAGCGGGCTTTAAATATGTTATGTACATAGCCTGGTGTGCAGAAGGCTTTAAATCTGTTATGTACATAGCCTGGTGTGCAGAAGGCTTTAAATATGTTATGTACATAGCCTGGTGTACAGCGGGCTTTAAATCTGTTATGTACATAGCCTGGTGTGCGGAAGGCTTTAAATCTGTTATGTACATAGCCTGGTGTACAGCAGGCTTTAAATATGTTATGTACATAGCCTGGTGTAGGGCGGGCTTTAACTATGTTATCTACGTAGCCTGGTGTACACCAGGCTTTAAATCTGTTATGTACATAGTCTGGTGTAGGGCGGGCTTTAACTATGTTATCTACATAGCCTGGTGTACACCAGGCTTTAAATCTGTTATGTACATAGCCTGATGGAGCCCTACAAATTGAATTCGGCTCTTACAAGCTCCCGAAGCTAGACTCGCTGATAAGGACGTCGGGAGAACATCAACAGACGATGTTCACCACCAACCACGCACCTAGACGGTTGGTTGTTGGAGTTTTACGTCCTGGCAACATCTAAGGTCATATCAGGACCTGGACGGCAATGGCAAGGATCCATGTTCTGAAATGGATTTCAGAACAAAGCCATTGTTTGCATTTCAAAATATCTAAAAACTTAAACCCCAGTCACACCTTACCGGATTGAGTACCGGACACAACTGGACAAAGAATGTTCTAGTCTGTTGGTGTCCAGTATCAAAATATACCGAAATGTGTTGAAATGTTGCGCTTTCAACTGGACGAAACGGACGCTAAACGGACAAGGAATGTACATTAACGAATAGCCAACGGACGAGAACCGGACGAGAACCGGACGGCAACCGAATGTGAAACAGACGGACCGAACACCAAACGGACAGGTACTGGATTGTTCACGGACGCGCCAAAAACATATACTGACCGAATTCCCGCAACACTTTAAACGGACTCTGCAGGAAACAAACCGGAGACATAACGGATGGGTAATGGACATGAACCAGACAAAATGGACTAAATGGACTTAAAACGGACACCAAACATACACCTCAGTCGGGCGGTGTCCGGTACAAGTTTTGCGCATGTTCAAAACTTACTACCGTACACACCAGACACCACCGGACAGAGAACGGACATGCCGGATGCCAACCGTATATAAACCGCACATTGCCATATTTCACCGGGCAGTGTCCGGTTTCTGTCCGTTTCTCCAATCCAGTATGGTGTGCCTGGGCCTTAAGCCATTTAATATAAAAGTTACTTTAGACTAAAGTAAGGTAGATTATAGCAATCACATTAATATGTTTATCTCAGAAAGATGAGCGAAACTCAAAACCAGCACCATGACCTGATCTCCCACTCACTCCGTCGCATTATCATGTCACTGAGCCAACCAGTCCTTGCCCTATCCTATTAATGTCGAGGGCCAAGCCAGGTAGCGACAACTATCAATTTTTAAGTCATTGGTTTGACTCGACCAAGGTTCAAGTTTGATTATTATTATTATTATTCATGCGTGGCATGGCTCAATAATCACTACCTTACATGCCAACTCTATGCTAACTTTGCCATGGCCTTCGAGGATTGATCCTCAACCAGAGCTTTACTTTAGTGCGCATGCTCCGCGTAAAGAGGTCTATAGAGAGGTCCGAAGGGGGGCAGAGTGTGTGTGTGTGTAGGTATTGACTCTATCCTCTTACCCACCCACCCCTACACACCTCTCCCTCACCCGGCCATCAGGCGATCTTCACACGGAGAAAACGAGATTAGATTTGTCACGGTGACGTTCTATATACAGTACACCCCCGTTAAACCAAACTTGAAGGGACCCTAGAAATATGTTTGGATTAACCGATCATTGGCTTAACCAAGCTTTGGCTTCGACTTTGACTTGGCTTTGGCAAAAACGTGGGTGCATTATGAATTACTAAGCATATATTGTACATGTAATATAGAATGTACATCAAACTAGACACAAGGCGCAAAAGGCATCTCTTAGGACTCATGTACAATAGAGCCCAAGACACAATATATACTGACACAAGTATTCATAATATTGGGCAGCAGATGGCAACCTCTTGAAAATTCCCTGACTAACAAACTCAAAAGAGCACCTATTTATCAGGGAAGCCAACTCTGGAACAAACTCTCTGCCAAAACCAGGAATGCAACAACCTACCTGCAATTTAAATCTAGATTAAAGGTTGAGTACCCAACATAGACATACATTAATAAACCTACCTGGCTAGACCACAAATGTTGAGAACCGAAATAAATACATAGTCCCAAACCACTCCCTTCCCTCTCCCTCTCTGAAATCCCCCCCTGGGGAAAAAAGAGTAAAAGAAATAACAACTACCAAAGTATACCCACCAGCCTATAACACCTGACTAAACCAATAAATCATATACTACTGACAAATCTATAGTTGACCCAAGACAATCTAAATGAGTCGTGCAACCATTATTTCCATAATCCAAAACCATGACTACCTGTATCAGCAAGTCATGCCCATTATATTAATGTCTCTTCACAGGTATGATCATCAAATCACTGATATAGTCTAAAGGTAAATGGCTATTCTCCAGTCTACATGTGCAAAATAAGATCCCTACTATATTTGCAATGCCTCATTTTAACCTACTACTGTCTATATTGTTCATACCATCGCAGCATCTCATCCATAAATAGTTCATATGTAAGCGTGTATTGCCTTGCAGAGTTGTAAACCACTGCCTTGTGGTACAGGTTCTTGACAGAACCGAAGGCTAAGGGAGAAAACCATAAACAGAAAACCATGTCACTGTGGCAGCATTAAGGGCGGTTGATGTATGGAACTCCCAACATCTCCCGACCAGCCACTGCAGGGACAAATAGTTTTGCGCCTGTCTTGACATGTTCTTGCCGGTGTGAAACCTCTATTTGCTCCCGAAGAGAGTGCCGCTGGTAACTTGCAAAAGCCAGCAGAACTTCAACACTTTTGCAGGCAGCTTTCATGAAATGAAATGGAGAGCGGCAGTCAAGTAATGAAAGCAGTCTTTGTCGCATAGCGACCGACAGCATGATGATGATGATTGCACATGTAATATACAATGTATGTGGACACTTTGATTATTGTTTTTTAATATATATATATATAAGAACAAAAGACACATTTTTAATACAATATTTTATCGACTACTACATGTATATACTATATAATGATAGCTCCCCATGAATCTAATTAATTTGGCATTTTGTCACTACAAATATCTCCAAGGTTCGCCATTTAAACTAAAAGTTACTTCAACCTAAAGTAAAGTAGCTTCTAATGATCAATTTAATGTATTTATCTCAGAAAATGACAGAAACTCAAAGCCATCGGACTGTGCAACTTTAATATATAAACAACTCTCACAACACCTTGGTATCCAGATGTAAGAGGACCGTTGCAGCTGCTGCGGCTAATGGCATAAGCTCCCCCATGAAGGCTTCCCGCTCTAACACTTATCCAAACAAGGGCGGTATAAGAGGTGGTGTGGGCTCAGATGACGCTATAACCACATGAAAGAGGTGGTGGGTTCTCAAACTTTGGTTTAACCATACCGGAAGTGGCCTGGGACCGACAATTTTGTTTGGATTAACCGATAGTTTGGATTAACCGACTTTGGTTTAACCAACTTTTTTATATGATAAATGGTAGTATTTTGCCAGGCCACAGACAAAAGTTTGGATTAACTGATCGTTTGGTTTAACCGAGATTGGTATAAGGGGTTGTACTGTACACATGTATATATGTGCGGTATAAAGTATTTATGCAAATATTATTATGTATGTAATGCTCCTGTCTTTTATTGTTCTTATTCCGACATTGATCCTGTAAACCTTCCATTTGATATGTTCCTTGCTTCTATGGGTTACGGGAGGTTGGGGTGCGGCCTGGGGAACAGGAGGCCTGCTTCCATGCAGCTCCCCTAATTCCCTCCTTTCCTCCAGGGGGCACCTCACCCACCTACTAACGGCCCATTTCGGCACCGATTTAGTTCAATAAATTAAAGGTAGGTCTTAAGGGCCAGCCAGAGTTATAGGCTCGATCCACACCAATCTGATTTGTCTCCTCTTTTACTGTCTCTATTGGTTATCGAAGGAATGCTCTAGAATCTACACAGTCTGCTTAATAAAAGTCTAATCAGAATTAAATAAACAAGGACACTAGCTCTCTTCAGTTTGCTCAATTATTATATATGATTATATACCATTTATCTAGGCTTTACGGCATATTATATATATAAGTGATGTATAATACTTATAGGTCACTCCTGAAAACTGGCCAGAGGTGTCACATGGAGAGTTAAAATCTAATATTTGAATTTTTGACATTTTTTGGTTGCAAATGAAAGCTGGAAATCTCCCCTTTACATCTATGTCAAATATAAATTGATGAGATATAAAATAAAGGTGTAGTCCATGATTAAGCTATGTCTTATGGCAGTATAACACGTGTTGCTCAGATGTAGCACATGTTTAGGACACCACACAGTCTGCTTAATACAAATCTAAGCAGAATTAAATAGTTTCACACTTAGAAGCATATTAATCATGGCATAATATACAGAAATATGTAGTGCTTATATTGATAAAAAAAAGTAATTCCCAGCCATGCTTTATTCACTGAATAATTAGTGTAAAATATGTGTGTGGCATCCAGACACCACTGGTTACATCTGTGACGGAAATTTCCAATGTTATTTCTGAAGACATCAAATAATTACTTTTTTAATTTGAGCATGCATACATGTTAATAGATACATCCTTTTGGATTTGGGAACTGTTTTGTTTGATATATCAATGCAATACAATATGTTAGTAAGGATTCAACAATGTCCCATATGTCATGTTGCAAATGGCTGACTGTAAAATGGGGCTTTTTGGTACAAAAACACTTCATAACTAAAAGGATCAAAGTTGCACACAGTTTATTTGATTTCCCTTATTTCTTACATCAAATCTGAAAATGAATATGAAAAGTATAAGGAAAAAATAAGTAGGAAGCTTTTTTATTGATTTTTTAAAATCCCATCTCATGCTGACCAGTTTTCAGGAGAGTGACCCATATATACATCTATATATATATATACATGCTCTATAGTCTATTATGGGAATATAAACAAGGACAATAACTCTCTTCAGTTTGCTCTATTGTTATATATTATTATATACCATTTATCTAGGCTCTACTGCACACTATATATATATGTATGTGACGCATAGAATCTATGCGGGTATAAAGGCATGTAAGGGAAGATTCCTTATTTGGCCACCCTTATGTTGTGTACTACTTTATGCATAACCCCCTCTTCATGGTGAGACAGGTGGCGCTACCACCCCCCACCTCTACCAGTGCCGCGAATACTGTCACTCGTGCACTGGAAATTGGTCGTAATGCGAAGCATTGCGCTTGATGCGAGGAGAGGAAGAGACCCTCCCCCACCCCGGGCTGCCGCGCTGCGCTCACACCTCACCCGACGACGACGCGCGCCGCTCCCTCCCCCGCCCCCCGTGGCGCGCAGCATTCGCGCATCACCCGACGCCCGCTGCTCACCCTCACTCGCCCTCCCCCGGGCCGGCAGCTTTCACAACTCACCTGCTGTCGCCCGCCCCCCCCCCCTCTCCTTATAAGGCCGCCCGCCGGCCTCCCTCAGGCACTCGCCCTCCTGCCGCCCTCCAGCTCTCTGCCCAGTCTTTTCCTCCACCCACCCACCCAACTTTCCCTCTTCTACCCTCCTCCCTCAGCGGCGGAGGGCTCCTCGGCCCCCTCTACCAGAACTCTGACATTGCTCCTTATGAGCCCCTGCTGTATTTATCTTTCTGCTCCTCATGAGCCCCTCACTGCATTGCTCCTCACGAGCCTGTTTATTTGCTCCTCATGAGCCCCTCCTTGCTTTGTTCCTCCCCAGCCTGCTTATTACCTGTTCCTCTGTTTGCTCTGTTTGAGGCGTTAATAAAACGCCTTTTCTTCCACCCCCGCCTTGCTTTCTTCCTTTTCGCGCATCGGGGATACTGTGAGTGTATGGGAGGGGGGGGGGGGGGGGGGGGGGGGGGGGGGGGAGTGGAGTAGTGGGGTGTACGCAGACAGGTGGCGCCCCCAACGGATCTGAGGTTAATGCTGCATAGTCCGATGAAATATCAAATTTTCAAAACCAAACCAATTATCTAAATTTGATTTTACATATCTAACTTAGATACTGATGCACTTATTAAGCATTTGTTTCTGCGTAGAAGGCAATACTGAGTCAATTTAACATAACCTGTTACTGCAGAAGTCTATGGTGTCAGAGTTTTGGCAAGCTTGCCAAAACTAATTTTCCATGTTTGCACTCAAAATATCTCAAAAGTTTACCATTTAAAATAAAAGTAACTTTGAACTAATGTAAAGTAGATACTAGTGATCGATCTAATATATTTATCTCAGAAAAAATATAGAAATTAGAAACCATCGGACTATGCAACTTTAACTAGGCTGGAGCAGTAGATGAGTAGAAGAAAGCTCCTCCAGTGGATGACTGAGGGAGGAGTTAGGACTGAGGAGCAGATGGAAGCTTTCGGCCTTGTTATACTCGTATAATGTCTTATTCAGCATATATGGTAGCAGCTTCCGCTCATAACCCACACGCATGCGCGTGTGCTGTTATCACGTGACCTCATTACGTGACGGCATGGACGCGGCGTCGGGTCAGTTGATTGGTTGGTTGTTGGAAGTTTACGTCTTGGCAACATCTAAGGTCATATCAGGAAGAGTACTGACTTGTGACATGCGCACTCGTGGTGACTTTATAGTGCTTTGTTGGTTGATTATTAGAGTTTTACATCCTGGCAACAGCTAAGGTCATATCAGGACGGGCACCGACTTGTGACAGTAGAGGCTTGTGTGTTGGGATTGCATGGCCTAGCAACACCTAGGGTCTAAGCCTCATACAGAAGGTGAGGCGCTCTATTCTGTTAAGGCCCCACTACGCAGTGCACATCATACAGTGCACAGTACAAAGTGTACAGTATGCAGTACACAGTGCACATCATACAGTGCACATCATACAGTAGCACATTATAACTTACACAGTACACAGTGCACAGTATGCCGCACACAGTGCACATCATACAGTGCACAGTACACAGTGTACAGTATGCAGAACAGAGTGCACATCACACAGTGCACAGTACACAGTGTACAGTATGCAGTACACAGTACACATCATACAGTGCATAGTATAAAGTGCACAGTACACAGTGTACATTATGCAGTACACAGGGCACGTCATACAGTACACAGTATGTAGTAAACATTACACAGCACACAGTGTACAGTATGCAGTACACATTGAACATCATACAGTGAACATTACACTGCACACAGTACACATTGTACAGTATGCAGTACATAGTTCAAATCAACAGTGCACATCATACAGTACACAGTATAAAGTACATAGTACACAGTGTGCAGTATGCAGTACACAGTACACATCATGCAGTACACAGAACACAGTGTACAATATGCAGTACACAGGGCACGTCATACAGTACACAGTATCAAGTAAACATTACACAGCACACAGTGTACAGTATGCAGTACACATTGAACATCATACAGTGAACATTACACTGCACACAGTACACATTGTACAGTATGCAGTACATAGTTCACATCAACAGGGCACGTCATACAGTACACAGTATAAAGTACATAGTACACAGTGTGCAGTATGCAGTACACAGTACACATCATGCAGTACACAGAACACAGTGTACAGTATGCAGTACACAGTGCACATCATACAGTGCACATCATACAGTACACTGTATAAAGTAAACAGTACACAGTACACATCATATAGTACACATCATACAGTACACCATATAAAGTACACAGTACACAGTGTACAGTATGCAGTACACAGTAGATATCATACAGTACACAGTGTACAGTACACAATGCACAGTGGTTAGCACCATGCTGTCTAAGCCTCATACAGAAGGTGACGTGCTCTGTTTCGTTAAAGCACCACAGCTCTCCACACCGGAAGTCAGTCGTGCCGAGGACAGTGCGGGAGTGACTTACACGCTGCGCAATCTGCGGTTTATTCTGACCAATAATTGCTTGCTTTCGCCAGCGTCTGAAATGAGATTACCGGCACTACCTACGTCCGAGAACCAGCCCATGATGCAGACTTCAATGAGCAGGGGGAGGGGAAGGGTGGGATGGGTGGAGGGGAGGGGAGACGGGGTGTGTGAAGGGGGATTTCTGGTCTGGGGGGTAGGGGGGGGGCCTAGCCGTATTAGTCAATTTAATAGAAAATGTCATTGCTTAGACCTATGTGTCAATTTAAGAGAACCTGTCACTTCTTAGACGTACGTGTCAATTTAATAGAACCTATCACTCTTAGTCAAACCAATGACTTAAACATTGATGTTTGTTGCTTCCTAGCCTGGCGCTCGGCATTATTAGGATCGGGCAAATACTGGTTGGCTCAGTGTCAGGATAATGTGACTGAGTGGGATATCAGGTCATGGTGCTGGTGGCCTGGTCTTCCAGTGGGGCAGCACTATAAAGTCGCCATGAGTGCACACTGTCACAAGTCGGTACCCGTCCTGATATGACCTTAGATGTTTGCTAGGATGTAAAACAACAACAAACAAAAACAACAAACTTAGATATATGTGTCAATTTAATAGAAATTGTATTAGAAACAGATTTGAATAGTTATTCTTATGATTTTATGCACTGAAGAGAATAGTTTTAGTTTTAGACTCTTTTAGTGGCTAAAGCCTGTTTTAACTGGCGTGGTTTTAACGATGGTTTTAACCGGTTTTAAAGGCCCTGTCACACATAACCAGTTGGCAGAAACGGACAGAAAACGAACAACGTATGGTTTGTGTCCGTACAAGTTTTGAACATGCACAAAACTAGGAATGGATGTCGCCGGACTGATGTCTACGGTTCTTGTCCGGTTTGATTTTGTTTCATACATTGGCTATCCGTTCATGTCCGTTTCCTGTCCGTTTCATGTCCGTTTCATGTCCATTTCATGTCCGTTTGTCCAGTGGCCATTTACCCGATAGCGCAACACTCTGACATATTTTAATGCATTTTGATACTTATCACCACCGGACTAGACAATTCTGTCAGTTGCTCAATCAGACGAGGTGTGACAGCCGCTTAACCACCATGTGGCTAAAACCCTGCAATGCTGACACTACTGGCCAGGAAGGTGGGCTGCTGGCGGAGCTATTCCATAGCATTGGTTCGAATGGACGTGGGGTGTCTTTGTGTGTCATTGCTGGGAGCATATAGGCCACACCCACTCCCTCCTCATCCAATCACAAAACCCCAACACAATGACACCTGCCACTGACAGTGACGAACGACAGACGCCTGCAATCTACTGATTCAGGCATCACCTCTGGTAGCTTATATGCATATATACTATACATATATAAGACAATCCCCACAAAACTAACATAGATCACTAATCACAAACCATAACTTTAAGAAACACAGACCGAAGATAGCCCAGCATTGAAAACAAGCCCGATCATCCGAGCTTATATGCTATGAACAGCATAAACTTCCCATAAAAAAATAAATGAAAAAGTGTAGTGCAGATCTTTCAGCAGGGCTACATTATTTTCAACCAATCAGATTGTAATATGTCGGGACTCAGCCGCCTGAATCCCAACATTACTATGCTCCACAGGTGTGTTCTGACAACTGTCTGTCAGTCCCCACCTGTAATTACTCTCAACAATTCACAATGAAGAAAGGAAGACAAGTCGCGCAAGTTTGACAGTGAAGAGGTTGTGCTTTATTGGCATCAACCCCTGTTCACCTACTGGTGGCCTATCACCCTCACTCCTTACCAACTTCCCACACAGATCCTTATGACTCTTGCTGGTGTGTATCAGAATCAGTGCATTGAGCCCATTGAACAAGAGTCCAATGGTTGTTGCACACATCTCAGTGTCTTTAGAATAGATGCTGCTAGTTTGAGTGTAGAAAGTGGAGTCCCCTCCAAGAGTGCTTCATGTGGGGTCTGTGTGTCAGGTATAAGGAATACAGGTGACTGGGGTCACACAGCCAGCCAATCAGACACCCTCTACAGCCTGGGTGGGAGACGCCCTAATAGGGGGCAGTTGTCACTCAACCTCAGCTGTAGGTGGTGTCCCTAATGTATGCAGGATGGCTGGGTGTGCTTGTCCATCGGCCCTATGGTAACAGGTAGTTGCAGACAGTTGCAACAAGCATATATCAATGCTTCTCTCCTTCAATTGCACTCTTTCTGGTGCATGAAGGGAACATTTCAATAATTAATAACTGTCTCTTAAGTATGAACATCACATCATTATCTCGGTCGATATGCATTAACTCATTTCCACATAGGTGCTTATGTCACAAAGCGAGTGGGCCACCCATTGCTTCTCTGTTTGATAATCATGGTCCCCACTCTGTCGCCCGAGAATAATAATGTTCTTGCCAATATATAAATCTGAACCGAAAATCCGTATATGTTTACAAGATGAGTTAAGACCACCATTGTATGTCTACTCCATAAGCATTACATAAGCATAATAAGCACAGCAATGAGGAAGACCCAACTAGCACGTGCTTGTTCGGTCCAGATTTATTAAGTCGACCGAGTGAGCGCAACCCCCGGAAACAACCCACACTGAGCTCTTCTCCGTATAAATCAGATGTAGTAGTAGTAGTAGTTTTATATTCAGACATTATCCCACATTTCATTTATGTACTGCTCAGAATAAAAGTGTTTGAATTGAAGTGTCTTTAAAATTTACTACGCCTCCACCTACGTTTAAATCACACCATATCAGTAGCGTAACAGAATGGGAGAATTACCATGAAGATGTATGCTCAATGAAATGCTTGCTAAGCAACCCACTAGGGCCATGTAAGAGCTGGTTGTGTCTCCTCCTTTCATCGCTGTTTACCCTTCTCCAACAATCGTCCAGATTCTTAGGTGTGCCAGTATTTCCCAGCATGCAACTGAATTAATGACAGGAACTTGTTAGTGTGTGTGTAAGTAAGTGGCAGCCATCTTTCCTGATCTAGACACTCCAAGCTGTAGTCTCTATTACCTTTTTATTAAAACTGTCATTTTTCTGATATAGACATGAAAATGGGAAATATTGTGCCTAGAGTGGGACTCGAACCCACATCTCTTTGCATTCCGGGCCAGTGTGCTAACCATTACACCATCTAGGCTCCCTGATATCACCACACTACCCACGCTTACCTGTCTATGTGGTTACTTCCCTGAGAGGTCACTGCAGACTACTACACTCATCCCCCTGGAATTGTAAGTCTTTTAATGCTCACAATTACATACATACAGGCAATGCACTTACACATACATACACAGGGTAGGTTCAACAACCATACAGCGCAAAGCTTGTACAGGATCCTGGTCATGGCCCCAGTGTCATGGGTGTGATGAAAATGGGAAATATTGTGCCTAGAGAGGGACTCGAACCCACATCTCTTTGCATTCCGGGCCAGTGTGCTAACCATTACACCACCTAGGCTCCCTGATATCACCACACTACCCACGCCTACCTGTATATGTGTTTACTTGCCTGAGAGGTCAGTGCACACTACTACAAACATATTAAATTAATCGCTACGATCTATCATATTTTAGTTTGAACGATCTTGGCTAACTTTTGAACTATTTGAAGTGTAAGCAGGTTAACTTAGTTTTGGCATGCACGCCAAAACTCTGGCACCATTTGGCTTCTGCAGTAGCAGGTTCTATTAAATTGCCTCAGTATTCCCTTCTATGTGGCAACAAATACTTAATAAGTGCATCAGTATCTAAGTTAGATCTGTAGAATCAAATCTAGATAACTGTTTTGATTTTGAAGTGTTGATGCTTCAGCGGACTATACAGCGGTAATGGCTTGCACTGACCTCTCAGGCAAGGAGCCGCATAGACAGGTAGGCATAGGCAGTATGGTGATATCAGGGTCATGTAATGGTTAGCACACTGGCTTGGAATACAAAGAGATGTGGGTTTGAGTCCCACTCTAGGCGCAATATTTCCCATTTTCATCACCCCCATGCCATTGGTTGCTATGACCATGATCCTGTACAAGCTATGCACTGTATAGTTGTTGAACCTACCCAGTGCATGTCATGCTGTCGGTCGCGATGCGACAAAGACTGCTTTCATTACTTGACTGCCGCTCTCCATTTAGCTCTCTGCTGTGAGAGTGATATCCATGAGTCGGTCTTAATTTCTCTCAGATTCAGGTTTCTCTTGATAGTATCTTTGAACCGGAGACGAGGGCGCCCTCTCTCAGTGCATGTATATGTAAGCATAGTGCCTGTGTGTATGTAATTGTAAGCATTAAAAGACTTACAATTCCAGGGGGACGGGTGTAGTGGTCTGCACTGACCTCTCAGGCAAGTAACCACATAGACAGGTAGGCGTGGAGAGTGTGTTGATATCAGGGAGCCTAGGTGGTGTAATGGTTAGCACACTGGCCCGGAGTGCAAAGAGATGTGGGTTCGAGTCCCACTCTAGGCGCAATATTTCCCATTTTCATCACCCCCATGACAATGGCTGCCGTGGCCATGATCCTGTACAAGCTTTGTGCTGTATTGTTGTTGAACCTGCCCTGTGTTAGTGCATTGCCTGTATGTATGTAATTGTAAGCATTAAAAGACTTACAATTCCAGGGGGACGGGTGTAGTAGTCAGCACTGACCTCTCAGGCAAGTAACCACATAGTCAGGTAAGTGTGGGCAGTGTGGTGATATCAGGGAGCCTATGTGGTGTAATGGTTAGCACCCTGGCCCAGACTGCAAAGAGATGTGTGTTCGAATCCAGCTCTAGGCACAATATTTCCCATTTTCGTCACCCCTCACATGACAGCTTTAAGTAATCGGATGCAGAACCAGCTGCAGTTGGCTGGGTGGTGGGGTGGCGCCACCTGGTGATTGACAGGGAGATGGAAGTGCCATTTCCGGTTTAGTGAGGACTCATGGAAGTAGCCAATGTAGCATTGCTATATTGGTTATATTCATCATCATCATGCTGTCAGTCGCAATGCGACAAAGACTGCTTTCGTTACTTAACCACCGCTATCATGCGGTTGTACATTTCATGAACGCTACTTGTAAAGTGTTGAACTGCTGCTGGCTTTTGCAAGTTACTAGCGGCACTCTCTTGGGGAGCAAATAAAAGGTCTCACACTTGCAAGAACATGTCAAGCCAGGCACAAGCTATTTGTCCCTGCAGTGGTTATATTATTGGCATATTAATATAAAACTCACATAGAACTGTGGTCAGTACTAAACGAACAAGGAAAAGAGAGTTACGGTTAGTCGTTGACCAATGGTTAATCTCTGGCTAAGGATTATTAGACCTTGCCTAACAAAACAAAAATTCCTCCCATATGAATGAGCCCAACAATCCTGTTCGTCATGTGAATTTTGTTTGTATTAAAATAATTTTGTATTAAATTTTTTTTTTATTGAGGCTGTATTTATACTCTCCATAGCATATAAGCTCGTGTACCCAGGCTTGTTTTCAATGCTGGCCAGCTGTAGTGTTGGTGTTATCTTACCACACAGTGGCTGCTGATAAGGTATTTGATTGCCTGCATTTCAGTAGCAGATAGATAATTGGTTGGTATGGTTAGTAGCCTATGTTAGTTTTATTTTATTGTCTTTGTATATATGTATTATTTTATTTTGTTCTACTCTTATTACTAGAATAAAGTTACGTTCTTTCCAACCCTACTTCATCGTTCTGTCATGGGGGTGATGAAAATGGGAAATATTGCGCCTAGAGCGGGACTTGAACCCACATCTCTTGCATTCCGGGCCAGTGTGCTAACCATTACACCACCTAGGCTCCCTGATATCAACACACTACCCACGCCTACCTGTCTATGCGGCTCCTTGCCTGAGAGGTCAGTGCAGACCACTACACTCGTCCCCCTGGAATTGTAAGTCTTTTAATGCTTACAATTACATACATACAGGCAATGCAATGCACTTACATACACAGGGTAGGTTCAACAACTATACAGCGCGTAGCTTGTGCAGGATCCTGGTCACGGCAACCAGTGTCATGGGGGTGATGAAAATGGGAAATATTGCGCCTAGAGCGGGACTCGAAGCCACATCTCTTGCATTCCGGGCCAGTGTGCTGACCATTACACCACCTAGGCTCCCTGATATCATCACACTACCCACGCCTACCTGTCTATACGGCTCCTTGCCTGAGAGGTCAGTGCAGACCACTACAGTTCTCTATACCCAGGGTGCAATGGGAATAACATTAATTCCAGTCCTTTAATAATTATCAGCATAATCAAGATACCTGTGCAGTTGGTGTGTTTTTCACTCTTTGAATACAAATGCTTTGCTTGTTTTTTTGTTTGTGCCCCTCTGTAGGTAATTCTGCTTGTTTCAATATTTAATTGGGATGGAGAAATTCCAATGACAGACACAACATTTAGCTTTCTCATTTCACTGCTGCTTGCCCTTTCCTCGTAATGCTAAAGCTAGGTTTTTGTTTGTTGGGGTTTTATATCCTGACAACATCTGAGGTCATATCAGGACTTGTGATAGTGTGCACTGCTGACAACTTTAAACTGCTGCCCCACTGGGAGACCAGACCATGATCAAATATCTCACTCAGTCACATTATCCTGATGCTGAGCTAACCAGTCCTCCTGGCCCTATCCTAGTAATGACAAGCGCCAGGCTAGGTAGTAATGAGTACCAATTTTAGAAGTCATTGGTTTGACTCAGCCGGGATTCGAACTCCAGACCTTCCGCATTGGAAACCTGAGCTCTTACCAATGCCAGCTCTTACCAGACAGAGTGTCTGGAGCCCTGGGCCTGTATGCAGGAGCCGGTTGCTATTCGGTGGTAGCGAGGCCAAACGGTGGTAGTCGGGAATTTCGCGGGTAGCGTCGAAAAGCGGCATGCACGAGTCGGTGATATGCCTAACACCAAAGGCTTAATCGGTGTTACCTTACCTCTGATAGATAGGAGGTATAGCGAGTTTATTAGGCCCAAATCTATCCAATGGTGTCATATTTAACAGAATTACATGCGCAATAAGTGAGCTTTTATCAATTTGACCCTAAATTCGAGGCGGTATTAGGGCTGCCGCCGCATTGGCGGCGATATTAGTGGTTATATTTTCGAATCGACGAGCGTAGGGTAAACAAATCGCCGCCGCCGCATCGACGTCGCTCTCCATACTGGCGGCGACGGCGGTTTGCTTACTGTGCGTTCGTCGATTCGAAAATATAACTGTTAATATCACCGCCAGTGCGGCGGTGGCCTTAATGACGCTTCGAATTTAGGGCTGAATTGATGAAGTTTCACTTGTTGTGTATGTAATTCTGTTAAATATGGTCGCATTGAATAGATTTAAGGGTACAGACACAGAGGGATTTCCCAAATCTATAAATAACTTCACGTGTAGCTATAATCAAAGTGTTATGTGCTCCTGCATAGCACTTGACACAGTTCCTGACGTCGGCAATAGCTACCCGGTAATAGGCTGTAACACCAAAACCCGCTACCACCGACTCCTGCATATAGGCCCTGGACAAGAGTGCCTAGAGTGGGGTCTGTGTGTCAGGTATATATAAGGAATGCAGGTGACTGGGCTCACACAGCCAGCCAAGCAGACACCCTCTACAGCCTGGGTGGCGATGCCCTAATAGGTGGCACCTGTCCCTCAACCCCCAGAGGCAGGTGGTGTCCATAATGTATGCAGGATGGCTGGGTGTGCTTGCCCATCGGCCCCATGGTAACAGGTAGTTGGAGACAGTTACAATAAAGATATATTAAAAATGCCTTTCCCCTCCACTTGCATTCTTTCAGGGCCCGTATGCATGGAGCAGAGTTAGCAGCGTATGGTGTTATCCCTCTAACACCGGGTAGCTACCACCGGTTATCGGCGGCGTTGAGAACTATGTCACGCCGTATGCATGGGCGCTTAAACGGTGAGTGTTAGCTAAACGTGAAGTTATTTATAGATTTGGGAAATCCCCCGATTCGACAATATGAATAATGCCGCCAATGCGGCGGCGGCGTTAATATCGGTTCGAATTTAGGGTTAAATTGATAAAAATTTCACTTATTGCATATGTAATTCTGTTAAATATGATAGCATTGAATAGATTTGGGGCTAATATATTGCTGCCGATGCAGCGGTTGGTTTCTCACCACACCGGGAACCAGCACACCTTGTTACGTTGACGTTACCGACAGTATGGATATCGACGTCGATAGGCGCTTATGTCACACAGAGAGTAGGGCACCCATTGCTTCTCTGTTACATAATCCTGGTCCCCACTCCGTCGCCCGAGAATAGTAATGCTCTTGGCCAATATATAAATCCGAACCGAAAATCCATATATTTTTACAATCGGACTCTGCAATATTAATAAGTGCCCCGGTATCTAAGTTGGACATGTAGGAAATACAGTAAACCTCTCTAAATCGACCGACCATGGGACTGGCTTTAAGTGGTCCATTTAGGGAGGTGGTCAGTTTAGAGAGGTGGCCGGTTTAGAGAGTTAGAATATCCTTACAATGGTATTGGTGGGACCCAAATAAAGCGATTGAAATAGGGGAGTGGTCGATCTGTGGAGGGGTCGGTATAGCGAGGTTTTACTGTACTCTAGGTGAGTGTTTTAGTTGATGCTCTCATCTGACTCTGCAGCTTTAACGTGTAGTAGGGCGATATTTGGTCAGCCTGAGCCTCGAAATTAAATGGCTTCCTCCATTTAAACAAATAATTAATTTACCGCGTATTACTATAATCTCGACAATATATCACAAATATCTCGACTATGTATCACAAATAAATGTATGTACATATCGATGGCGGTGTTATTTTACTTAGATTGATTAATAATAGCGCATTTTGCGCATTTATTAAAATAGTATAGTGTGTTGAAAACATCAAATTTTCAAAACCGAAACAATTATGTAGAATTGATTTTAATATCTAATTTAGATACTGGTGCGCCTATTAAACATTTGTCGCGACACCGAATGGAATACTGCAGCAATTGAATAGAACCGGTTACTACAGAAGCCTATGGTGTCAGTGGGGAATAATGCTGCGTTCATAGCATCCTAGTGAATATGGTGAACTTCCCACTTACTGCCGGTGAACACAACCATGTAAACTGAGAGCATTCATTTGGCAATTCGCGGTAAACAACGACAATATGGACTCCAGAAGGCTTTTGGCTTTTTTAGTACGGTAACCATTATATTTACTCAGAATCTAAGTTTAAATACATAGATTTAATCAAATATGATTGAAATAATTAATTTTGAGCAAGTTTTTGCAGTCTATGAAAAAAGAAATTGAACGTTTCAGGCTGGGCGATAATAGAGGGAAACTACAATACATGCGTAAATAACATGTAAACTGCACGTTTTTGCTATACAGCATCCACTACCATATTATACACCATGTATGATTTGTTTTAAGACCACACATCATGGGCAATGGTTTTATTACAAACATATTTTTGTCAATTTATTATGGAACCTCACAAGTTACCATGCAACTTTTCTCCATTCGCTGCCATTTTTTCACAAGTGGTAAATAACGAGGCGCTTAAAAAATCTCCAGTTCACAGGTGGTGTTCACCATTTGTGAAGTCAATTGAACACAATTCACCAGCTGTGAAGTGGGAAACACCATATTCACCAGTTCATATGAACGCAGTATAACATTGGCGGAGAATGAAGCCTGAGTGTGCTTGCTTGTGTTTTCTTCGAGACAAATTAAGATTAATCATGTCTGTACTCCAGGAACAAGATCGGGCAGGAAACGCCCTAATGAAAGGCATTATGTTCAAATAGTTGAATCAATTGTCCACGATTGAAAATATCCTGCTTAATCAGCTAATGTATAACATCTACATATACTTATATATATATAATTATAGAAGCGTGCGGCGGTGGAGCCACCGGTCATGTAGTTAGGGGGGGGGCATACATCAAGTAAGCCACCCCATCAGGAATAAGGTAGGAAATAAACATATAAACCCTTTTGTGCCTTTATACTCGCATAATGCTTATACATCGCATATATATAAATCCGTGCCGGCGGTGGAGCCACCAGTCACGTGGTTGGGGGGGCCATACATCAAGTAAGCCACCCCATCAGTAATAAGGTAGGAAATATTGCCGTTGGCTTCCACGCGCGGGTCGACTGCCGGGCGAGCGGCGAGAGCCGGGGCGGTGGCGTGGGCGGCTGTGGGGACGCGCCGCCATCTTGCGAGTCGGTGATGTCGCTCGCGTCAGTAATCGGGGGTACTGTCGCCTTCCGTGTGGCGCGCTTGGCGGGGCAGCCTCTTGGTGCTGCAGCCCTGCGTGTTCGCTGCATTTTACTGCGTGACGTGGGAGCTTTTTTATGCCGTTTGATGCTTTTTAACACGGGTGATTCGTGGGTGGAGACGGGAGTTGCAGACGATAAATCCATATAGGAGGGAGTCAGTAGCCCGAATGCAGGTCAGAGAGGGGGGAAGGGAAGGAGGGAGCATGCAGTGCTTGGGGACGTGACCGTCTCGGGCTTCCCGCCGGATCAACCACAATTCGGAAATTATGGGCCTATGTGGTGTGGGAGGTTAAAAATCTCTTGGGTCGGTAAAAGTGTAGGCTCAGGCTTTCTATCGATAAACTGTCTAATAGTGAAAACAAGCCTATTCAGATTTATCCATGATAGGCAGTATAAATCTTCAAGAAAATGAGTGTGCACTGTTATAATGCGGTACCCGTCCTTATATGACCACTTAGATGTTGCTAGGACGTAAACCAATAACAGACAAACACACACAGGAAGCCTGAGCGTGCTTGTTGTGTTTTCTTAGAGACAAATTAAGATTTGTGATGTCTGTACTCCAGGAACAAGACCTATAAGGAAACGCCCTAATGAAAGATATTATGTTCAAATAGTTGAATCAATTGTCCACAATTGAAAATATCTTGCTTAATCAACTAATGTATTACATATATATGTATATATATATGTATATGTACTATATAATTTATTATATGGATATAAATAAAGGCAGCCCCTTAATGTTTCTCTCTAACCACCTTAACTTCCATGTTATTCAGTGCGGAGCAGACATTCTCTCCTCCCCCACCTCCTATATGCCATGAGCCAACCGTCACTCTGCTCACTTTCACAACTGTCCTACATAAATGAATAAGACGAAAAAAGGTTTGTTTTATTTAATGATGCCTCTAGAGCACATTGATTTGTATCATCGTCTATTGGATGTAAAACATATGGTCATTCTGACATATTTCTTTGGAGGAAACCTGCCACCGGCACATAGGCTACTCTTTCCGATAAGCAGCAAGGGATCTTTTATATGCACTTTCCCACAGACAGGACAGAACATCCCACAGCCTTCAATGAACCAGTTGTGGACCACTGGTTTGAACAGAAAATAGCCCAAACTGCAGAAAAGTCCACTGAGCAGGATCGAAAGGATGCCCGACACTTTCACAGGTGGACACTCTACCGCCTGAGCTACGTCTCACTTGAATAAGAGGCAGACATGATAATGCATTTGAGTTGTATTTTTCTGGCTAGATTTTTTGTGGTACAGTGAATGAGGTTAGGCGGCCATTACAGAGAGGAGCCGGAGGTGACGCCACTGTCAGAACTGAGGTTGAGTAGGTTGGAGCAGTAGATGACTAGCCCAGACTCCATCACCCGATGACTGAGGGGAGAGCTGAGGAGCTGGGGAGAATTCTGGGCTATTATACTCATATCATTCTCATACAGCATATATATGACCAGACGGGATGGCCGAATGAGTTGAGCGTCCATATCCCGCTTTGGTAGATCGTGCGATTCAAACTCTGGTCGAGTCAAACCAATGACTTAATAATTGATACTTGTAGCTTCCTATCCAGGTGCTCTGAATTATTAAGATACTGCAAGGACTGGTTGGCGCAGTGTCAGGATAATGTGACTGAGTCGGATATCAGGTCATGGTGTTGGCGACCTGATCTCACGGTGGGGCAGCACTATAAATCGACATGAGTGTTCACTGTCACAAGTTGCTGCCTGTCCTGATATGACCTTAGTTGTTGCCAGGACGTAAAACTCCAACAACCAACCCAATTCAGACACCACAGGCTTCTGCAGTAACATGTTCTAGTAAATTGACTTGCTGTTCCCTTCAATGACCTTCCCCCTGAATGTATTGGATGTCAGTCCCCACTGACAGTCAAGCACATTTGTCTAAACTATGTTGATTTTATAGCACTGCGCCAACAATTTTACACTGCAAACAGCATGCTTGACCTTTTCACTAAAGTAAAACAAGAAGACATTTTAGCCTTTTAGAGGGCAGGTGGTCTGTACCACCTCATATAATTCATTAAAACAATTTTTATTAATTAATTATTTCATCTTTTTTATTTCTTGAAGATGTATACTGCCTATCATGGATAAGTCTGAACAGACTTGTTTTCACCATTAGAAAGTTTGGCGATAGAAAGCCCGAGCCTACACTTTTACCGACCCAAGGGATTTTTAACCTCCCCCACCACATAGACATGGTATTAGAGCAACTGGCCTTTGATGATGCTGTAAGTTATCCACAGCAGTGGAAATCCAAATTGGCAGAGGTGGGGGCATGGGGAATCGAAACACCAACCTTCAGATCAGGACCTCTGACCTAGGCCTTGAGTTGGAGAGCCAACTAAACTACAACCTATGTATAAATAAAATTATACAAAAAGTAAACGACAAACTGTGGCTATTTGCAAAGCTAAGAGACTACATGACACAAGAAATGTCAATAAAAATCTTCAAGGGCATGGTGCTCCCCTATTTTGACTATGGAGATGTAAACTACATGGGTGCGAGAAAAGAACTACTAAAAAAACTGCAAACACTGCAGAACAGAGCCCTAAAAATCTGTCTAAGAGTAGACAAGCTGCACCCCACCTATGACATACACAAAAGAACCAAAGTGAAATTACTAGAAAATAGGAGAATAATTCATTTGAAAACATTAGCATATAGCTATAGTCAAAACATTAAACTTCTAACAAAACCACAAAGGGCTACTAGAGCAAATAATGCGCCACTACTAAAGCAGACCAGAAGCCAAATAAAATGGCTGCCAAGGTGTGGAATGCCCAAACGGTAAAGGAATGACAAATTCCTGACCTAAAAACTTACAAAAAATATCTGTGCAAAATAAGGCTAGGAAACCCCCACTAAGCTGCACTGCAAAGGGGCATGTGATATGTCACGGCCCACCAGTGGGACGCCCAATGGAAGGTAACCATGCCAAAAGTAGCCAGATAACACCCCACACAGCTACGTACAAGCCTATGATATGTAAATAGGATTAGGCTAGTCTAGTAATAAGAGTAGAAAAAATAAATACACATATTCCAAGAAAATCAAAAAAATCTAACATAGGCTATTAACCATACCAACCAATTATCTATCTGCTACTGAAATGCAGGCAAACAAATACCTTATCAGCAGCCACTGTGTGGTAAGATAACACCAACACTACAACTGGCCAGCATTGAAAACAAGCCTGGGTACCCGGGCTTATATGCTATGGACAGTATAAATACAGCCTCAATAAAAAAAATAACCACTCCGCCACAGAGAACACCACGTGAGCTTTTACAAATTCATAAGAGTCTATTGACACATAACTGATTGTATGCTTTTACATTATATGTAAAGGCGATAGTTGAATAAAAAACAAACAATTCTCGCCATTAATATGGCCTATGCTGCCGACACGGCGTAAAGAAACCACCAATCAATCAACCAATCAATCTGGCAACAAATGCTTACTAAGTGCACCTGTATCTAAGTTCGATATGTGGAATCAAATCTAGGTCATTGTTTTGGTTTTATCAAATATGATGGTTTCATTGAACTCTGCAGCTTTAATGAACTTTGATGTTTTACGTCCTGGCAACATCTAAGGTCATATCAGCATCGGTACCTACTTATGACAGCATACACTCATGGTGACTTTATAGTGTCACCCAACTGGGAAATCAGGCGGCTGGTATCATGACCCGATATCTCACACAGTCAAATTATCTTGACACTGATCTAACCAGTCCTTGCCCTGTCCTATTAATGCTGAGCGTCAGGCTATGAAGCGACAAGTATCAATTTGATAAGTCATTGGTTTGATTCACCGGGAACCGAACTCCAGATCTCCCGCACGCGAGGCCTGCGCTCTATCGATTCGATCACCACGCCAGGTAGAAGTTTGGTGTTGATTTTTCCATGGTAATTTCCAAATGGGCCTCTTCTTTGCAGACATTCATAGCAATGCCATTCTTTATGACCAAATTTGACCTCATTTGACCTCCCATGACCTAGAACCACTAGCAACTCTTCGCTTCTATGGACCCTGTGACGAGGGCATTGAATCACGTGACCTCATATTGCACGCACTCCCCCAACCACACACAAACACACAAACACACAAACAAACACACAAACTCACAAAGACGGCCATTACATAATGGATCAAGCAATGCGATGCTAACATATCTACAGTAGTCTGATGGTTTCTGCTATTTTTCTGAGATAAATATATTAGATTGAACATTATTATATAATCTACCTTACGTTAGTTTGAAGTAACTTTTATTTTAAATGGTAAATTTCTGAGATATCTGAAGCGCTAACATGTAAAATTAGTTTTGGGAAGTACGCTAAACTCTGAGACCATAGGTTTCAGCAGTAACAGGTTCTATAGACTACATCATCATTCCAGTGGCCCAGTGCATTGTGGGAAAAACAAACCTTTGAGAAGCACATGGCACATGCTAATACACTGGGTGCAGCTATGAAATGTGCTAGTTTCAGCTCATCTCAGCTCTTGTTTGAAACATACAATACCAACTAAAAAATATATATAATAAATTAAGATATTAATCTTATATCCAGCATTGGATTTACATCAATATAAGCAGCACATCTTATGCCATGTGCATTTAGATTTAGACAAATCTGGGCACTCAGACTAGTGTTTGGGCCATAGCCAGTCATTTTTACTTATTTTATTCATGTTTTTATTTATATCCTATGGTTAATGACATATGTAGAAATAGACAATGAGAAGGGTTAATCAGATATTGGTTATATATTACTCTGAAACAAGTGTATGTTGACACATTTGGCATTTTAATATTTAGAACAAGAATTAATAATGGTGATGTGGATATCAGCCTTAAAGTGACTGATTGTTTTGTGTGAAATTGTATGTTTCTTAGCTCAAAATGTTTAACTATGGTTAGTTTTGTCTTAAATATATTCATCAGATCATCATTATATTGCATGTGTGCATCCATGTTTATGCCAAATTGTTATTTTTGAACAAAATCGAAGTTTTGCCCTACGCGTATCGGCAAACTCAATGGCCGTACGCATTTGCTTTGCTGCCAACGCCGTTTTCAGCGCATGTCCAGTCGGAACAGTGATCTCGCCTATTAAAATGACGCAGTATTCCCCTTCTATGGGACAACAAGTGTTTAAAAAATGCACCAGTATCACAGTTAGATAAGTAGAATCAGATCTAGATAATTATTTTGGTTTTGAAAATGTGATACTTCCTCGGACTAGGCAGGATTAATGGACACCTCTATAATCGACCAGACGTTGGTATCCGAATCGGTACAGCGCATGCTTCCGGTGCGGAAGGTCGGGAGTTCGAATCCAAGCTGAGTCAAATCAATTAATTACAAAATTGATACATGTTGCTACCTATTCTGGTGCTCAGCATAAGTAGGATAGGGCAGGGACTGGTTAGATCAGTGTCAGGATAATGTGACTGTGATATCGGGTCATGGTGCCAGCGGCCTGGTCTCCCAGTAGGGCAGCACTATAAAGTCATCATGAGTGCGCACTGTCACAAGTCTGAACCCGCCGTGATATGAAAATAGATGTTGTTAGTGGTGTTCTCTGTGGCGGAGTGGTTAGAGTGTCTGACTTTTTTCTAGGTCAGACTCCTAATCTGAAGGTCGGTGGTTCGATTCCCCATGCCCCCACCTCTGCCTATTTGGATTTCCACCACTGTGTATAACTTACAGCGTCATCAATGGCCAGTTGCTCTCATACCAGTGTAGGCTCGGGCTTTCTATCGACAAATTGCCTAATGGTGAAAACAAGCCTATTCAGGCTTATCCATGATAGGCAGTATAAATCTTCAAAAAAAGCATTCAGACCAATTTTTAGCCAACCTAATAGTCCAATATATGCCTTAGCATATTACTCAAATACAAACTGTACCATACTAATGCGCACACTGAACCCGAGATAAAAGATTCACCGCGTACTTGTAGTAGGGGTGAACGACAAGGTAGCCTACATACTGGCGAAAATAGCTTTAGTATAGAAAAGGAAGTAGAATGCCTGGCTCCAATATCAAATGGACACTTATATCAGCACAGAGTTGGTGAAATGGGAGATAATGCAAAAAGACAAGACGGCTGCGATAGAACGTCTATTAAACTACATGTTTTATTATATTTTTCATATCCAAAGTAGCGGGGAAATATGAAGCCATATATAAAGAATAAGTGTTTCTTCTTGGATTGTGAACTTAGGCTCTCATTTCAATCCCCCACTTTTTTGACAGCTTTTATATAGGATTGATATTCACCCGTGGACTGCAGTACAGGGTGAATCCTTTATCTATCTGAACCCTTGCTACAAACTAGATACATCACAACCACTTAGATACTTAGAGATGCAGATGCTTAGCTTTTTAGAGCATAGGGGATTCAGCGACTTAGACAATTAGATAATTAGATATCGAGATATTTAGACATTTATACACTTACATACCTAGGTATCTAGATATACAGTACTTAGATATTTAGGAAATTACATATTTAGGTAATTATATATTTACATATTTAGATACTTAGATATTTACAAACCTACATATTCAGATATTTAGGTACTTAGATAATTAGATATTTAGATACTTAGATGTTTATATATTTACATATTCAGATAATTAGATAATTAGATATTTAGATACGTAGATGTTTAGATATTTACAAATTCAGATATTCTGATACTTAGATAATTAGATATTTAGATACTTAGCTGTTTAGATATTTAGATATTCAGATGCTTAGATATTTAGCTACATACATATTCAGATATTCAGATACTTACATATACAGATACATATATATTTAGATACTTGTATATTCATATATCCATATATTCAGATACTTAGATGTTTAAATATTTAGATACTTAGATACTTACATATTCAGATATTTAGATACTTAGTTTGTTTAGATATTTAGATATTCAGATGCTTAGATATTTAGAGACATACATATTTAGGTAATTACATATTTAGATATCAAGATATTCAGATACTTAGATACTTGCATATTCAATTACTTACATATTCAGATACTTACATATTCAGATAATACATATTTAGATACTTACATATTTAGATATCCAGATATTCAGATATTTACATGTTTACATATTTACATATTCAGATACATAGATACTTAGATACTTAGATACTTAGATAGCGGTGAGAACTTACCTGCAGATTAAAGTGACATTAATTATCCCAGTGTAATCCACAACTTCAGGACGCCAGCTCCTTCAGACACTTTCCGCAGTCGGACATTGATGATTTGGTGGTTTATTTACGCCGTGTCAGCAGCATAAGCCATATTCACGGCGCAGTGTGACATGTACGTGCACAGAAGGACAACAAAAACCGCATACGGATCACAGAGTATTTGTCAAACTGATTTCTAACTTTTCTCTGAGTCAAGATGTCGATTCCACGAAAGGCTCCTCTTGCGAACTGTTCTCATCAGCTGCCGCGTAGTCTCTCTCCCTCTCTCTTGCTTTATCTCTCCTTGTCTCTCTCTTCCTCTATGTCCGTCTCTCTCCCTCTCTCTCCTCTCTCTCCTTCTCTCTATCTGTCCTCTCTCTCCCTCTCTCTCCCTCTCTGTCTCTATATGTCCCTCTCTGTCTCTCCTCTCTCTATCCCTCTCTCCGTCTCTCTCCTTCTCTCTCTGTCCCTCCCTCACTCCCTCTGTCGCTTATTATCTCTGTCACCCTCTCTGTCCCTCTCTCTCTTCCCCTCTCTCTCCCATTGCCTTTCTCCCTCTCTCTCTCCTTCTCTCTCCCTCCCTCTCCCTCTCTTACCCTCTCTCTCTCCCTCTCTCTCCCTCTCTCCCCCTCTCTCTCCCTCTCTCTCCCTTTCTCTCCCTCCTTCTCTCTGTTCCTCTCTCCCTCTCTCTCACCCTCTCTCTCCCTCTCTCACCCTCTCTCTCCCTCCCTATCTCCCTCTCTGTCTCCCTCTCCCTCTCCGTCTCTCTCCCCTCTCTGCCCCTCCCTCTCTCTCCCTCTCCCCCTCTCACTCCCTCTCCCTATTCCTCTCTTTCTCTCAGGTTGACAAACTAGCGATCCACTGACCTCCTGTGGGTTCCTTTCGATAATCACGTGGTGGTAGTATGAAGGCTGGCTGGTTGGCTGACTGTTTTCCCGAATGGTTTCCCAGCTGGTTGCCCGGCTGGTTGCTTGGCTGGTTGCTTGGCTGGTTGTCCGGCTGGTAGCGATGCTCAGAGCCTGTTGTGTGTTGTTGTTGTCGTTGTTGTTGGTGGTAGTGGATACTGACAGACGTGGAGGGAGGCTGACGGATTCCATACAGCTACCTCCACGGCCAGCTTATATAGTGATGGCTCCTCCTGGTGGGGACCAGGGGAACTAGCGGTGTCTTTATCTGTGGTGGGTGAGGGTGGGGGTGGGGGTGGGGGTGGGGGTGGGGGTGGGGGGTGGGGGTGGGGCGGGGGCGGGGTGGGAGAGGTGGTGGTGGATGAGAAGATGGGGGGAGGGGGGTGGGGGAGGAGCTGGCAGAGGGGGAGGATGAGAAGAGGGGGGATGGGGAGCTGAAGAGAAGGAGGGAAATGGAGGAGAGGGGGAGAGGGAGGGGAAGAGGGAGGGGAGGGGGAGGGGAGAGGGAGGGGAGAGGGAGGGGGAGAGAGAGGGGGAGAGGGAGGAGAGGGAGGGGGAGAGGGAGGGGGAGAGGGCAGGGGATGGGCGAGGGGAGTGGAAGGGAGAGAGAGAGGGAGGGGAAGGGGTGGCGGAGCGGTGGCGGAGGGAGATGGCCATGGGCATGTAGAAGGGGAGTGTGAGGTGTGAAATGGGGAAAGTGGGAGAGTGGAGGGAGACTGGAGGAAGATTAAGAGGGTTGTGGATGTGGGTGGGGGGGGGGGGTGGGTGTTGAGGTGGAAGGCGGAGCAGAGGAAGAAGAGGGGGGAAAGGGGGGGCATGGAGATGAGGAGAAACAGGGAGAGGGTGGAAAAGGGGGACAGGAAGGGAAGCATAGGGAGGAGGATGGGGAGAGGGAGGGTTGTCAACATAGGAAGGAGGGGGAGAACGAGATAGAATTGGTGGTGGAAGGGGAAGGAGAGGTGGGAGGAGAGGGCCAGGGGAGGGTGGATGGAGGTGGATGGGGCAGTGGGAAGGGGAGGTGGGAAAGAAGGGTGGAGGGCAGGGGGAGATGGAGGGGGAGGGGAGGGGAGGGGAGGGGGGAGGAGGGGAGGGCAGAGCAAAGGAGACGGTCGGAGGGGGGAGAGCAGCAGCTGAAGCTAGAGGAGGGGGTGAGAGTCGTAGGTCAGTTGTTGGAACAGCAGGTGTTACTGTGCATGCGCAGGAAAGTGGAACAAATGGGTCAGCTTCCGGCTGTCCCTGCGCATGTCACCGGAAATGAGTCAAGCTGAGGTCAAAGGTCGTTGGGGTTCACAGACTGAGTAGTTAGTTCCGCCAATAACGGAAAGTGTGTTCATTTCCTCCTTTCTGGACGACTCGGTTGTAAAAGAAACTGTATTTACTTGATATACTTATGTGTTATATAAACATAGATATGTGATGTATAATGTGTTATGCGAGTATAAAGATACGGAAGGGAATATTAGTTATTATTATGATTATTGTTATACTCCGCAAGACGCAACACTGTACCGGTCGCACCATCTCGGCCCATCTGTCCTCAACCAGATGTTGGCCAGTGTCAGTCGCACCGGAGGAATTTTCATTATATATATATATATATATAAAATCGAACAGGAAATGACAAGCAAAAGACTAGACTTGGTTTGGGTTGAGTTTATTTTCTCTGGCAAGGAAAATATATGCCCTACCGATAACAATTTGAAGTAAGAGCGGGGAGACCGTTGGAGTCGGTTCCATGGCAGCGGGAAGCTGAGACTGCCCGGTTAAAGGGGGGCCTGCAGAGAATAAGGGGTGTTGGGAAGCGTGAGGTGCCTGGATAGGGACACCAAAAAACATTAGGGACTATTCTTTATTTATATTCACATAATATATTATATAGCACATATGCATATGTTTGTTTGTTTTTTATTTATGTCCTGGCGACATCTAAGGTCATATCAGGATTGGTAAAGACTTGTGACAGTGCGCACTCATGACAGCTTTATAGTGCTGCCCCACTGGCAGACCACACCACCTACTCCATGACCCTATATCACATACAGTCACATTATCCTGACACTGAGTTAACCAGTCCTTGCCATGTCCTATTAATGCCGAACGCCAAGGTGGGTAGCGGCAAGCATCAATTTTATAATTCATCGGTTTGACTGGGCTGGGATTTGAACTCCCGACCTTCCACACGGGAAGCCTGACATCTACCAATGTCTGTAATTATTTATACATATTTGTGTTTATATCTGTATGAGAATTATACGAGTGTAATAACCCGGAATATCCCTCCTCTCCCTCATCACTCACTCAGCTACATGGACTGATGGCGTCTGCCATAGTCATCTACTGCTCCAGCCTCCCCAAACCCAGCTCCGATGGTGGCGCCACCACCCCTGTACACTGTAACCACCACACACTGTACTGCAACTATTATTGCACGAGTGACAGTATTCGTGGCACTGGTAGCGGTGGGGGTGGTGGTGCCACCTGGCCCACACTGAAGAGGGGTCACCCATAAAGTAGTACACAACATCAGGGTTGCCAATAAGGAATATTCCCTTACGCGCCTTTATATCATATATATATATGCAGCTATAAAGATATGCAAGCAAATTATTATTTTGTTATACTCTGTAAAATATTCCGATAATCAGCAGAGGGGGAAATGGAAATCCTCTATTATTATTCTGTGTCACCGGCGAAGAGTGTGTGTATATGTATGTTGTGTATATATATATGGCTTGGCCCATGCTTGAGGGCAGGTAATTATAGACATATGGATGATTGGCAGGTCTGGCTGTGAGTGCACTCAGGTCCTGGCTCTCTGCTGAGGTAGGGGTCAATGCACACAGGGGTCAAGGTTGGTGGTGGCCACATGTCAACCAACTCTGATGGTGGGCAGACCACTGGGGGTCATGGTAACCAAGAATGCTGAGTCTTATTGGAGGAACTGGGAATGCTGCGTCCCTATTGGTTGGAGTGAATGGCATGATCGTATACCAGGAATCCATGTACTATATATAATAAACCAGACGGGCTTGGACTCTCTCTTATACTCTTACTTTTGCTTTGCTTTCTCTCTTTCTCTCCATCTGTATTGTTTTTCACTTTAGCCTACCTATATAGCCACACACTCGAACACCCACTCTACAACTGTACTAGTGGCTCCACCTTCGACCTCCTCGCCTCCACCGGATGTTGACATGTGTCAGTCACACCGGAGGATTTTCTCTTATATATATATATTATATTTGTTCTTATATATATGTAATATCTGTTCTTATATATATATATATTATATTTTTTCTTATATATATACAGATGAACCTCGATCCAACGGACACTGATGCAACGGATTCCGGATCCAACGGACACAATCCGCTAGAGTGAATATCTGGTCCGAACGTTTAAAACTCCTGAATGCCACCTCTCAACCCTCTCACCACCCCTTACCAAACTAACCACACCTCACCCTGGCACCAACCCTCATACCCTCACCACCCCTCACCCCCTTACCACCCCTCATCCCCTCACCACCCTTCACCCCCTCTCCACCACTCACCCCTCATAACCTCCAATAGCAATTGGTAAAGGTGAATGTGCGTGGGGTAGAGCCCCCGGAAAATGTTGTCGCTGCAACGGACAAACGGCTTTAACGGACAACTGCTCCCCCCATATTAGTCCGTTAGATCGAGGTTCATCTGTATATTAAATGTGACTGACATTTGTCAACATCCGATGGAGGCGAGGAGGTCAAAGGTGGTGCCACTGGTACAGTGTTGGGGCTTACAGAGTATAACAAAATAATAATTCGCTTATGTATCTTTATACTCACATAATACGTTATACATCACATACATATATGGGAAGTCTGCGCTCTACCGCTTCAGTCATCGCGTCCGGCACTCTACTGTCTACTAGATCATTTTCGGTGGTGGAAACAAATGCATTAGTGCCAAATGACCCTGATAGTGACAGATTGACCCAAGCGGAGCCCTGGGGCCGTATGCAGGAAACAGTGTTACGCGAATTTGAGTTTAGCCTTTAAACGCGTATAGCTAACACCGACCGGGCGAAATAGGTCAAGTGGTATGCAGGAGCGCCTAAACGGTCAGTGTTAGCTAAACGTGAAATTATTTATAGATTTGGGAATTCCCTCTGGGTCTCTACCCATATATTAGGCTTAAATATATTAAATGCTGTCATATTTAACAGAATTAGATACGCAATAAGTGAAATATGATTAAATTAACCCTAAATTCGAAGCAATATTAACGCTGCGGCCGTAACGGCGGCGATATTAACGGTTATATTTTCGAATCGACGAGCATAAACTAAACAAATCGCTAATACATTGCCGCCAATGCGTAGACGTCGGCCAGTATGGATGTTGACGTCGACGCGGCGGTCGCGATGGCGGCGATTTGTTTACTTTACGTTCGTCGATTCAAAAATATAAGTATTAATATCTCCGCCGTTACGGCGGCAGTGTTAATATTGCTTCGAATTTAGGGTTAATTTAATCATATTTCACTTATTGCGTATGTAATTCTGTTAAATATGACAGCATTGAATAGATTTGGGTAGGACCGTACGCTAACACCGCCTGTAAACCTGCTATGAAACGGGTTTAGGTTAAACGCGCGGTGTTAGCGTAACACCGCTTCCTGCATACGGAATTTTGCTCACTAAACTGGAAATCCCGCCGCTAAACGGGAAATCCTGCGCTAAACGCGTTTTGGAGCCGTAACACCGACACCTGCATACGGCCCCAGGTCGTAGACTGGGGTTGTCTTGTTTTATTGGGGTTTGATGTCCTAGATTATCTATTCGTCTGATCCAAACCAGACGGCCGAATGAGTTGGCCACATGGTTCACGTTTTGGGAAGTTTTGGGATTCAAACCTGCGAATCAAACTGGTGAACTAACAATTGATACTTGTCAGCATACATATACATAAAACACCCTGGGGCAAAACCCCAGAAGGGCATGTGATAGGTCACGGCCCACAAAATGGGCTGCCCCAAGGGGGTAATCCGCACCACCCTCAGTAGATAACGAACAGTTACAAACTACGTACAAGCCTATGAATGTAGAGTAGGCTATTTCATAAGTGGTAGTAAAACCAAAACCAAAAAAACAAAAAATGTATTTACTATTCACACCCATTACAAAGGTGATCAGAAAATAAAAACAATAACACCTACACTTAGAACTAAAAGCATTAGCTATCTAACGGTCCTTCCCTATTTCGGATCGAACCTGGATAGCCAACCCCAACACAAATCAAGCTCACATATATTAAATAATCACCGTGTACCTGCTACTGTGTGAGAAACAAAAACATCTTATCACCTCCTACTGTGTGATAAGATTAAACCACTACTACAACTGGTAGCATTGAAAACAAGCCCGAGCACTCGAGCTTACATGCTATGGACAGTATAAACACAGCATCCACAAAAATAAAATATATATATATATATATATATGCAGGGACCTAGCTTGGGATTTCCAGGGCTATACATAATTTTATATAGAGGGAGAGAGTGGCCTAGATTCTATATACCTGGACAATTTATGTGTATAAATTGCATAGAGAAAATATCGGGTTCGAAACACATCTGCCCAAGTTATTTGAAATATTACGTAAATTAATATGTGAAATGTAACTAACCAATCGGGTGGCCAGAAATATTTGACCATTCTGTGTACACGTGGCACCACCAACGGGTCTTCTTGGAGTCTTGTCTCATGTTACGGCGATCATTTCGTCAACTTTTACGCTTCGTATTTGTTTAGGTGAGACATATTACCTCGCTAGAGTAATAAATATCGCTCATATATATATATATATATATATATACAGTAAAGCCTCTCTATATCGACCCCTCCACAGATCGACCACTCCCCTATATCGATCGCTTTATCTGGGTCCCAACAATACCATTGCAACAATATCCTAACTCTCTAAACCGACCACACCTCTAAATGGACCACTTAAAGTCAGTCCAAAGGTCGGTCAATTTAGAGAGGTTTTACTGTATGTATATACAGTAAAACCTATATATTTATGCATACACCCACGTGACTACAATACACTGACCTTCGCACAAAGCAGTCCCGACGTAACGGCGAATATTGCCCCCAATTGCATGACGTCACAAATTACCTGACGTCACAAATTGCGTGACGTCACAAAAGCTGCATGTCCTGACAGCACCCTGTGCGGGCTATGACGACGACTCTGGTCGTGACGACGCTGGCCTGGTCCCGTGAGGTCGTTGAGTCACTCACTAGTTCCCTCAGTTCCCTCCAGGGGGTGCCTTGTGTCGTCATTGGCAACCAGTTACTCGGCTGGGGCCGTGTCACTAACAGGTACACGCTATCTTTCTCGTTTCGGTTGGTTGGTTGGTTGGTCAACCAGTGGTCCACAAATGGTTCATCAAAGGTTGTGGTATGTGCTGTCCTGTCTGTGGGAAAGTGCATATAAAAGAACCCTTGCTGCTTATCCGAAAGAGTGGCCTGTGTGACGGCAGAGGGTTTCCCCCAAAGAAATATGTCAGAATGACCATATGTTTGACATCCAATAGCAGATGATAAAAATCCATGTGCTCTAGAGGCATTGTTAAGTAAAGTAAACTGTCCGTTGGTTGGTTGTTGGAGTTTGACGTCCTGGCAACATCTAAGGACGGGTTCCGACAGACTTTTGAAAGTGCACACTCATGGCAACTTTATGGTGCTGCCCCACTTGGGAGACCAGGCCTCTAGCACAATGACCTGATATCCCACTCAGTCACATTATCCTGATGCTGAGCCCAACCAGTCCTTGCCCTATCCCAATATTGTCGAGCAGCTAGCTAGGAAGCGACAAGTATAAATTGTTTAAGTCATTGGTTTGACTTGAACAGGGTTCAAACCCTTGGGTTCGAACCCTTGGGTTTGAATCGCACGATCTACAAAGATCACATTGTCTCATAATGTAAACCTTGTCTCATAATGTAAGCATTGTCCCATAATCTAAGCATTGTCTCAGTGTAAACATTGTCTCATAATGTAAACCTTATGAGACAATGCTTACATTATGAGACAATGTGTACATTATGAGAGAATGTGTACATTATGACACAATGTTTACATTATGAGACAATGTGTACATTATGAGACAATGTTTACATTATGAGACAATGTTTTCATTATGAGACAATGTGTACATTAAGAGACAATGTTTACATTATGAGACAATGTGTACATTATGAGACAATGTGTACATTAAGAGACAATGTTTACACAATGAGACACTTTTAACATTATGAGACAATGTTTACATTATGAGGCAATGTGTACATTATGAGACATTGTATACAGTATGAGACAATGTGTGCATCATGAGACAATGTGTACATTATGAGACAATGTATACATTATGAGACAATGTGTACATTATGAGACAATGTGTACATTATGAGACAATGTGTGCATTATGAGACAATGTGTACATTATGAGTTTGAAACTGATTGTATATCTCAAGCTAAACAAAAGCATCAGCAGAGAAAAGATTGCCTCTTTCATCTACCAGAGTCTCTGACTGCAGCTACATACACATGCCCAACGTGCCACCACACATTCCGAGCACAAATTGGACTCATCAGTCATTGGCGAGTTCACAACAAATGATGAGTTGCTGTCGTCGTCCTGCCCAGTGGATAACCAAGAAGAAACTGTAATGAATACTGAGAGATACATGTTGAAATCACCTAACTGGATCCTTCGGTGGATGAGACCAGATGGGATGGCTGAATGAGTTGAGCGTCCATCTCCTGTTTTGAGACCAGATGGGATGGTCGAATGAGTTAGAGCGTCCGCTCCCGTGTTGGTAGATCGTGGGGTCATGGTTTCAAACCCTGGTTGAGTCAAATCAATGACTTAAAAATGTGTCGCTTCCTAGCCTGGCGCTCAGCATTATTAGGATAGGGCAAGGACTGGTTGGCTCAGTGTCAGGATAATGTGACTGAGTGGGATATCAGGTCATGGTGCTAGTGGCCTGGTCTTCCAGTGGGGCAGCACTATAAAATTGCCATGAGTGCGCGCTGTCACAAGTCGGGACCCGTCCTGATATGACCTTAGATGTTCATCATCATCATCATGCTGTCAGTTGCGATGCGACAAAGACTGCTTTCATTACTTGACTGCTGCTCTCCATTTAGCTCTCTGCTGTGAGATTTGCCTCCATGAGTCGGTCTTAATGTCTCTCAGCTTCAGGTTTAGTTTCATTTCATGAAAGCTGCCTGCAAAAGTGTTGAAGTGCTGCTGGCTTCTGCAAGTTAGCAGCGGCACTCTCTCGGGGAGCAAATAGAGGTTTCACACTGGCAAGAACATGTCAAGACAGGCGCAAAACTATTTGTCCCTGCAGTGGCTGGTCGGGAGATGTTGGGAGTTCCATACATCAACCTCCCTTAATGCTGCCACAGTGACATGGTTTTCTGTTTAGGGTTTGCTCCCTTAGCCTTCGGTTCTGTCAAGAACCTGTACCACAAGGCAGTGGTTTACTAGGATGTAAAACAACACAAACAAACCTGTATTGGGAAATCGGAAGATCCGAACGCATGCATTTGTGGGTACGAACCCTGGTCGAGTCAAACCAATGACTTAAAAAATTGATACTTGTCACTTCCTAACCTGGCACTTGGCATTATTAGAAAAGGGAAGGACTGGTTGGCTCAGTGTCAGGATAATGTGACTGAGTGGGATATCAGGTCATGGTTCTGGGTATAAAATCGCCATGAGTGTGCACTGTCACATGTCAGTACCTGTCCTGATATGACCTTGGATGTTGCTAGGCGAATGACCCCTATCAGCAACTGTGCTTGGAGCTAACAAGGATACATCGATGCTAGCCTGAAGCCATGCTCCCAGCAGAGGCAACGTCAGGGCTCATTAGGTCAGACAATGGGCTCTCTCTATCACCGGTTAAGTTGGCGGTAATTTGGAGGTAATTAGTTCATCTCCAAGCAGCAACGCAGTCATTACTGAGTAGTCCGGTTGGCTGGCCTTTGGAATGTGCTTGGAGAGCATTAATTAGGTGGGATGATAGTTGGAGGTGGGGGGGGGGGGGGGGGGGGGGGGGGGGGGGGCATGTGTGGGTCCAGAGTGTGTGTGTGGGGGGGTCAGGGGTGTATGGTTGTGGGGGTGGGGGTGGGGGTGGTTGTGGGGGTGGTGGGGGTGGAGGTTGGTTTGTTTTTTTGTTTGTTCAAGTGTTTTTATTCCTCTGAATAACATGTTGTCAGTGCTAATGCACTGGTCTTCCAGCCCTAATCACAATTGCCTCTACACAGTAAACAAATCTACAACAATATACAGATAGACAATTACAGGAAAATAAGCAAAACATCGGTACATGAATGATAAGTAAAGAACAAGATAAGAGAAAAAGAAACATGCGGGGAGGTAACTATGTTAGACTAGTATGGTAGGCATTAGTAGGGGGTGGGGCATAACTGATTATCTTTCTAGTAGTAACATACTCGTTGAAAGGGTGATGGGGGATGTAGGGTGGGCCATTGTGATTGAACTTGTGTTCATGGTAATCTCAGGTGGGGCCTATTGAGTTAGTAAGTAGGTTAATATTGATTAATCATGTACCTCAGTAGGATCCAACTAGAATCATTTCCAGGCTCATTCCATCGTAGATGGGTATTTTGGTCTAGTTGGCCGCTACTGGTTGAGTTTACAGTGTTTGTTTGGGGTGGGAGGGGAAGCGGGGGACAGGGAAAGGAATGGCAACACTGACCCAGTGTATTATTGATCTGCTTTGGCCTAGGGTGGTTGATTTATATGTGCATGGAGTTTTACTTCCTGACAACATATAGGCATGTTTATTTTATTTATTTATTTTATTTTATTTATTTATTTTATTTTATTTATTTATTTTATTTTATTTGGGGGGTTAGAGGGGGGGTCGCCAGACTCCGTAGACTTGGTCAGTGGTTGGTTGGGTGTTGGAGTTTTACGTCCTGACAACAGATATAGATTTTGTTTATTTCATTTTATTGATGGATTCTATTTTTATTTCTGGTGGTTATTTTGGGGGGGGTGTAAAATCCCAAGACTCCATAGACTCGGTCAATGGTTGGTTGTCAAGATAGTCAGGAGATCGGGAGTAGCCTATGTGGCGGCAGTGGGTTTCTTCCAAAGAAATATGTCACAATGACCATATGTTTGACATCCAATAGCCGATGATGAAAATCAATGTGCTCGAGAGGCGTAGTTAAATAAAACAAGCTTTTACTTTTTTCATATGACAACCGAACCTGGTGGCCGAATCGGTAGAGCGAAGGCTTCCCGTGCGGAAGGTCGGGAGTTTAATCCGTGGGTTCGAACCCTAGTCGAGTTAAACAAATTACTTTAAAATTGATACTTGTCGCTTCCTAGTTTTGTGCTTGGAATTAATAGGATAGGACAAGGACTGGTTGGCTCCGCGTCAGGATAATGTGGCTGAGTGGGATATCGGGTCATGGTACAGGTGGCCTTATTTCCCAATGAGGAAGCACTATAAAGTCGCCATGAATGTGCACTGTCACAAGTCTGTACCTGTCCTGATATCATCTTAGATGTTGTCAGGATGTAAAACTCCAACAACCAACCAATTGTGGAATTAACAATGTGCAACAACGGTTCCAGTTGTTGCACATCCCTCAGACGAGAGTTCTTATTCACAAATTGAAATAAGTCAAATTAATTTATACAAGGACAGTGCACGCACATTAATCCGCACCCATTTAATGGGGCCATCTCATTATCAAACCAAAATATCAAGGCACACATTTCTGCAATACATTAAAGTTGCATAGTCCGGTGATTTTAAACTTCTGTCATTTTCTGATATAAATATATTAGGTTTATCGTTATAATCTACCTTACTTTAGTTTGAAGTAACTTTTATTTTAAATGGCTATCTTTTGAGATATTTGAAGTGCAAACACACACAATTAATGTTGGCAGACACGTCAAAACTCTGCCGCAATAGGCTTCTGCAGTAACAGGTTCTATTATTATTAAATTGCCTCGGTGTTCCGTTCTATGTGGTGACAAATATTTTATAAGCAGATAAGTGCGTCAGTATCTAAGTTAGATATATAGAATCAAATCTAGATCACTGTTTTGGTTTTTGCAAATTTGCTGTTTTCATCGAACAATGCAGCTTTAATAGACCCCCAGGTTTCCAATTAAGCTATCGGCAGAATTTGGAACCACTCTAGTTGGGTCGTTTCCCTGACTGCCTATGATTTCACATGCTATATCTCCGTAAAGAATAATTGGACAAATAATAAAAAACTTGATTACATTTAGATATTCATATCACGACAGGCATGAAGCTCTTATCCTTGTAATATATATATTTAAAAAAAGACAACTATATTGTATTTTTCTTCTGGGTTTCACCGCCGCTCTCTTCACATGTATTAAACCCCACCAGTCAAGCTAGTGACATCTATCGGCAGAATCTGGAACCACTCTAGTCTGGTACTTTGCAGCTTAACTGGCGGGGTCTATTAGCCTGTTAATTACTGGCCAAGGCAGAGATGAATGAACAAGGAAGCAGAAGTGGGAAGAACATGAGTTTATTTCCATGACAAGCGACTCCAGCAGCATATCAGTGTTACATAATCCTTCTGATGGCAGCATGGCGGGTGAAGTCTGACACGAGCATGAACATATGTGAGCAATTAACAGAATTATAATCAACATATTGTAGTAGTGTAAAATATTCTGATTTCATGCATTGGAGGGGGAATGCAAATGTTCTATTACTGATCCGGTATACGTGACTAGGTGCATGTATGTGTATATGTAGGCACTGGTGGTGCCTGAGTGAGATTTAAATAGACATAGTGGTGCTGGCAGGGCTGTGTGTAAGGGGCACTCAGAGCCTACCCCCTCCCCCCTCTGCTAGGTATAATCACCACACTCAGACTCAAGGCAGGTGGTGGTCAGGGGAGCCACACAGCTTGGTGGTGGTGGGCAGATCACTGGTAACCATGGGGAACAGGAATGCTGGATCCATATTGGTAGAGCTAAGAATGCTTGTTTCGCATTGGGGGAAAAGGGTGGGGTGATACTCTACAATGAACCCATGTACCATATAAATAATAAACCAGAGGGCTTGACTCTCTCTCTTCTTTCACACTTTATACTCTTCCTTTCTCTTTGCCTGTATTGATTTCACTATAGCCTGCCTACACAACCACAGATTCAAGCTGTAGACTTTACAGTAGGCTGCACTAACTTCTCAGGAAAGGAGCCGCAAGGAGCCGCATAGACAGCTAGGCGTGGGTAGTGTGGTGACATCAGGGAGCCTAGGTGGTGTAATGGTTAGCATACAGGCCCGGAATGCAAAGAGATGTGGGTTCGAGTCCTGCTCTAGGGTCGGTATTTCCCATTGTCATCACCCCCATGACACTGGTGCCGTGACCAGGATCCTGTACAAGCTACGCGCTGTATAGTTGTTGAACCTACCCTGTGTATGTATGTGTTAGTGCATTGCCTGTATGTATGTAATTGTAAGCATTAAACGACTTACAATTCCAGGGGGACGAGTGTAGTGGTCTGCACTGACCATTCAGGTGGGGTGCTGCATAGACAGGTGGGTGTGGATAGGCTGGTGACATCAGGGAGCCTAGATGGTGTAATGGTTAGCACACTGTCCCGGAATGCAAAGAGATGTGTGCTCGATTCCCACTCTAGACTCAAAATTTCCCATTTTCATCAACCCCACGACAATATCTATGGTTTTTTTTATTAATCTCAAAGTCAATCAATCACATCATCAATCAAGGAGCATCGATAATCAATCAGATCATAGGTACTCAATCAAATAGAGAAAAATAAGATAATGAATATATGAGATAGCAATAGATAATGAGTAATTAATCATTTTTACATTTCACATCATTGACAGTTAAATGATTTTTGTTTTATAGTTGGCTCGGTGTTCTGCTTGACAACTCACATACAAAAATAGCAGTTATATGTTGTATTCCTACACACTTGATACATACATGTGTATTGATTAGACCTTTACTAGTTACTAGTTAGTATTCGTGCTGTAGTAGGATTTGGTGTCCGTGAAAATTATTTAGAAATAAAAAGCTAGCAATTCTCGCTGTAAATATGGCCTATGCTGCCTACATGGCGCAAAACAACCACCATTCAATCAATCAATCAATTAAATTAGCAATATCTTTCACCAAATTGAAAAAGAATTCCATCTGTGTGGTTCATTTGAGTTACCCATGTGCAAAGCATCACAACAGTGGGAGAGTGGATTAAATTGTAGGGTTTTTCTGTTTTGGTAAATATGTTTATTCTGCTGAATAAGTCTTTTGTCAGCACCAGAAGCACCATTTTCAATTCAGGATTATTTACACATAAGGATATATAGATTAAGGTAGACAATAACTGTTGAATACACAATTTGGAGCATGTAACATAATGAAATTCTGTAACCCACAAGGTCCATAGCAATATGGCAGCAGTAGTGTAATATGACTACATCAATATTAATCAGATCAATGCGAGTATTTACATGGTATTTATAATGTAAGCGGAAGTTATCTTCTGTATTCATTTGGTAAAGTTGTAGTAAGTTTTAATGTAGGGTCTGTTCGGTTGGAGTTACACAAGCGGTATATAAATGTCAGTTTGTTAGAAATAGTCTATTGTTACCCCATTGTGGTTAGATATGTGAGCTTGTTATTTGCAGTTTGTTGTTTTAGTGTCGATAGTCACCTGACAGCAATATGAGTCCTGCGGTTGTGGTGCAGTTGTTAGTAACACATTGGATCAACTGTGGCCTGTGAAGCAGTCGGGTCAACCCCAGTGCATTTGGTTTTAAAAATTAGATTTATATTTCAGCGTTCTCTGTCATTGTATATGGTTGACTGGAAATAAATGAGGAACATAAACAAATTAAAGGGGGGGGGGGGAGAACTGCGGTAAAGTTGCATTTGGCGTAACTTTGATCTAAAACGACTAACTTTGGAGATATTTGAAGCGCGAACATAGTCTCTTCTCTGTGTCGGAGTGCTCAGAGTGTCTGACTTTTTTGTAGGTCAGACTCCTAGTCTGAAGGTTGGTGGTTCAATTCCGCATGTCATCACCTCTGCCAATTTGGATTTCCACGTCTGTGTATAACTTACAGCGTCACCAAAGGCCAGTTACTCTCTTAACATGTCTATGTGGTGTGGGAGGTTAGAAATCCCTTGGGTCGGTAAAAGTCTTGTCTCGGGCTTTCTATCCACCATCTGCCTAATGGTGAAAACAAGTCTATTCAGACTTATCCATTATAGGCTGAATAAATCTTCAAGAAAAACAGAAAGAAACCAAATTAATTTGGGCACGGACATCAAAATTTGTGACACCACAGGCTTCAGCAGTGACAGGTTGTTTTAATTTGACTTAGTATTCCGTTCTGTGAAGCAAAAAATGCTTAATAAGTGTGCCAGTATGTAGAATCAAATCTAGATCAGTGTAGAATCAAATCTAGATAAGTGTAGAATCAAATCTAGATAACTGTAGAATCAAATCTAGATGACTGTAGAATCAAATCTAGATAAGTGTACAATCAAATCTAGATAAGTGTAAATCAAATCTAGATGAGTGTAGAATCAAATCTAGATGAGTGTAGAATCAAATCTAGATAAGTGTAGAATCAAATTGAGATAAGTGAAGAATCAAATCTAGATGAGTGTAGAATCAAATCTAGATAAGTGTAGAATCAAATCAAGATAAGTGAAGAATCAAATCTAGATGAGTGTAGAATCAAATCTAGATGAGTGTAGAATCAAATCTAGATAAGTGTAGAAGCAAATCGAGATAAGTGAAGAATCAAATCTAGATAAGTGTAGAATCAAATCTAGATGAGTGTAGAATCAAATCTAGATGAGTGTAGAATCAAATCTAGATGAGTGTAGAATCAAATCTAGATGAGTGTAGAATCAAATCTAGATAAGTGTAGAATCAAATCGAGATAAGTGAAGAATCAAATCTAGATGAGTGTAGAATCAAATCTAGATGAGTGTAGAATCAAATCTAGATAAGTGTAGAATCAAATCGAGATAAGTGAAGAATCAAATCTAGATGAGGGTAGAATCAAATCTAGATGAGTGTAGAATCAAATCTAGATAAGTGTAGAATCAAATCGAGATAAGTGAAGAATCAAATCTAGATGAGTGTAGAATCAAATCTAGATGATAGGTAGAATCAAATCTAGATGAGTGTAGAATCAAATCTAGATAAGTGTAGAATCAAATCGAGATAAGTGAAGAATCAAATCTAGATGAGTGTAGAATCAAATCTAGATGAGTGTAGAATCAAATCTAGATAAGTGTAGAATCAAATCGAGATAAGTGAAGAATCAAATCTAGATGAGTGTAGAATCAAATCTAGATGATAGGTAGAATCAAATCTAGATGAGTGTAGAATCAAATCTAGACGAGTGTAGAATCAAATCTAGATGAGTGTAGAATCAAATCTAGATGAGTGTAGAATCAAATCTAGATGAGTGTACAATCAAATCTAGGTAATCGTAGAAGCAAATCTAGATAAGCGTAGAATCAAATCTAGATAAGTGTAGAATCAAATCTAGATAAGTTGCTGTCCTGTCTGTGGGAAAGTGCATATATAGACGATCTCTTGCTGCCTATCGAAAAGAGAAGCCTATGTGGCAGCAACGAGTTTCCTCCAAAGAAATATGTCAGAATGACCATATGTTTGACGTCCAATAGCCGATGATAAAAATCAATGCGCTCTAGAGGCGTTAGATAATACAAACTTTCCTTTTTGGATATATAGATATATATATGCATATATATATATATATATATATATATATATATATATAATATAATATATATATAGCGAATGGGCAGGTCAGGTGACAGGAGACCAATACTCCTCACCCCCACCCCACTCGCGGGTCACATGACTGTCCCTCGTGACGTGTTCAGAGCTAGTTCACTGAGACCCCAAAGCCAGGTCTATTATTGGTGCGAGGTCATGCCACCAGGCGGCGTTACGTGAGACAAGAGTGACGTCAGGTGACGTCACTGCTGATCGACCGAACAAGGAATCAATGGACAGATCTGGCTCTTTGTTTGAAGAGTAATCAATAGGATCTGTGTCAATTGGAAGCTTTACTAAAACAAACAAGTAAAGCTTTTACTTTCCCACAGACAGGACAGCACACACCACAGCCTTCGATGAACCAGTTGTAGACCACTGGTTGGAACGGAAAATAGCCCAAACTGCAAATGGGTGCACTGAGCAGGATCGATAGGATGACTGAGACCTTCACAGGTGGACATGCTACCGCCTGAGCTATGTCCCGCTCCATTTACTATAAAAAGAATTAGCTGAATAAGCCGCTTACACACTCTTTTCTGCTCAAAGGGGAGCCCCTCCCCCTATCCAACCCCGCCACCGGCCCAGAATGCATTGGGCTTCAGTCCCCACTGACGTGCAAAGACAAACACATTGATCAACTGTATAGATTTGATGGCCTTGCGCAAACAATTTTACACCGCAAACTGCCTTTGTGATCTTTTAAATAGCTTAAAACAAGAAGCTACCCTAAAGGCCCTGTCACACTACCGGATTGAGGAAACGGATTGAAACGGAACAAAGTCCGTTGATATTTGGCAAAGTCCGGTTTGTGTCCATTGCATATCCGTTGATATATGTTGATATCCGTTGATATCTGTTGATATCCGGCCCAATCTGTTACAAGTTTTGAGCATGCACAAAGCATGCTCCGTTCCCCTCCGTTCCCGTACGTTACCATCCGTCACTGTCCGCCGTCCGTTAATGTCGGTTCCCGTCGGTTACGTATCAATTAAATGTTCGTTGCCGTCCGTTACCGTCCGTTAGCGTCCGTTAGCGTCCGTTACCGTCCGTTACCGTCCCTTCCCGTCCGTTACATATCCGTTACATATCCATGGCCTGGCAAAATACTACCATTTATCATATAACAAAGTTGGTGGGTTCTCACTCTCAGATGACCTTATAACCTTGGTTTAACCGTACCGAAAGTGGCTTGAGGTACGACAATTTTGTTTGGATTAACCGATAATTTACCGACTTTGGTTTAACCTACTTTTTTATATGATAAATGATAGGCTGCCAAAAAAGGTTTGGATTAACCGATTGTTTGGTTTAATCGAGCTTGGCTTAACGGGGTTATACTGTATACCGAAGAAATAAACACCAACATACACGACTGTGTGTCCCATCTTACTGAATTGGTCAAATGTTTGTTTGTTTGTTGTTGTTTTACGTCCTAGCAACATCTAAGGTCATATCAGGATGGGTACGGACTTGTGACATTGCGCACTGTTGGCGACTTTATAGTGCTGTCCCACTAGAAGACCAGGCCACCAGCACCATGACCTGATATCCCACTCAGTCACATTATCCTGACACTGAGCCAAACAGTCCTTGCCCTATCCTAATAATGCCAAGCGCCACACTAGGAAGCAACAAGTATAAATTGTCAAGTCATTGGTTTCACTCGACCAGGGTTCGAACCTATGACCCAACGATCTACCAACATGGGAGACGGACGCTCTAACTCATTTGGCCATCCCATCTGGTCATTGGTCAAATGAGTTGAGCGATCGTCTCCCGTTTTGGTAGATCATGTGATTCAATTCCTGGTCGAGTCAAACCAATGATTGATACTTGTTGCTTCCTAGCTTGGTGCCCGGCATTAATAGGATATGACAAGGACTGGTTGGCTCAGTGTGAGGATAATATGACTGAATGACATATCAGGTCATGGTGCTGGTGGCCTGCTCTCTCAGTGGGGCAGCACTATAAAGTCAGCATGCGCGCACACTATCACAATTCAGTGCCTGTCCTGATATGACCTTAGATGTTTCCAGGGCATAAAACTCCAATAATCAAGGTTCTCCTCACTACTACTCACAATATCAAAGAAATAAATACCAACGTATGCGACTGTGTGTCCTGTTTTACTGAATTGGTCAATCAACAACTGCGAATAGACCCCGCCAGTTAACCTAGTGACATCTATCGGCAGAATCTGGAACCATTCTATTTGGGTACATTCCCCGAGTGCCTATGATTTCACATGTTATATCTCCATAAAGAATGCTTGGGATGACAATATAATGCCTGATTATATTCAGATATTCATATCGCAACCGGTGTCGTATTCTCAGCGGCCGGTCATTCTCAGCGGCCTGTCGTGGCTTCTGCGCATGCGCGGATTTTCGAACGTTGCCGTGAGCACTGCTATTTGTTTTGTTTACACTCGGCCATTCGACGCTGATCGAGCTGCTACGTTAATATCGCTTGGAATTTAAGGTTAATTTAATTAAATTTCATTATTTGAGTATGTAATTCTGTTAAATATGATCGCATTCAATAGATTTCGGCGTAATCGGTCCCTAACACTGCCGGGCACCAGCTGAGCTTGTAGCCGGCGATGCCACGGGTCTTTTGACCACGACGGGCCGCTGAGAATGACGGGCCGCTGAAAATACGACACCGGCATCAAGCTCTTATCCATGTATTATATATATAATATTAAAAAAGGACAATTGCATGGTATTTTTCTTGTGGAATTTCACCGCCGCTCTCTTAATGGATTACACACCTCCAGTTAAACTAGTGACATCTATCGGCAAAATCTGGAACCACTCTAGTTGGGTACTTTCCAGCTTAAAGTTGCATAGTCCGATGAAAACATCAAATTTTCAAAAACCGAAACACTTATCTAGATTTGATTCTACATATTCAACTTAGACACTGGTGCACTTATTAAGCATTTGTCGCTGCATAGAAGGGCATAATAAGTCAATTAATAGAAACCGTTACTATTGAAGTCTATGGTGTCAGAGTTTTGGCGTGCTTGCCAAAATTATTTTGGCATGTTTTTATATCAAATATCTCCAAACTTAGCCATTTAAAATTAAAGTTACTTCAAACTAAAGTAAAGTAGATTATAACGATTAGTATAATATATGTATCTCAGAAAATAGCAAAAACTCAAAAGCATCGGACTATGCAACTTTAACTGGCGGGTTCAATTGTGTTAGCGGGTAGGGTGTAATCTGTCTTTGTGGCCCTGACCTTACGACCGGAATCTGTGAATGAGACAGCCCGATGGTCCAGGCTATGTTATGTCAGTAAGCGAATCAATTAGCCTGGTTCTACGCCGTCAGGATCCATGACGTCAATTGGAAAAGGAGGAGAACCAGAAGCGGCGTCAATAAAATAGGGATTGTATAATAATAATTATGATGATGATCAATCAATCAATAGTTCCGTCCTCTAGTCGAGGGTTGGATGCAATGGTTCTCCACTTGTCCCAATGGTGTTCTGTTCTGATAGACTGTGAATAATTCAAGCCTGTCCACAGTGAAATATTTGTAAACCATGATGTTCTTGGTCTCCCTCTCCCTCTGCTGGAACTCCAACAAACAAAACGTTGTCGCAATGTAAGCACCTGCAAACCGGACCGGATGGCAGAATGAGTTGAGCAGCCGTCTCCTGTTTTGGGAGATCGGTGGATCCGAACCCATGGGTTTGTGGGTTTGAACCCTGGTCTAGTCAAACCACTGACATACAAATTTGTACCTTTCGCTTCCTATCCAGGCGCTCAGCATTATTAGTATAGGACAAGGACTGGTTGGTTCAGTGTCAGGATAATGTGACTGAGTGGGATATCGGGTCATGGTGCTGGCGGCCTGGTTTCTCAGTGGGGTTTTACTATAAAGTCGCCATGACTGCGCACTGTCACAAGTCGGTACCTGTCCTGATATGACCTTATATCTTGCTATGATGTTAAACAACAACAAACAAGGACCTGCAAACAATTTCCTATCGCTGTATAAGCATCATATTTTGTCCTTGCTAAAAGGTCCTTAATTCGCATATAGTGCTGGCGGCATGACCTCCCAGTGGGGAAGCACTATAAAGTCGGCATGAGCGCGCACTGTCACGGGTCGATATGGCCTTAGATGTTGCTAGGACGAAAGACCCCAACAAACGAACAAAAACAAACATGTTGTGATCACAATTTTAACATTTCTAGCTACACCCTTGCTAAAGAACCAAGCAACTCGTAATTTATGCTCCCTTCTCATTGGTTAAAATCTTTCCGACACAGGAACAAGCTACCGGATGTGTTGGCCGGATCGGTGGAGCGCAGGATTCCGGTGCGGAAGGTCAGGAGTTCGAATCCCAGCCAAGTCAAAGCAATGACTTATGAAATTGATACTTGTCTCTACATAGCCTGGCGCTTGGTATCCGTAGGATAGGGCAAGGACTGGTTGGCTCAGTCTCAGGATAATGTGTCTGAGTGGGATGTCGGGTCATGATACTTGTGGCCTGATCTCCCCTCTAAGTGGGGCAGCACTATGAAGTCGCCATGAGTGGGCACTGTCACAAGTTGGTGCCCGTCCTGACATTACCATGTTGCTAGGATGTACAACCTCCAAAAATAAATTAAAACAAACAAACGTGTGAACCAATTTCAGAATTTGTCTACGCCCCTACTAAAGAAGCACGCAACTAGCAAAGACAATGTACAACAAGACGCGCCACTCAGCGCTTTCATATAGGAATTTCTTAAATAATCATGCAGTGGCGCCATCCTACGGCAAACAAGGTGCTTTGTCTTTGATCAGGTGGAGTAGTAGTTTTCTTACTCAGACATAATCACACATTTCATTTATGTATAACACAGATTAAAATGCTTATAGTATGTTTGAACTTTACTATTATATAATATTGTTTTCATTATTAATATTCGGAGATAATACACTATAATTGTCGTACATTGTCTCTGATGGTACAGCAGCCAGGGTGGGCTAGGGGACCTGTCCAATTACCTTGTTTGCTGTATTTCACGGGAAATCCCTGAGTGGTGTGTCTTGTCGTACATTGTCTTTGATGGTACAGCAGTCAGGCTGGGCTAGGGGACCTGTCCAATTACCTTGTTCGCCGTATTTTACGGGAAAGTGCTGAGTGGCGCGTCTTCTCATACATTTTCTTTGCAGCTAGTAACATTAGCTTGGTCCCCCGCCACGAACAAGCAGTCCTTAGGCATGGCATAGACCATATATGGAAGACCTGTAGGGAGGGACCAGTGTAGTTGTTCCTCTGTGCGGCATGCGCTTCTCTGCGACGGGTTGTTGTCGAGGCATTAATCCCATATGCCATCAATTTATTAAGCCTATAACATATACCAATATCAGCATCTATTTTTGGATCGATATTTACATTCCCTAAATATACATCATTCAAATAAAACTTTCAAAGTGAGATGCCGATAGATAGTTTTTGCACAATATAAGCGTAAATCGGGTATATCGGCTTACCACCTTGACGGCACCATCGCAGAGTAGCACACACGCGGAGAAACACTGACACTTGTCCCAATGACATCAGGGGCCATATGTATGTGTCAGGGTTAGAGCGGCGAAACTGGTTTTCGGCGGGTTTACCGGGTTAGCGGCGAAAACTCCCCATGTATGTGTCAGCATTAGACGAACACCGCAAGTTTAAAGGCATCTACGCTAACCCCAACCCATCTCAAGTTTAAAGTCGATGTTAGAGACCGATTATGCCAAATCTATTCAATGCGATCATATTTAACAGAATTACATCCGCAATAAGTGAAATTTAATCAAATTAACCCTGAAATCGAACTGTTATTAATGCTGCCGCTGCATTGGCGGTGTAATTCATATTGTCAAATCGACGAATGTAAACTAAACAAATCGCCGCCGCCGCAGCCACGTCGATATCCATACTGCCAGAATGCCGCCGAATCGGCGGCAATATATTAGGCCCAAATCTATTCAATGTGATCATATTTAACAGAATTACATACGCAATAAGTGAAATTTTATCAATTTAACCCTAAATTCGAACCGTTATTAACACTGCCGCCGCATTGGCGGCGATATTAATAGTCTCGAATCGACGAATGTAAACTAAACAAATAGCAGTGCTCGCTGGCTACAGGCTCACCACTAAGGCTGCTGGTTCCCGGCCGCCGAAACGGCGGCGATAGTGTCAAATAGCAGTGCTCGCCGGCGACAGGCTCAGGAATAACATGGCTCGCTGGTGCCTGGCAGTGTTAGGGACCGATTAGGCCGATATCTTTTGAATGCGATCATATTTAACAGAATTACACACTCAAATAATGAAATTTCATTAAATTAACCCTAAATTCGAAGCGAAATTAACACCGTCGACGAATACGTGTCGGCGGCGATATTGGCAAATAGCGGCACTCGCTGGGAACAGGCTCAGAGGGGCCCCCCAAGTTGCTAAATAACTAATATGTTAACTAACCCCGCTGCGCTTTGGACACATACATACCCCATGACACATCTGGAACACCGGTGTTAGATAACCCGGGACCCGCTGTTAACACCGGAGCCGATAAAAAGTTGCTCATACATATGGCCCCAGGCTTTACCCCAAACCTAAGAACTAACTTGTTCTTGGCGGGGTACCAAGCTACTAGTAGTAACATATGCTTTCTTCTCATTGGCCAAAAACTTTCCAACACATTATCAAGTTGCAGCTGGAACCCGACTTACCCGACTTACCCGACCCCTGAGTCACTCGCGCCCATCTTTCTCCAGATGATGTACAGAGATTCAGATAAGATACGAGTGGTGACTACTCTATATGTGGCTACAGGCAGAGCACTTTAATCTCCCATTATCAGCTGTGACGTCACACCCGGAAGTGCAACGCGGAATTGCTTCGGATTGTGGGTAATGATGCTGAAGGCTGCAGAAGTATAGATGTGTGATGCATAACGCATTATACAAGTATAAAGGCGCGGAAGGGAATTATTTTGTTATATATTTTATAACACCGAATACTCTGTACTGCCTCCTGCCCATGCCCATGACTTGGTGGCGCCACCTCTGGCTCTTCCCCGCACCTGCTAGCATGGGGAAATCTCACTTGCATTAGAGGATTTTTTTTCTGTATATATCTGTATATATACATCTATTTATACTATATACATATAGGTATACTTCCATGTGAGACCAGACGAGATGGCTGAATGAGTTGAGCATCCGTCTCATGTTTTGGTAGATTGTGAGTTTCGAACGCATGGGTTTGAACGCTGGTCGAGTCAAACCAATGACTTACAAATGTATACTTGTCGCTTCCTAGCCAGCTGCTCGGCATTATTAGGATAGGGCAAGCACTGGTTGGCTCAGTGTCAGGATAATGTGACTGAGTGGGATATCAGGTCATGGTGCTGATTACATGGTCTCATTGGGGGCAGCACTATAAAATCGACATGAGTATGCACTGTTATAAGTTGGTACCAATCCTGATATGACCTTAGATGTTTCCAGGATGCAAAACTCCAACATTCAACCAACTACTTCCATGTGTGTGTTTGTTGGTGGTTTATGTCAGAACAACATCACATGTATGGGTCACTCTCCTGAAAACTTGTCAGCATGAGATGGGATTTTAAAACATCAATAAAAAAACTTCCTACTTATTCTTTTCCTTATGCTTTTCAAAGTCAGGTTCAGATTTGATCCAGGAAATAATGGAAATAAAATAAACTGTGTGCAACTTTGGTCCTGTTAGTTATGAAGTGTGTTTGTACAAAAAACAAAACATTTTACAGTCAGCCATTTGTAACATGACATATGGGACATGGTTGAATCCTTACTAACATCTTGTATTGCATTGATATATAAAACAAAACAATTCCCAAATCAAAAAGGAAGGATTTATTAACATGTATGCATGCTTAAATTTAAACAAATTTATTTGATGTCTTCAGAAATAACATTACGAATTTCCATCACAGATGTAACCAGTGGTGTCTGGATGCCACACAAATATTGTACACTAATTATTCAGTGAATAAAGCATGGCTGGGAATGACTTTTTGTATGTCAATATAAGCACTACATATTTCTGTATATTATGCCATGATTAATATGCTTCTAAGTGTGAAATTATTTAATTCTGCTTAGATTTGTATTAAGCAGACCGTGTGGTGCCCTAAACATGTGTTACATCTGAGCAACACATGCTATACTGCCATAAGACATAGGCTTAATCATGGACTACACGTTTATTTTTTTTCTCATCAATTTATAGTTTACATAGATATAAAGGGGAGATTTCTAGCTTTCATTTGAAACCAAAAAATGTTAAAGATTCCAATATTAGATTTTAACTCGCCATGTGACACTTCTGGCCAGTTTTCAGGAGACTGACCCATATAGAAAAAGAATGTAACTCTTCAGAGCAAGGGGAGTGTCCCGCCCCGCGCTGGTGGTTTGGAGCAGTGCATGTCGGTACCTTTCCCCCTCCCCCCTCCTCCATCCCGGCGAGAGGGGAGGGGCAGGACACTACAGAGCTTATTACATGTGATAAAGGGTTTGTCCCTATCCATATATATATATAAATGTATATATATATCCATGACCGGACGCGGTGGCCGAATGCGGAAGATCGAGAGTTCGATTCCAGGTCGAGTCAAACCAATGACTTACAAAATTGGTGCTTTTAGCTTCCCAGCTTGGCGCTTGGCATTATTAGGATAAGGTGAAGACTGGTTAGGTCAGTGTCAGGATAATGTGACTGAGTGGAATATTGGGTCATGGTGCTGGTGGCCTGGTCTCCCAGTGGGGAAGCACTATAAAGTCGCCATAAGTGTGCACTGTCACAGGTATGTAGGTACCCATCCTGATATGACCTTAGATGTTGCTAGGACAAACAAAAACTGTTTAGTGATTAAAGTTGCATAGTCCGATGGCTTTGAGTTTCTGTCATTTTCTGAGATAAATACACTAATTTGATCATTATAAGCTACTTTACTTTAGGTTAAAGTAACTTTTAGTTTAAAAGCCGAACCTTGGAGATATTTGCCAAATTTGACAACGTGCCAAATTAATTTTGGCAAGGACGCCAAAAATCTGACACCATAGCGCCTTATGCAATAACAAATTCTATTAAATTGGCTCCCTATGCCCTTCTATGTGGCAACACGGGTTCAATAACTGTACCAGTATATAAGATAAATATGTAGAATCAAATCTAGGTGAGTGTTTTGGTTTTGAAAATTTGATGCTTCATCGGACTATGCAGCTTTAAACAGGGGAAATTTCAATCACGGAAAGTAAGTCTTGGTCTTTCTCATTATACTGCTCATTGTTGGCAAGGGCATTGAGAAAGATATAGGAGCTGGGAAGTACACAATTTTATTCCCATGACACCACTGAGAGGCAGGATTGTCGTCTCGCAAGATAAATGTTAATCAATTCCGAAGTTCCATAGCCGAAAAAGAGGTCTGACATTGTGTTTTGGTACATTAGTTGATTAAGCAAGGGAAATTTCAATCGCGGACGATTGGTCTTCCTCATTGCACTTCTCCTTGTCCGATCCTAATATAGCTGAGCACCTGGCTAGAAAGCGATAAGTATCAATTTTATAAGTCATTGGTTTGACTCAGGTTGCGTCGCAATTTCGGATAATGATGGCATTACACAACTCACCACTGCATAGATTCCCAATTAATCAAGTTAATGATGTCACACAACACACCACTGCCTAGTTCACAAAATGTTGGTTAATGAGGTCAGACAACACACCAATAGTGTAGATTCCCAATTTTGTTTAATGACATCATAGAACACACCGCTTGCATAGATACCCAATTATTTGCTTAATGACGTCACACAAAACACCACTGCGAAGATTCCCAATTTTGGTTAATGATGTCACACAATGCACCACTGAATAGATTCCTAATTCCACTTAAATACGCCATCCAACACACCTCTTCGTAGATTCCCAATTTCGGTTAACGATGTCACACAACACACCAGTGCGGAGATTCCAACTTTCACCTAATCAAATTAATGACATCACACAACACACCTCTTCGTAGATTCCCAATTTCACTCAATGACGTCACACAACACACCACTGCATAGATTCCCAATTTCGATTAATGACATCACACTACACTCTCACATTGAAACAGCACAAACAAATCAGGCGGCAATCAGCCTCAAACACGACGTCCAATCAGCGCAATACTTCCAAGCAGGCGTTCACTTTCGCTGGCATTTCGCGCCAAAAAATATTCGATGTCATCGCTCCCCGATTGAATGTCGTCTGCCCCCAGTAATAATGGCGGCAGATTAGAACAACTTCACACCTGAATCCTGCAGCTTAGTTTTGATAGTTTGTTTGTGTCTGTCTCTGAGATTGTTGTTTGTTAGTTGTTGTTTTATGCTGATGATAGCAGACGACAATTTGAGGATGCGCTACTTTTCTTGTGGCAATCGCAGGGTCATGGGTCAGGGTGTACAATTAGCCCCGGGATTAGTCCCACATATACCAGTCCATAAATCCTCCCCCTCCCTCACCCCCCCACTTCCCCCCTCCCTCCCCTCCCTCCCCATTCCTCCCTCCTTCCCCCCTTCCTCTCACCTTTCGCCCCTTCATCCCTACTTCCCCGCCCCCCTTCTCTTTCCTCCTGCCCCTCTTGCCTCCCCCTCTCACCCCTCCTCGCCCCCTATTGCCTTCCTTATCCCTCTCCCTCTCCCTCTCCCACTCCCTCGCTCCTCCCCCATCCCTATCTTCTCTCCCTTCCCTTCTTCTCCCTCCTTATCCCTCCCCTTCCATTCCTCACCCCCCAATCCCCCTCCTCCTCCCCCTCTCCCCCTCCCTCCCATACCTCTCTCTTCCCCTCCCTCTTGCCTCCGGCGCCCCGTCCCTTGCTCTCCCCCTCCCATGCGTCCCCCTCTACCCCCTTCCTCCCCATCCTTTCCCCTCCCTCTCTCTCCACCCACTCCCTTCCGACCCCTCTCCCCTCCCCTCCACCCCGTCCCCTTCACCCGCCATTTCCCCTCCCTTTCCCTCCTCTCCCCTGCAACCCTCCCCTCCCTCTTTTCCTCCCCATCCATCCTCCCTCCCTCTCCCTCTCCCCTCCACTCCCCACACCCTTCCCCCTTCCCCTCTCTTCCTCCCCCTTTCCCCTCTCTCTCATCCGCCCTCCCCCACCCCTGTTTTCCCCTCCCATACTCCTCTCTTCCTCTCCCTTTCCCCCTCTATCCCCTCCCCCCTCACCTTCCCCTCCTCCTCCACCCCTCCCCCTCCCCCATCCTCCTCACCCACACTAGGAGCTACCCATTCGTCACCCGCTATCACTGCTTGCCCTCTGTCTCCAGTTCCGTTTACTCTCAGCGAAATCCTCTTTTTATCACGCCCCAGGAAAGCATGAGCCTACTCCCCCCCCCCCTATCCCCCATCTCCTCTTTATGTTCCAGGGGGCCTAATCAGATGAGTGGCGGCGCGGTGTGGGGGGGGGGGGGGTCAAGGAGAAGGGGGGTGGAGTGGGGGGCGGGGGCGGGGGGGGGGGGGCTTTGAGACTGCAGCCATACATAAAGTCGCGGGTGTCACTTCTTAGAAAGTCTTCCTCTAATGTTCTTTGATTTGATAGCTTCTAGGCGACATTCAAATTAATACCCTGTCCTGATATGACCTTAGATGTTGCCAGGATGTAAAACTCCAACAACCACACATTCAAATTAATTAAAGCTGCATACTTTGATGAACACATCAAATTTCCAAAAGCAAAACAATTATCTACATTCGATTTGTACTTATCTAACTTAGAAACTGATTCACTTATCAAAGATGTGTCGCCACATAGCTGTACATTTGTTTCTAAGGTCGTGAAATTGATTCGAAATTATCCTAGCAATTACATTACATTAGGTAACATAAAATAACACTTTGTGTATGTGCATTCACCATTCCGCATCCAACTGGTTGGCTCAGTGTCAGGATAATATGACTGAGTGGGATATCGGGTCATGGTGCTGGCGGCCTGATTTTCCGGTGGGGCAGCACTATGAATTATAAGGTCGCTATCGGGTCATGGTGCTGGCGGCCTGATTTCCCAGTGGGCAGCACTATAAAGTATAAGGTTGACATGAGTGCGCATTGTCACAAGTCGGTATCGGTCCTGATATGACCTTAGATGTTGCTAGGACATAAAATTCCAATAACCAACCACTTCCCCCCCCCCTCCCTTTCCGGTGTGTAGGCTGAAACTGCGACCCACTGTAGCCTACTGGGTCGCAACTTCAGTTCTTCCTGTGCAACCAGCGGAACTCGGTCGGTTGCTGGAGTATTGCATCCTAGCAACATCTAAGGTCATATCAGGATGGGTATTGACTTCTGACAGTGCACACAAATGACAACTTTATAGTGCTGTCCCACTGGGAAATCAGGCCACCCGCACCATGACCCGATATCCCACTCAGTCACATTATCCTGACACTGAGCTAACTAGTACCTGCCCTATCCTATTAATGGCGAGCGCCAGGCTAGGAAGTGACAAGTATCAATTTCAAAGTCATTGGTTTGACTCGACCGGTAATCAAACTCCCGACCTAAACTAACTAGTACTTAAACAAAATTCAAAATATTTGAATCAAATTGGACTAGTTCTGGTAAGCGGTGAAAACAAGTGTTTATGAGCAGGCTAAATACATTCACGGCACACCCAAAATCTTCCGGTGTGACTGACACTGGTCAACATCTGGGGCAGGCGAGGTGGGCTGAGATGGCACCACCGGTACAGTGTTGCATCTTACTTAGGGAGTATAACAATAATAATAATAATAATAATAATAAGGATAAGTAATATTCCCTTAAGCGACTGTGACACATCACCGGATTGAGCAACAGACAAAATTGTCTAGTCCGGTGGTGTTCGGGCGTGATAAGTATCAAAATGCATTAAAATGTGTCAAAATGTTGAGATATCGGGTCAAAGGCCACTAGACGAACGGACATGAAACGGACATGAAACGAACATGAAACGGACATGAAAAGGACATGAATGGATAACCAACGGACGGTAAGCGGACTAAACGGACTCAAACCAGACAAGAACCATAGACGTCAATCCGGTGGCATCTGTTCCAAGTTTTGTGCATGTTCAAAACTTGTACCGGATCAGGCCGGATATCAACGGATATCAAAGGATATGCAATGGATATGCAATAGACACAAACTGGACTTTGCCGGATATCAACAGACTTTGTTCAGTTTCATTCCGTTTCCGCAATCCAGTGATGTGTGACAGCCGCTTAACGTATCTTTATACTCACATAATACGTTATGCATCACACGCATAAATGTACATATATATATATATATATATATACTGTATAACAAGCTATTCTACTAAGTACCATCGCCATTGTTCTAAGTGACGACCTCCTAATTCATAGCAGAACTCTGATATCAGCAATGCGCAGGCAAATCACTTAGATAATAGATCTCTTCTACGACATCAAAGTTGGGTGTATACCCATCCACTAGTCGGGTCCCTGGCCATGCTGAGCTGTGTGGGTAGGCGTGAAGCACACTGCAACACTTCACACTTCTACACATACATACAGGAAGTGGTAGTTTATCTAATGGTCATGAAGCACACTGAAACACTTCACACTGCTACACATACATACAGGAATTGGTAGTTTATCTAATGGTCATGAAGCACACTGCAGCACCTCACACTGTTACACATACATACAGGAAGTGGTAGTTTAACTAATGGTCATGAAGCACACTGCAACACTTCACACTTCTACACATACAGACATACAGGAAGTGGTAGTTTATCTAATGAGGGTGAAGCACACTGCAACACTTCAGACTGCTACACATACATACAGGAAGTGGTAGTTTATCTAATGGTCATGAAACACACTGCAACATTTCACCCTGCTACACATACATACATACATACATACATACATGCATGCAGACAGGAAGTGGTAGTTTATCTAATGGTCATGAAGCACACTGCAGCACTTCACACTGCTACACATTGACACAATGAAATGGTATCTCATTTAGTGTAGCACAGTGGTTGGCACAGTTTTCCTACAATTATCAATTCGCAATTCAATTCAATTCAATTCTTTTATTTCAAGTCTCTGTAAGGTATGTTTACAATAAACTGAGGTGATACAATAAATGCATACAAATTCCTTACAGACAGAAAGGATCCCAGAAAAGCGATGCTTATCTAGCTGGTCTCCATGATGTGAATAAACAAGTGATGACAATAACAGATGATTAAACTTATACTACATTTTTAGGTAATGATTATGATGAGATACTGATGCATCTCTTCACAGGTAGTAAAACACAAAGTAATGATAGGAATATTATATGTATATTGTGTCATGGATTCATGTACTTATCGGTAGTTATTTTGCATATATGTTAATAGGGGTACATTTTATGTTCTTTGCCATAGCCACTTGATATTTTAAATTATGCGACTAGTTAATGACAACTATGTCCTATTATATATATTCTTTAGTGGTTATTGATTTAGTATGCAAATATAGGGCAAGACCACTTCTGCGGCTTCTCAATGGGAATCAGTCGCAATGACTTGATTTGGTGGAGACAACACACCTCCTCTCTCCCCCACCCGATGTGTCTTGGACTCATCTTCAGGCGGATGGACGAGTTCAACTCCACATCCACCTGATTGGCCAGCGCCCTTTCACAACTTTTCTGGCATTGGGCATGCTCACCGCGCTCTCTTTAATTCTTGGCGAGCCAGTGAAGTGCAAACTCTTTTGCCCACACTATCGCTTTACATCCTGTTATTCCTTTGGTGGTTTGGGCCCAGATGAATATAATACTGTTCCTACCCGCACTTTCCTGTTTGCGCTGACTCATGGGTTTATGCCCGGACGCAGTGGCCTAATGACTTACACAATTGATACTTGTTGCTACCTAGTGTAGCCCGATTAGTATTATTATTATTCTACTCGCTGGTATTATGGCCAATCGTTGACTTGCCTGCATTTGCACAGTTGTGCCTCCAGGAGCGCCACCACCGGCCAATTCCGGCTATGCGCGTGGCCGGTTAGTCACTTGCCACCTGAATTTCAAACTTTAACCGGTAAGTCTGTATTCTGCTTTGCCAAGACGCAAAATAAAGTGTTTGACTCATCACCTGTTTCTCGCGCTCGCCTTTGTTACATAGCCCTACTTTATATACACTGTAATGCAATTATGGGGATATAAAAATGTAGTGTATTACTCCCCGTTCTTCCTTTGACAGTACTCATAGCATCATCATGTTTTATATACCGCGATGTAGTTCCCACTTCTGCCATTGTGGCACCACCTGCGTGCAGTCATTAACTCGAATTACCGGCATTCTGCGCTGGAAAATTTAACTGCAGCTGGCAAGTGGCGCCACCGCGACAGAATATGGAACTAAAGCCGGGAGAGTATATGCAATTATATAGGTGGTATTTGTAGGTTAGATTAGACGGCCAGAGAGAAACTGAGGAGGAATCAGGTGCCTGTTTTATATTCCAATGATTGAATTTCTGAGAAAATCCTCCAGAGGGAGTGGCGGGTGGCGGCCCGGTAGTTACAGTGGGGGCCGGTGGAGGCGCCACCGTCGAGGGCTGGAAGCTGGACTATAACAAAGGTGTGTACAATAAAGCTAAGATTCCTTATACGCGGCATGCGAATGCAAAAAATTGAAAAGCACATAACTGAATAGTGGTGCTTCCATACGTCCGAATGCGAATGCGGCAACTGAATCGGTCCATGGACCAATCGGTGCGGCATGCGAATGAAGAAACGCAAGGGGAAAGCCTGATAACGTCACGGTGTGGGGTTTCACTTAATGGTGGGGGGGGGTTTCCCATATCACGTTGGGTATCTACTCCGCATATATGACATTCAGTGATTTTCAAAAATAGTTTTGAGCTTCATTTAATGGATTTCACCTGTTAGTATATTGAATTTGAAATAAAATGACACTTCATTTGTGAAAATCGCTCTAATATTAAAGAAAATATGGACTTTTTAAAGTTGTTACTGTGTAAAAATCAAACCAAATCGTTGCATATCGCATGCCGGGAATCAACCCATGGGTGGAGTCAACCCATTCGCATGCCGCATGCCACATTCGCATGCCGCATACCACATATAAGGAATCTTAGCTTCATAGAGACAATAAATTCCCTTTCATACTTTTATACTCGCATTATTCGTTATTCAGCGGTACAGTGAGTGGCGGTTACAGTGTGCACGGGTGGTAGGTAGCGCCACCATCGGAGCTGGGGTTCGGGAGGCTGGAGCAGTAGATGATAAGGACAGACTCCATCAGTCCATGCAGCTGAGTGAGTGATGAGGGAAGGGAGGGATATTCAATGTTATTATACTCGTATAATTCTTATACAGCATATATATTTATATATGTGACATATGATGTATTAAGCTAAGATTCTATATATGCAGTATGCGTTATGCGATTGCGAATGAGAATGCGAATGCGGCAAACAATCGGAAAGCCTGTAAATTAACAGTGGTGTTTCCATGTATTTGAATGCAAATACGAATGCGAATGCGAATGGGGCAAATGGATCTACCCATGGACTGATCAGTGCGAATGTGAATCCGAATGCTGCTGCGTTTGCCATAAAAAACAACAATAGTAACTTTGACTTTCCTTCACAAATTTGAAGCAAAAAAACGCAAAACTGGGATGGGTATCTTTCTTTTTTGGGGGTTTGTTTAATGACCCCCCAACACAAAAAGTAGACATCGGCTATTGGAGGTTTGCATGGGTATCTATGCCGCATACCATGTTCGCTCGCCGAGTTTGTTTTCATCCAGTCTAAGCTACTCCCTTCCCTAAAATTGATACCTTGGTGAGCACAGTGATCTGAGCGAAATAAAACCCCCAATGAAAGACAGAGAAGAAACTAGGCTTCATTAGCATATCAAGCATGGCGGTTTTTAAGTGGGAAATTTGATTGAACTGAAGGAGTGAAAACATTAAGACATCAATCCTCCTTGAAGATTTATCAGAATCGTGCTGAAGATTATATCATCAGAAAGCTCAAGTCTCCCTCTACCTAACCAGAACAATATTTGGTTGAGATTTATATCATGCTCATCAAGGTTGGTCTGAGAAGTGACTGTGTATTCCCATCTCTGCACAGGAGCAACGCATATGCTGTCGATTGAAGGTACCGTGTCAACAGAAAACATGTACGATCATATAGAGCTTTTGATTTAGATTATTTTAGAATAAAAATTAGAGTGATAGTGTAAGTAGAACAGAAGATATGATGTTTTCAAGGATTTATCATTGACCCTGCTGATATTCAGTAGAAATTAAGGAATTTAACAAGTTTATCATGAAATATCTGAAAGAATAACAAAGATAATGGTCTGGGAAAAATTGAGCCTGCTTTTTGTGCTATAGAGAGTGAGATTCTTTAATATTGGACAAATTATATGCAGCATAGCTTCTGGGCCGGGGCCTTAAAAACCTAGATTAGCCTAATTTGGAAATGTGCACAAATAAGTGCAAAAAATGAATGTTTAAAACCTCATAATTTCGGAAATTATCAAGAGATCTATATAAATTTGATATATCTGGAATCGGATTTAAAAGATCCATACACGTATATAATTTTCAACACTGAAACATTAAAATATAAAATCACTTTCGAGTACCTAATATTAGTTATCACATGATTTCAGGCAGGTGGCTGTACATTATGAAGTCAAATTCACAACACCATAAAACCAATATTTATAAGCATATCTAGGCACTAAATGATACAATTCATTATACATGTACTAACAGATATTCGCAAATATTTTCTAAGAAAATCATTAAGCAAATATAATTGTTTTAAGCTTCTGGCATTGACAATTCAATTTTGAGTTCCCTCCAACACGGTGTAGTACTCTGCACTTATCTCTCAGACAACTAAAAAGACAATAGCAAAGTAACCTAAGCTGTTGCTAGGCCTTAAAACCCCTCTGAACCCACCCAACCCATAAAGAACCCAGCTAGTGCACTTTATATGACTTAATCACCGCATCACCATGACGCTAGTCACGTGACCGCATAAATGTCACGTGAGCAACCTCATGTGTTCTGCGCATGAGCAGTGTGCCTAATTACACTTCCGCTTCTGCTTCTCTTCCCGCGCGACACACCACAGTGGAGTGTGTATATCAATCATTTAATTGAATGTTATGGTAGGAACTATGCATGCATAAATACATGTAAGGCCAAGCAAATTTATTTGTTTCTCAAGCTTATTTCCTCAGAATTTAGTACAAAAGTGTGTTTACTTCTTTTTTTTAAACAAATATATGAAAATAAGTATTTACTTTTAAACATTTAGGACGGTGTTATTATTAATATTACTGTAGTAGTCTGCACTGACCTCTCAGGAACGTAACCACATAGACAGCAAAGACCCTATAACTCTAAGACGCTCACTCAGCCTGTACTGTGTAATCAAAATGATCAAACAAATGTATATATTATATATGAATGTGAAAGATGTGTGATGATGGCGATGCTGATGATGATGCTGATGCATATTTGTTCATAGCAATTTCATATTGATGTCTATTCATACTTACCTATATCATGTATAAAATAATTGTATGTGTTTACATGTGAAACGCCAACCAGCAGCCAGGCTGATCAAATCACTACAAGGTGGCACTGCAAAATTTACATTACCATGGGAGAGTTAGGGAGTGAGCTGTCTTAGTGTGATAGGGTCTTTGTAGACAGGTAGGCGTGGGTAGTATGGTGATATAAGGGAGCCTAGGTGGTGTAATGGTTAGCAAACTGGCCCGGAATGCAAAGAGATGTGCCTTCGAGTCCCGCTCTAGGCGCAATATTTCCAATTTTCATCACTCCCATGACAGTGGTGCCATGACCAGGATCCTGTACAAGCTATGCGCTGTATAGTTGTTGAACCTACCCTGTGTATGTATGTGTTAATGCATTGCCTGTATGAATGTAATTGTAAGCATTAAAAGACTTATAATTCCAGGGGGACGAGTGTAGTAGTCTGTACTGACCTCTCAGGAAGTAACAGCATAGACAGGTAGGCATGGGTAGTATGGTGATATCAGGGAGCCTAGGTGGTGTAAGGCAAAGAGATGTGGGTTCGAGTCCATCACTCCCATGACATTATTATTATTTTAAGAAGAAGAAAGTCTTTACCACAGTACTAGATTTCTTCACCCTTATGAAAATATTTACTTGGAACATGAATAACAATTAAACTAGAACACAAAATTCAAACAAATGCTTTACTTAATATTGTTTCTCTTCAAATTTGGAGCTATTTTTTCGTCTTCTACTTCTTTGTTTTTCTTTAGTAGATGCAAGCATACTTTCATAGTTTCATTTGTCAAAGTTTGTACTATTTGTTCTCTTAAATATACTGTCAGATAAGAAGGAAAGCAGCAACATTTGCATAACTAACCGGAAACCCCATTGCAATTCGGTGCGGTGCGATTTATTTTAATTTTTTTTTGGGTAAATATTTTTATTCATCTGAATACATATTTTGTCAGCGCCGGGGCACTGGTCTTCCAGCCGTCGGAGTGGTCGCATTTCATCTGTACATAGTGGAAGTGGAATGTGTTCATTTTGAATTTTTCTTCAAAATTGCTACCTTAAAATATTGTCGTGGGGGTGATGAGAATGGTAAATATTGCGCCTAGATCGGGAATCGAATCTCTTGCATTCCAGGCCAATTTGCTAACTAGTACATCACCTAGGCTCCCTGATGTCACCGACCTGTCTATGTGGCTACTTGCTTGAGACTGAGAGGTCAGTGCACACTACTACACTCGTCCCCCCTGGAATTGTAAGTCTATTAAATGGTCATGTAATGCTTACAATTACATACATGCAGGCAATGTACTTACATATACAAAGGGTAGGTTCAACAATAATACAACACATAACTTGTACAGGAAGGATCCTGGTCATGACACCAGTGTCACAGAGGGGGGGTGATGAAAATGGGAAATGTTGTGTCTAGAGCGGGAATCGAACCCACATCTCTTGCAATCAGGACCTGTGTGCTAACCATTACACCACCTATGCTCCCTGGCACTACCCTACACACATCTACCTGAGAGGTCAGTGCAGACTACTACACTAACCATAACACCACCTAGGCTCCCTGATGTCACCACACTACCGATGCCTACCTGTCTATTCGGCTCCTTGCCTGAGAGGTCAGTGCAGACTACTACACTAACCATTACACCACCTAGGCTCCCTGATGTCACCACCTTGCCCACACCTACCTGTCTATGTGACTCTTTGCCTGAGAGGTCAGTGCAGACTACTACATTAACCATTACACCACCTAGGCTCCCTGATGTCACCACACTACCCACGCCTACCTGTCTATGCGGCTCCTTGCCTGAGAGGTCAGTGCAGACTACTACACTAACCATTACACCACGTAGGCTCCCTGATATCACCACACTACCCACGCCTACCTGTCTATGCGGCTCCTTGCCTGAGAGGTCAGTGCAGACTACTACACTAACCATTACACCACCTAGGCTCCCTGATGTCACCACACTACCCACGCCTACCTGTCTATGCGGCTCCGTGCCTGAGAGGTCAGTGGATGATACCCTAGATTTGCATACTTGCAGTGTGAATTGCTTATGCGTCACTGGATGGCCAAATGAGTTGAGCGTCCGTCTCCTGTGTTTGGAGATCGCGGTATCCAAACCCATGGGTTCGTGGGTTTGAACCCTGGTCGAGTGAAACCAATGACTTAAAAATTGATACTTGTCGCTTCCTATCATGGCGCTTGACATTGGTTTGTGTTTAAAAATATGTAGTGGGACGAGTTGGAAGTGGCCATAGAAACCCTTGTTTAGTTATCATATAATATATATTGATATGTATATTTGAAAAACAAATTCTTGAACATTACTTGCATGAACATGCTATTTTGAGTAACTATTTTATTTACATTCTATTTTGTTATACTGTTGTTCTCATACCCTGTGAGGGGTCGATAGAGTGAAAATAAAATCATTGTCAATCATTGTGAATCAAATCATTGGTTGTTGGAGTTTTACCGATGACTTTCAAAATTTATACTTATCGCTTCCAAGCCTGGCGCTCTGCATTAATAGAACAGGACAAGAACTGGTTAGCACATTGTCGGGATAATGTGACAGTGTGGGATATCGGCTCATGGTGCCGGTGTAGCAGGAAATCGCAAACCCTTTAAACCGCAAACCCCCACTTGTGATTTCCTAGGAAATCGCAAACCTCATGCCATATATAGGCATGGGGGGGTGCGATTTCCTAGGAAATGACATATCCCCCCGTAACATCACAAACCTCCATGTTTGGCAGTCTTTGTCCTAATGAAAACATCTTTGCTATAGTCCAGTTCGTAATTCTGACCGCACATGCACTGAAAACGGTCTTTATTCACAGATGTCGCCACTGTGGCCATTCTAAAGGCCAGGTAAAAAGGTGCGACAATATCCTGGTATTATCACTCAGTTTCAGGATCGGCAATGTAAACGACGTCGTTAGCAAAATGGCCTTTTTAGTTCCAACTTCAGTCACTGCATACAGAAAATAGAACCATTTTAATATTCCAAATTCTTATTTATCCATTATTTAAACCAATATTTACTAGTGTATTAGTTGAATATTACAAAAATGCTACAAAGCAGGGGGGGGGGTTGTGATTTCCTAGGGAATCACAAGCCCCATCGTGTGCGATATCCAGGGGTTTGCGATTTCCTGCTACACTATAGAAGTCACCATGAGTGTGCACTGTCACAAGTCAGTAGCAAGCATGTGATTGGGTGCAGGAAAAAAAAACTGAATTTTTGTTATGTTATCGTGGGGACATAGCATCCCACTGAGTCGCGAGAGGGTTGCAAATAGTGTATTTCAGAGGTGTTTCGGCGGCCAGAAAAAAAAAACTGAATTTAAAAAAAACAGAATTCCGGTTTCAGCGGCCAGAAAAAAAAACGGATTTACCGGTTAAAACAGGCGAAATCAGATGCCTGCAGTAAGGTACACGGCCTGATATGATCTTCGATGTTGCTAGAATGTAAAACCCCAATACTCACTCACTCCTGTTGCCAGGCATACTGCTTACTTCAGAAACGCCCGTGACCTCAGAGATTATAATCATACTCTGACAATGACACATACACCTAACCGAGAGGAGGAAGCCACATATAACCCAGGGGAGCAGGATGGCAAAGTAACTTCCTAAATACCTATCTTTACATGGTATCCTTTGTTCCAGTTTTTTGTGGGGGTTTTTTGTGGGAAAAATCGAATGTCATATCACTATCAGGATGGGTACCGACTTGTTTGTCTGCTTGCTTGTTTGTTTGTTATTGTCTTGCAAACAAACACAAGTAGCACATGGCACTGCTTCATGATAGCTTGTGTGCTTGTTGCTTTACATCCTAGCAACATCATAACAAATACTGACTCGCGACAGTGCACACGCATGGTGACATTATAGTGCCGCCCCACTGGGAGACCAGGGTGCTGGCACCATGACCTGATGATGGGATGGCCGAATGGGTTGAGCATCCGCCTCCTGTTGTGGTAGATCGTGGGATTCGAACCCACGGGGAAGGCTGTGTTCGGCTGCTTTCGACGAATGTGATAAATGGTTGTTGGAGTTTTACGTCCTGGCAATATCTAAAGTCATATCTGGATGGGTACCGACCTCTGACAGTGCGCACTCATGGTGACTTTATAGTGCTGCCCCACTGGGAGGCCAGGTCGCCAGCACCATGACCTGATATCTCACTCAATCACATTATCCTGATGCTGAACCATGGATTCGAACCCTGGTCGAGTCAAACCTATGACATCAAAATTGATACTTGTCGCTTCTTGGTGTCAGGAAAATACCCTGTTGTGGTGCTGGATACCTGGTCTCCCAGTGGGGCAGCATTAAAAAGTTGCCATGAATACACACTGTCACAAGTGTGTATTCACTCTACCAACCAGCAAACCCTATGTTTATCTCAAAAAGTGTCAGAAACTCAAACCCCATCGGAAAAAGGAACTTTAATCAAATTACATTTTCTGTCCAATTAAAAAAAAAAGAAGTATCGTTCTATGTGGGCCACCATATTGTCGGGCGCGGATTTAGGAAGCGGGGTACAACTGATAAAGACCGGAAACGAAGGGGAATGCGCATGCGCGCGCCTCACGTTGCTTATTATCAAGGTGATAAGCAGAACTGCTGAATACTGCATTCTGATTGGCTGGCTGCCGGCGCTGGCCTGAAGAGACTCGGCCTGGGGGGTGTTGGGGAGGGAGGGAGTGGGGGGGGGATAATGGGGTCATCTGGGGTTTGGGTACAGTGACAGAGTGACCTACTTAATAGGACGCGCACAAATTAGGTCACGCTGAAGGAGGTGGTGGGATCAAGGATTTTATGTGAAATATAAAATGGAGTTTTATATAAATATTATAGTAATGGAATTGGAGTATGTTATCTGTATGAAGGCCTGTGGAAAGTTCTAGAAGAAGTAGCTTGAGCTGTATGGTTAGCACTTGTGTGTGCATGCAAGTAGGGCTAGCGGGTGCTGTGTAGGGGTTTATAAGCAGGCCCCACACAGCAGTGAGACGACTGCTGCCATACTTAATTTTGTTTGGTATTGTGTTGGTTGTGTAATGGATAACATAATATTATGCGGTTGGCATAGCGAGGCTGCTTGAGGCTCTCCCAGCGTGCAATCCGAAAACACGGCCACCGTATTGGCAGCGTGATAATGAGCGATGATAATGGAAACATAAAATCCTCGCTTGTACTAGCTGTGGTTGAGCTGCCCATGTGATAAGACGGCACTGTTAACAGTATCATTATTATGTATTGTTTCACGTTACCATTACCGTTTCCGGCTACCTGTTACCATTTACTGCATTTGGGATTTGTTATTAATTAAAAAGAATTGGACGGATGTGGAATCGACCCATTCACCAGTTAATAAGGAGTAGGTGAGTAAGTAGGCTTTCAATATGGCCAATTATCATGCTTTCATGACGTCACTTACCCATCTATCCTGCTACAATCTGTGGTGGGATGTGGACGTGGCCTGGATTGGTTGAGGTTGGTTGTTTTTTTGTTGTTAAAGTATTTATTCATCTGAATATGACATTTGTCAGCACCGGAGCGCTGGTCTTCCAGCCATCTTACTTTTGGAGTTGACAGTCTAAATAATCTAAGTTTGATCAGTGCTGTATTAGTTACAGCACCGATCCTGTAGAATTAAGGGAGTGGCTCCTGCTGTATAATGTACAGCACCAGTCACTGTAGTTCATGCAAAAATGGGGAGCAGTGCCGAGTAGAAAGTGTATACTAGGGGCAACTCAAACAATCATTGAAGGTTACATTTTTTCTCTTATAAAACAAGGTAAGTTTTGACAAGACATTTCTGTCTTATATAATGTTCAATGTGTTTAAACAGGTTGATAGTTGTGTAGGATGTTTGGTGTGTTGATGGTTTGTTCACGATGGTTAAGGGTGGCGGCAGGGAAGGGGGGCCCCATTGGGGTGGGTGGTAGAGGGGGGAAACCCACAGGAGAGCAAGCGAGGATGTGGGGGAAGGGGGGAAGCTCAGGGCTTTGCTACTAATTACTGCAGTAGTCATTCAAGGGCCTGAATAACCAGGTGGGCTCTATATGCATTTTTAAAGCAACTATTGTTTGTGTTTCTCTGACTCTGATAGGGAGGTCATTCCACATGAGGAATTGGTGTCCGATATAATTATTTGTTGAAGGCTGCGTGACGTCAGCAGCTGGACATGAATTGGTTGGTTGTAGGAGTATTATGTCCTGGCAACATCTAAGGTCATATAACGACAGGTACTGACTTGTTGGTTGGTTGCTGAAATTTTACGTCCCGGGCAACATCTAAGGTCATATCAGGATGGGTACTATGCAACTTTTATCAGATTCTGCAACTTCAATCTTCAGAGTATTCATTATTGTGTATATTTTGTATGACATGGTCATGTTCTAATCAGATATGATCGTATTTGTGCTTTATCAGTCATGAATCGTGCTATATCAATAGTGCCGTCAATGCGAATTTGGTCGGAGCATGGCCATGGATGCAGACCGTGAAATTACATCTCACACTGAACATTGAACTTATAATTGAACACGAGCCAACGCGACCTGTGATGATGAGTCTACTTGCCTTAGAGACCAGACGGGATAGCCGAATGAGTTGAGCGTCCATCTCTCATTTTGTTAGATCATGGAATTCAAACCCTGGTCGAGTCAAACCAATGATTTAAAAATTGATAATTGTCACTTCCTAGCCAGGCGCTTGGCATTATTAGGATAGGGCAAGGACTGGTTGGCTCGGTGTCAGGATAATTTAACCAGGATAGCAGCACCATGACATGATATCCCACGGGTTCAAACCTTGGTCAAGTCAAACCAATGACGTAAATATTGTTGCTTCCTAGCCAGGCGCTCGGCATTATTAGGATATGGCAAGGACTGGTTGGCTCGGTGTCAGGTCAATGTGACTGAGTGGGATATCAGGTCATGGTGAGGGCAGTCTAGTCTCCCACTGGGGCAGCACTATAAAGTCGCTATGAGTACGCACCGTCACAAGTTTATAGGTACCCGTCCTGATATGACCGTATATGTTGCCAGGATGTGAAACTCCAACAATCAACCAACCCTTTGGGATTATTGTTGGTTTTCTATTAGTAAGACAGGTGTAAGGGTGGGGGACTGCCCCTTCCCAATCAGCCAATGAGATTGCGGTACTATATATCCAGAAGGCAATCTCCACTGCTGGAGGTAGGAAATGCACCGGAAGTCAACGAGACGTGCCGGTCCAGCTGGTCGGGAAATGGCATTTGGAAAAAGGCAATAATGCCACTGCTGTTCAGTGTATTCGGACACTGCTATGAATATAGAAGAGAATCCCAGCCGCACCAAACCGACGACTTATCAAATTCATACTTATCGCTCGCTAACTAGCCTGGCATTCGGCATTAATAGGATATGACAAGGACTGGTTAGTACAGTATTAGGATAATGTGGCTGTGTGGGATATCGGTGTCATGGTGCTGGCAGCCTGGTTCTCCCAGTGGGGCAGCACTATAAAGTTGCCATCAGTATGCACTGTCGCAAGTTGGTACCCGTCCTATTATGATGTTAGATCTTGCCAGGACGTAAAACTCCAACAACCAACCAACTTTAAAATTGATACTTGTCGCTACCTAGCATGACACTCGGCATTAATACTAACAGGATATGACAAGGACTGGTTAGTACGGTATCCGACTAATGTGGCTGTGTGGGATATCGCAGTCATGATGCTTGTGGCCTGGGCTGGTATTTATAAAGATTCTTAAATGGAAATTCTCAGAGTTTCTCTTAAATATAAGAATTTAAAAATAATTCTTAGAATTCCTAAATGTAAGAGTTGCTCTCAGATTGCTCTTAGAATTGAGGAAAAGTTAGGAGTCATATGAACGACTCCTAAGTTAGGTTAAGAATTCTTATCCTGGAAAAAATGGCTGCCATAAGAAGAATCCAAAGGCGACACAGACGGATATTTAGGGACAATGAAATGAATATAAATCTTCGCAAAAGTTATGATATCGCTTTGTCACTTGTTTTTGCATGATTAATCTCATCTCTCTATGTATCGCCCTTTCTGTCTTGTTAGCAATCGTGGTAATTATTGTGCACTTTATGTGCATTCATGTTCACAACTTATGATGCAGGTGTGTAAATTATCATATTATCGCTCAGCACCCTGACACTATTTAGAAAGAACGATTCACACTTACTCAGATGTCAGAGTTTCGGGAACAGGGGCGCGGGAATAGTGACCATGTGACTACCAAAACTGAAGACAATTTTAGTAGGCCTACCATCAATTCATGATCTTACTTTATCTCAGGATCCACATGTGAGCTCTGCTGATTACAAATGATATGGTTATATCAATATATGTGTGAACCCAAGGCCAAGACAAGCAAGAGTCTCGCATCAGCTCGAATAAGTATGAAGATTTCAACCAAATTGTTTATCAGTTAGTCTGCTAGATTTGCCACATGATGCTAAATATAGATGGGAATATCCCTTAGCAATGAAGGGAATTCCATCTGAGAATTTTCTTAGGGTTATTCTTAAGAGTAAACTAAAAGTTTGTCTTAGATGAATTCTAAGAATAATCTTAAGAATATTTTTAGCATGTTAAGAATTTATTAAGACTTTTCTGAGAAAATTCTAAGAATCTTTATAAATACCGGCCCTGATCTCCCAGTGGGGCAGCATTATAAAGTCGCCATGAGTGTGCACTGTCGCAAGTCGGTACCCATCCTGATATGACCTTAGATGTTGCTGGGATGTAAAACTCCAACAACCAAACCAAAACAAGTTGGTACCCGTCCTTTTATGATCATCAATGTTGCTAAGGCGCAAAGCTCCAACAAACACACTTAAGGGGCTGACACATTATGACGCATCGCGCCAACGTACACCGATGTATGTGATTTCTGGCCGCTACGTCAGGATACATCGTCATGCGTTACGCATGTGTTAGGCGCTCATTGGTATATGTCAATGTATGTCGACGTTCGTCGAGATACGGCATCGCACATCAGTGGGTCGGCAAAGTTTTGTGCATGCACAAAACTTTCTCTATGTACGACAATGTTCGACAATGTGTGGATTTTATGTCCGCTGTACGTTAGGTATGCATTAGGCATATGTCATTGTATGCTAGACGTACATTAGACAAACATTGTTCACTACATTGCACTACGTTGACCCACGTTAAAGGCAGTGGGGACGTACAGTCCGCATACTGACAACGTATGGATAACATATGTCTAACATACGCCTCACATACATTTAGCATTTCTCCAGCGTGTCTTAATGTATGTAACATATGCGGCATAGTTCTGGCGATCGAATAACGTATATAATGTTCACCGGTGTTCTTTGAACGTACTGTGAGTGTAATTCGAGCATTTGTCAGCGGGAGGTACTTTAGCCATACGTTGATCATACGTTGGCTGTGCGCTATGTATACAGTATGTTGTATACATCCAACTTTGCCCCGCCACGCCAAAAAGTTTGACACTTCTCGATGTAAAAACGTGATTTTACGCGTTGGCCGCGCGCTTGCGAGATGCGCCGTAATGTGACAGGGCATTAGCTGAGTTACATCATGCTGTCAGCAAAGTTGAGATTCATGTCCGTCCCTGGTGTCAGCCTGCCTAATAGGGCTGATACCCTTGTGACCGTGGATGATGGCCTAATCGGTAGAGCGCGGACTTCACGTGCGAGAGATCGGGAGTTCGGTTCCCGGTCGAGACAAACCAATGACTTATCAAATTTATACTTCCTGGCCTGGTGCTCGGCATTAATACGATAGGGTAAGGACTGGTGAGCTCAGTGTCAGGATAATGTGACTAAGTTGGATATCGGGTCATGGTGCCAGCGGCCTGATGTCCTAGTGGGGCAGCACTATCACGTTGCCATGAGTCTGCACTGTCACAAGTTGGTACATGACCTTAGATGCTGCCAGGACGTAAACCAACCAACTTATAAAATTGATACTTCTCGCTACCTAGCCTGACACTCGGCATTAATAGGATCTGACGAGGACTGGTTAGCTCAGTGTCAGGATAATGTAACCGAGTGGGATATCGGGACATTGTGCCAGTGGCATGATGTCCCAGTGGGGCAGCACTATAAAGTTGCCATGAGTCTGCACCGTCACAGGTCGGTGCACAGCCTCATATGACCTTAGATGCTGCCAGGACGTAAAGCTCCAACAACCCACCAACCAATCAGGCTCTTCGAGGTGATGGGGCTCTTCATGGTCACAAACCACTGAGGGGCCATCCAAGGTTTTCAACATTTTTATGGCCATACAAAGCGTACTACTTTTCCAGACTCTCTCCACCAAAGTAGTACACATGAACATTTTACTACAGAACATGAAGTCAAGATTATGGACATTTTAAAAATCAACATTTTATGAAATGATAAAACTCGTGACGTCAGCAGCTAGGCATGACATGGTTGGTTGTTAGAGTTTTACGTCCTTGCAACATCTAAGGTCATATCAGGGTACCGACTTGTGACAGTGCACACTCATGGCGACTTCATGGTGCTGCCCCACTGGGAAAATCAGGCTGCCAGCACCATGACCCGATATCCTCCTCAGTCACATTGTCCTGACACTGAGCTAACCAGTCTTTGCCCTATCCTATTAATGCCGAGTGCCAGGCTAGGAAGTGACACATATAAATTGTATAAGTCATTGGTTTGATGCAACCGGGAACAAGTGATTATCTCCCGCACGCAGAGCCCGCGCTCTACCGATTCGGCCACTGCACCCGATGGTTCAGCTCTGAAGAAACCAGGAGGACATTCTGAGGGCATCATGAGGGCATTTGGAGGGCATTCAGGGCCTTCATAGCTGTCGTAAACCTTGTGTTTCAGGTCATAACCTGTGCACCAGACCGACAGATTGGACCACCCTGGAAATGAGGCAGTTTCGCCCAAAATCGCCGACCAGACGGGATGGCCGAATGAGTTGAGCGTCCGTCTCCTGCTTTGGTAGATCGTGGCATTCGAATCCTGGTCGAATCAAACCAACGACTTACCAAGCCAATGAATTAATACTTGTCACTTCCCAGCCAGGTGCTCGTCATTAATAGGATAGGGCAAGGACTGGTTAGCTCAGTGTCAGGATAATGTGACTGAGTGGGATATCGGGTCATGGTGCAGATGGCTTGATCTCCCAGTGGGGCAGCACTATAAAGTCACCATGAGTGTGCACTGTCACAAGTCTGTACCATTCCTAATATGACCTTAGATGTTGCCAGGACGTAAAACTCCAAGAAACAACCAACCTTTAACTTAATCTTCCTGTCCTTAGGTCTGTCAGCCAGACAACCCTTTGCTTGGCTTGTGTGACCCCCACAGGAGCTATCTGACCAGCGAACCCTCATACAAACATCCAGCTCTAAATGAAACATCTCCAAGTCAATGTCATCAAACCACACATGGTAGAAGAGTGCAGATATCCCATGCAGAAAGTTAGTAGTTAGAATCTCAGCTGAGTCAAATCAATGACTTATAAAATTGACACTTGTCACTAGCTAGCCAGTGAAAACGAATCACCCTATTCTAGCAATGGTCATTTGAACCAAATGAAACAATTGGCAACGGATGGGTATGACATCCACCTGTGCTGGGTGCCTGGCCATGCAGGCATACAAGGAAACGAACGAGCTGATTGGGCTGCGAAGAAGGCCCTGAACTGTGATCTTGAACCATGTCTGATCCCTCACTCTGATCTGAAACCACTAATAGCCACCCACATAAAATCCAAATGGCAATATGAGTGGGATGAAAACATTAATAAACTTAAAGAAATTGAACCATCTGTGGGAAAACCACCACTGACTCATGTGAGAGGTCGGTGGTACCAAGTGGTCCTTAGCCGCTGCCGTATTGGCCACTCGTGGCTTACACATGCTTTTCTGCTCAAGGGGGAACCTCCCCCTGAATGTATTGGGTGTCAGTCCCCGCTGACACTCAAACACATTTGACTAAGTTGCGTTGATTTTTTGGCCCTGCGCCAACAATTCTACACTGCAGACAGTATGCATGTCGTTTTTACTAAAGTAAAACAAGAAAACATTTTAGCCTTTTTGAGGGCAGCTGGACTGTACCACCTCATATAGTTTACTAAATAAATTCTATCAATTATTAATCAAACTTTTCTTTTTCTATGGGAATTTGTTTCCCTTGACCGCAAATATATGATTGTGAGCTTTCTAATTTAATGAGTGTCTATTGGCACATAATTGATTGTCTGCTTTTACATGTAAAAGCAATGGTTTGAACAAAAAACAAACATTTCTCACCGTGAATATGGCCTATGCTGCCGACACGGCGTAAAGCAACCACCAATCAATCAATCAACCTAGCCAGTCGCTCGGCATTAATTAATAGGATAGGGCAAGGACTGGTTAGCTGAGTGTCAGGATAATGCAATTGAATGGGATATCAGATTATGGAGTCGAAGGCCTGGTCACCCAGTGGGTCAGCACTAGAAAGTTGCCATGAGTGCGTACTGTCATGAGTCAATACTCATCCTGATATGACCTTAGATGTTGCTAGGACTAAACCCGCAACAAAGAACAACACTATTCTATTACAACAACACTATTCTATTAATAGTTGGGGTGTTATGTCCTAGCAACATATAAAGTCATATCAGGGCAGGTACCGACTTGTGACAATGCACACTCGTGGTGACTTAATAGTCCTACCCAACTGGGGAGACCAGGCAACCGGCACCCAAGGCCTGATATCCCACTCAGCCACATTATCCTGATACTGAGCTAACCAGTCTTTGCTCTATCCGTCTATTCCTTGTAATTCCGAGCATCAGGCTAGGTAGCGATAAGTATCAATTTTGTATGTCAATGGTTTGACTCCACTGGGTTTCAAACTCCTGACCTTCCACACCGGAAGCCTGCGCTCTACTGATTCGGCCATCGCATCCGGTCTGTTCTCTTTTCTTCTTTTTTTTCTTTTTTTTTTTGGTCCATTAGTTGTTTAAGCAGGGGAAATTTCAGTCATAGATGACTGGTCTTCCTCATTCAACTCCTGGTCGATAGAAAGCCCGGGCCTACACTTTTACCGACCCAAGGGATTTTTAACCTCCCACACCACATAGACATGGTATGAGAGCAACCGGCCTTTGATGACGCTGTAAGTTATACACAGCGGTGGAAATCCAAATTGGCAGAGCTGGGTTATTGTGAATACAAATATTAAACTGGCATCAAAGCGAGGCAGGATCACAGAAGACAGAGACCACTTCTCGAGAATCCAATATGGCGGTATCAGCTTCAAAGTAACTGGCAATGCGCAGCCTCCAATAGACAATTTCCTCCGTCGACCCGCCATCTAACGGCAGTGGCAGGAACTTGTGTTCTGAGCAAGAATAAAGACAAAGAAGCGGTACTCAGCACTTTCCCGTGAAATACAGCAAACAAGGTAATTGGACAGGTCCCTTAGCCTAGCCCGACGGCTGTATCATTGAAACAAGGGGACAGGTCCCCTAGCCTAGACTGACGGTTGTATCATTGAAACAAGGGGACAGGTCCCCTAGCCTAGCCTTACTGCTATACCATTGAAACAAGGGGACAGGTCCCTTGGCCCAGCCTGACTGCTGTACCATTGAAACAAGGGGAGAGGGTCCCTAGCCCACCCTGACTGCTGTACCATCAAAGACAATGTATGACAATTATAGTGTATTATCTCCTAATATTAATACTGAAAACAATGTTATTGTATAGTAAAGTTCAAACATAATTCAAGCACTTTAATTTGTGGCATACATAAACAAAATTTGAGATTATTTCTAAGTAAGAAAACTACTACTACACTCAATCAAGGACAACGCACCTTGTTTGCCATGGGATGGTGCCACACTTATGATTATTTAAGAAATTCCTATAGACCTATTTGATATGACGTCAGCATAGGTAGTTAGGTCAGTGTGCATGCTGATTGCATGCAGGATGACACACTGTCACACTGCAAATCCAATGGCAATGAGCAATCTTCATAGAGAAAAGGTGAAATATCTCTAAAACCACACCACCTAGAAACAAACTGCTTGGAACACATATAGAAAACATATTCAATTATGAGATTATATTAAATTTATATGGTTAGGGTTTTGCATTTCAATTAATTTTGAATAAAATTGACATTTTGAACTGCGCGTATTGGCAAACTCAATGCATTGTCAATGGCCGTGAGCAATCTTCACACAGAAAAAGTTAAATATCTCTACAAGCGTACCATCTAGAAACAAACCGCTGGGAACACAATTCATATAGAAAACATATTCAACAAACAGATTATATTAAATTCATACGGTTAGGGTTCTGCATTTCTATTAATTTTGAATAAAATTGACGTTTTGAACTGTGCATATCGGCAAACTCAATGGCAGTGTGCATTCGTTTTGCAGCTAAGCTGTGCATGCATAGACCATGTTTATTAACATTGAAAGGGGTCTGTCTATATGAGAGCACTGAGTGGCGCATCTTGTCATACATTGTCTTTGGTAAGACCTGAAAACTTAATGCATTTGGTTGGTTGGTTGTTGGAGTTTTACATCCTGGCAACATCTAGGTCATATTAGGATGGGTACCGACTTGTGACAATGCACACTCATGGTGACTTTATAGTGCTGCCCCACTGGGAGACCAGGCCACCAGCACCATGACCCAATATCCCACTCAGCTACATTATCCTGATGCTAAGCTAACCAGTCCTTGCCCTATCCTAATAATGCTGAGCGCCTGTCTTGGAAGTGACAAGTATGAATTTTTAAGTCATTGATTTGATTCGACCAGGGTTCAAACCCATGCTTTCGACTTAAAGTTGCATAGTCCGATGGTTTTGAATTTCTGTATTTTTTCTGAGATAAATATATTAGATCGATCAATAGTATCTACTTTACATTAGTTCAGTTACTTTTATTTTAAATGGTAAACTTTTTAGATATTTTGAGTTCAAACATGAAAAATTAGTTTTGGCAAGCTTGTCAAAACTCTGACACCATAGACTTCTGCAGTAACAGGTTCTGTTAAATTGACTCAGTATTGCCTTCTACGCAGAAACAAATGCTTAATAAGTGCATCAGTATCTAAGTTAGATATGTCAAATCAAATCTAGATAATTGGTTTTGGTTTTGAAAATTTGATATTTCATCGGACTATGCAGCTTTAATGTATTTGATAGCAACCGAAATCCACAAAGACCCAAATAAAAACTACAGGAAAATAGAATAGAAATAGCAAATCAAATAGCACACAGTTTATTACAGTTACACCCCTGTCACACTACGACGTAACGAGCTAACGTAAGCCTGACGTGCTCACATTTGGTCATTACGTTGTCCTACGTTGGGTTACGTTATTATGACGTCAAAATGACGTTAGACTGACGTCGAGCCACGTCATGTTACGTCATGTTACGTCGGCGCGCATCAATGTTTTGAACCTGTTCAAAACTTTCGACGTGATGCGAACGTAAGGGTTTACGTTCGCCGTACGTTCTGTACACGTTCGGCGAACGTCAGTGACGTTAAACGGACGTTAGTCTAACGTTCCTCACTACGTTCCACTACGTTCCACTCGTTGACCCACATTAAAGCAAGTGGAAACGTCCAAGCAGCGTAATGGGAAAGTCAGGAGAACGTCAGGAGAACGTCAGGAGAACGTCAGGAGAACGTCAGCAGAACGTACGTTCAGCGTTTCGCCAACGTTTAATGACGTAAGTAACGTAAGGTAACGTAAAGCAACGTAGTTCTGGCGATGGAATAACGTTCATAACGTTCCGTCAGCGTCATTACGTTGACCTCTCTCGTTGAATGACGGTATCACTACGCTTTACCGACGTTACGCTCTCGTCCACTATGCTGCATCCACGTTCAACGTGTGCCCAAATTTGCATACTACGCCGAGAAGTTCAACGTTCTTCACGTTCTCGCTACGTTGACGTCATTACGTCGTAGTGTGACAGCCCCATAACATAGTCCGATAGTGTTGAGTTTCTGTCATTTTTCTGAGATAAATATGTTATATTGATTATTATTACCTACCTTACTTTAGTTTGAAGCAACTTGAATTGTAAATGGCGAAGTAGTGTGATATTTGAAGCGCAAACATGTCAAATTAGTTGTGGCAAGCTTGTCGAAACTCTGACACCATAGCCTTCCGCAGTAAGAGCTTCTGTTGAATTGACTCACTATTCCCTTCTATGTGGTAACAAATGTTTAATAAGGGCATCAGTATCTAAGTTAGATATGTAGAATCATTTTTAGATAATTGCTTTGGCTTTGAAAATGTGATGCTTCATCGGACTATGCAGCTTTAAGTAAGTACTTTCCTGTGTAGTAACTAGTTACTAGAGATGGTGGCCGAATCAGTAGAGCACAGGTTTCCGATACGCGAGGTCGCGAGTTTGATTCCCAGCCGACTCAAACCAATGACTTATCAAAGTCATACTTGTGTAGTGGTCTACACTGACCTCTCGGGCAAGGAGCCACATAGACAGGTAGGCGTGGGTAGTGTGGTGACATCAGGCAGCCTAGGGGGTGAAATGGTTAGCACACTGGCCCGGAATGCAAAGAGATGTGGGTTTGAGTCCTGCTCTAGGTGCAATATTTCCCATTTTCATCACCCCCATGACACTTGTCACTATTTAGTTTGGCGCTCGGCATTAATAGGATACGAAAAGGACTGGTTGGCACAGTATCAGGATAATGTGACTTGTGTGGGATATGCGGCTATGGTGCCGATGGCCCAGTTTCCCTGTGGGGCAGCACTATGAAGTCGCCATGAGTGTGTACTGTCACAAGTTGGTACCTGTCCTGATATGACTTTAGATGTTGCTAGGACATAAAATAACAACAAGCAAACTAAACAAACAAACATTCCTGTGTGGCAAGTTCCTCTCAACTCATTAGGCACCCCTATGCATTCTAGGTAACCTCCTAAAGCTAAGATTCCATATGCGCTGTATGCAGTATGCGAACGCAAATGCGTAAAAAATTGGAAAAGCTTGTAAAGACACACTAGGCGTAATCGATTAACACGACCCGGGCGATTCGTGTCACCCGATTTGCTAGAATTTCAAATCGAGTGGAATTGACAAAAACATGTGCTGCGTGCAAAACGACCCAACCCCAGTTACCCACCTCTTGGCTGGGGTTAGCTATGAACGATGACATCACATTTGTGCTGGTACCGTCTTGCAGGATAATAGCTACCAGTATCAGTCCTACATGGGTTTTTTCTGGTAATAACACAGATTAATTAAATGGAAATATAACTAAACTATGCAATCATAAAATACTTTAAATCCTATTTAGCTGTAGTTATATCCGTTATTAAAAAAGGTTTTGGATTAAGCCACCATTTTTTCCACCCCGAGTGTGGAGAAGCATATTCGATTATTCAACCCGAGTCTGTAGGATTTGCGCATGCGTCAAAAAGTGGCTCGGGTGACCCGAGTTGAATAATCGATTACGCCCAGTGGTGCTTCCATATGTCTGAATGCGAACGAGAATGCGAATGCAACAAGTGAATCAATCAATGGACCGACCGTTCAGTACTAATGCGAATGCTGCTGCGTTTGCCATAGGAAACAACAGGAACGTTGAGTTTCCTTCACAAATTTGTAGAAAAAAAGACCGAAGATCGCATCGGTATCTATTCTGCATTCTCTATACCGCATACCACTTATATGGAATCTTAGTTTGAGGGCCCTCTGAAAAACACAAGCACACTAGCGCCCCAAACGAGTAAATGAGGGAGTCGGCGTTCTCAATGGACTGTTCAAGCGCTCCACGCTAGGTGGCGCCACTTGAGCGCGATTAACACCGTGTATGCGCGCGCAGCTTGGCTGCAGAACGAAGGCACATTGCCATTGAGTTGTGTTTTTTTTTGGTTAGTTGTTTAAGCAGGGGAAATTTCAGTCATAGACGACTGGTCTTCCTCATTCCACTGCTGGTCGATAGAAAGCCTGAGCCTACACTTTTACCGACCCAAGGGATTTTTAACCTCCCACACCACATAGACATGGTATGAGAGCAACCGGCCTTTGATGACACTGTAAGTTATACACAGCGGTGGAAATCCAAATTGGCAGAGCTGGGGGCACAGGGAATCGAACCGCCGACCCTCAGATTAGGAGTCTGACCTAGAAAAAAGTCAGACACTCTAACCACTCCGGCACAGAGAACGCCACTGTGGGGCCCTGTGCCACACAGGAATGTTTGTTTGTTTAGTTTGCTTGTTGTTATTTTACGTCCTAGCAACATCTAAAGTCATATCAGGACGGGTACCAACTTGTGACAGTACACACTCATGGCGACTTCATAGTGCTGCCCCACAGGGCACACAGTTTGCCGATATGCGCAGTGCAAAACATCAGTTTTATTCCAAATTAGTAGAAATGTGGAAGCCTAACATTATAGATTTAATAAATTGGACCTATTTTGACATCTCTATTCCGGAAAAGCCTATTTGAAAGGGAAGTACCCAAACAATAGAAAGATGCTGTTGTCAAACCCCTGCATAGAAAGGGACCAAAACGCCTGGCATCAAATTATAGACCCGTGAGTCTAACCTCCCTATGCTGTAAAATGCTAGAAAGAATAATCCGAGATCGTGTCATAGAACACTTGGAAAAACTAGGATTGATATCTCCAGACCAACACGGATTCACTGGAGGAAAATCTTGCCTGACACAACTACTAGAAGTGATGGAAATTTGGACTGACTGGCTGGACTGACTGGCTGGATCATGGCCTGGCATGGGACACCATCTATCTGAACTTCTCCAAAGCCTTTGATAGTGTGCCCCACAAAAGACTATTAAACAAAATCAAAGCTCTGGGAATATCCGGATCAATTTCTGAATGGATACAGGACTTCCTGTCTGAGAGAAAGCAAAGGTTTTACTATTTCACCACATGCTACTAATTATTCCTTGTGTTGCTTATTTACTTGCAATCAAGCCAAAATGAGAGACAAATAAGTGTTCACACTTCCTGTCTACCATTCGCTATAATCTGTTATTTGAATATGTTTTCTATATGTGTTCTAAGAGGTTTGTTTCGAAGTGTTGTAGCTTTAGAAATATTTCACTTTTTCTATATGAAGATTGCTCACGGCCATTGACAATGCATTGATTCATTGAGTTTGCCGATACGCGCAGTTCAAAACGTCAATTTTATTCAAAATTAATAGAAATTCAGAACCCTAACCTTATAAATTTAATATAATCTGTTTGTTGAATATGTTTTCTATTTGTGTTCCAAAAGGTTTGTATCTAAGTGGTGTATTTTTTAGAGATATTTGGCTTTTTCTATATGAAGATTGCTCACGGCCATTGAGTTGGCAGTGTGACAGTGTGTCATTCTGCAGCCATTGAGTTTGCCGATATGTGCAGTGCAAAACGTCAATTTTATTCAAAATTAATAGAAATGCAGAACCCTAACCATATAAATTTAATATAATCTGTTTCTTAAATATGTTTTCTATATGTGTTCCAAGTGGTTTGTTTCTAGGTGGTGTGGTTCTATAGAAATTTCACTTGTTCTCTATGAAGATTGCTCATAGCCATTGAGTTGGCAGTGTGATAGTGTGTCATCCTGCAGCCAAGCAGCGCGTGCACTGACCAAAATACCCATGCTGACGTCATATGAAATAGATCTATAGGAACTGTGTCCATGTCACATCTTCATGGGGTAGTAGTATCTTTGTGAAGACTTCGGAACTACAGTATGGGAATAGTACTTATTTGAGATCTAACTGCTGAACATATCAAATATGTCAACACGAATATTTGTCCAAAAGGTGTATAAAATTAGTGATGAACCAACCATAGCCGTTTTCTTCGTTTGCTATCAACTTATCTTCAGTTGAGGCATCAGACGGGATGGCTGAATGAGTTGAGCATCCGTCTCCTGTTTTGGGAGATCGGGGGATCTGAACAGATGAGTTTGTGGGTTTGAACCCTTGTCGAATCAAACCAATGACTTAAAAATTGATACTTGTCGGTTCCTATCCAGGTGCTCGGCATTATTAAAATATGGCAACGACTGGTTGGCTCAGTTTCAGGATAATGTGACTGAGATGGATATCAGGTCATGGTGCTGGTGGCCTGGCCTCCCAGTGGGACATCACTATAAAGTTGCCATGAGTGTGCACTGTCACAAGTCAGTACCCATCCTGATAGGACCTTAGATGTTGCTAGGATGTAAAACAACAAGCATGAGTTGAGGCATTATTTGCCTATTGTCGGTCTCTCTGAGTTTTTTGGGTTTTTTTAAATTTATTTCTCGACCAGGTATCTATTCACATAGGCGTGTGGAGACTGGTTTATATTGTAATCTGACTATATTCGGACAACAATTTCCAGTGTTCTTCTCTTTCCATATTTCGATGTTTACTTCAATAAACCCCACCAGTTAAAGTTGCATGGTCTGATGAAACATTTATTTTTCAAAACCAAAACATGTATCTTAATTAATTTATATATATCCATCTTAGATATTGGTGCATTAACAAGTGATTTGGTACAGCATATATAGAATAAGCAGTGAATTTACTACCGCATCCTACTTTGAGAAACCCATCACACAAGGAAGCCATTAATGAATGAGGACCTTTCAGTTTGCATGAGTCTCTCGCCAGATGGCGACTCATGCCGGTCTCTGTAATGCTTTGGTTGGTACCCCTTATACCCCAACCACACACCTAAACCCCCACCACACACTTACAACCTCACCACACACCTACACCCTCACCACACACACACAACACCTACATCACCACACATATACACCCTCACCACACACCTACACCTCAATCACACACACCTACACCCCATGAAACACCACCACCACACACCTACACCACCAAAACACATACCACACACATAAACCCTCACCACACACCTACACCCCCACCACACACCTATACCCCACCACACACCTACACCCCCACCACACACCTACACCCACACCACACACCTACACCCCACCACACACACCTACACCACCACCACACACCTACACCACCACACACACCACACTCCTACACCTCGACCACATCCCTAATCCCTCACCACACACCTACACCCCCACAACACACCTGATGGCCGACTTGGACCGGGAACGGGTGCTGCCACCAAGTGTAAAGTGAGAGAACTGGCTCATGAAAGCTCCCAGTCAATCTCGTGACCAGTAGCCTTGACCCTCATTCCAAGTACCTAGTCAGGTTCCAGGATGTCCAGTAGTAGTATTGCTGGCACCAAAGCCTGGGCTGATGATATAAAGTTGCATGGAATTTTGTATTAAATAATTGTTACAGATCTGAATAAGAGTGATGTAATAATTATGTATATTATTATCCGGGAACAATACATTTGATAATCATTAGGTCAGCCCAGATCACATCACATGGCAAGAAACAAATGATGGCGCAATGGCGCCATTAGTAGAAAATAGAGGTACCCAGGCTATATTTGATTTAGGTCATTCCACATCACGTGGTCATTGCGACAGGACTTTTGGAAAGCTTGTCGAAAGTAGTTTGGGTTCTTTCAGCTCAAATTGCTTCAAAACTAGTCATTTTTCATCAAAATTACTCCGGACTAATGATTAGTAGTTCATAACGATCAATTTGATATATTTATCTAACAAATAAGACAATAATTCAAGCGCCTTCGGCTTCGGACCATGCAACTTTAAGCTAGTGAAATCTATCGGCAGAATCTGGAACCACGGTATTTCACGCTATTGCACATGCCCCATTCTGGAGCAGCTTAGAGGGAGTTGCCTGGTTTTATTTTGCACAGATATTGTTTGTAAGTACGAGGTGAATCTGTTATCTGCCTTCAAGTTCATACCAACCATACGGGATAGGCTGATTAGCAAATAAAAGAATCACCCCATACTGCAAATATACGGAATATATGCTGACTACTAGATAAAAGATTCACCACTACAGCGTCGCCGTCAGAGGTGAATCTTTTATCTAGCTGATTATCTGTTGTCGTTCACCCCTAGGCCTAAGTGTAGGTTACTAGGTAGGGTTTAATATTGTATCTAGCTGTAGCGAGTGTAGGCTGTAGTGTAGGGCTGCGCCAGTTACTAAATACGACTACCTTCACAGTGTGGGATGATGATGTAGTGATTGTAGCCTATTGTTATTGGTCTGACTGACCAGACAGCCATTGTCGTTGAGATCTCTCCTAATTATGCCATCACAACACCGGAAATGGCAACGGTAACTATCGGTTACTACCAACAAACTGGACAGTTTGCCCTTTATTGAGCATACAATTGTATGGTAATTCTCCCATTTAAAAAATATTATTAACAATGTCTGATTTAAATATAGGTGTAAACATAGTAAATTTCAAACACTTTGTGTGCCAAACATTTGTAAATACCACTTGTGGTTATGTCTGAATAAGAAACTACTACTGTTACATCTGATTTCAGTGTAGTCAGGTTCCAGTTCCCATTATGGCCGCTTGGGGGTGTCGAAGTGCATCCAGAAACACCGAGTGAGGAAAGACTTTCTCTTTAATTGAACGGCAAACACATGGAATAGGCTTCCACCCGAAATAGTTGAATCTCCCATCATTAGAATCTGAATGCATTGAAAAACAAGACTTGATAAATTGTGGACTCAGTATCAGTAGGCCGGTCATATATAGTCCTCACCACATCATGACCACTAGTATAATTATGACAGGTCATATATAGACAGGTTGAATCTGTTAACTGGATATTATGCCTAATTAAATATTTAGCCCCTGTCACATGAGGCCTGCGTTCGCTTACGATCGATTGACGAGAATTTTGCAATTAAATTATGACCATCTTACGACCACCTTTCGAATAAACGGCAAGTGCTCAACGAGCAATCGCTGACCATTTCGGGCCATTTTGGTCGCAAGGAGGTTGTCGCTGCCGCACCGACAATCTCCTTGCGACCTCTGGCGTCTCCACCTTCATTGCCATAATTTGGAGATGTGATGTAGCGTATGGCCGTTGTAAGTAATGATGACGTCACAATGTCGCCTCATGCATCATTGTCGACATGGCAACATATTAAAATAGTTTGTGACAAATTGTTCCATTTTTGTTGCAAGGAACTCACAGGCTTTTGGTTGCCAAGTGACCGCAAGTAAACACAGGTCGTCGTGTGACTGGGGATTTAGTGTAAGTATAAAATAAGTTTGACTACAGTTGTCAAAATAATATCCACTGAGCGATATTAGAGCCTTTTACCATAGGGTTAACTGCTATATCTTTAGCATGAGCGCGGGTGCAACTTCAAACGAGCTGGTTCGACTTCAAACGCGCCCGTTGGTGCTACTCTTTGCCGCACTGTTTATGCTTACAAGTAACAAACTTGTGATGGCAGCATATACTTATTATTCAACATTAGCCACATACTGCCTTATTACTGACCAGACAGCGACTGTCATTGCAATTACGACACCGGAAATGGCAACGGTAACTATCGGTTGCTACCAACAAACGTGTGGTTGCCTGGATACCGTTGACAGACGACAGTGCGACCTAGATGAATGTCAGTATCTACTCTCGCAGCCATTTCGTCTGTATATATAGATGCCATCATTTTTGTACGGTAAGCCATTTAATTGTAACGGCTTGAAAATGAACGTAGGTTCAGTGAGGGATCCTGATACTGATAAATCGTATGTAGGTGTTTAGAATCGGTCGTAAGACTAGATATTACAAGCATGCAGAGTATTCGTGGTCGCCATTACAGTAGACTGACATGAACTTGAAGACATTTTTTATTCACAATTTCTATACATTATTATTATGATTATTTTCTCTACGGCATTAGTCTGCTAGTTGCTTGAACAATCAAGAGAGAGAGAGAGAGAGAGAGAGAGGGAGAGAGAGAGAGAGAGAGAGAGAGAGAGAGAGAGAGAGTGGAATGTGGAATGACCTAAACAAAAAATAGCCTGGTCACCTAATGTAGTAAATTTACTGATTATTCTATATATGCTGTCCCAAATCACTAGGTAATGCACCAATATCTAAGGTGGATATATATAATCAAATGAAGATACACGTTTTGGTATTGAAAAATAAATATTTCATCGGACCATGCAACTTTAAGTGATTAATAATAATATAAGAGTTAGAAAGCGGGGTTATGGATATAGCCATATAAATTTGCAATCTAATATGCTGAATATATAGTTCCAATGCTTGCAAGTTGCATATCATAACCGCCTATTTTTGAGCGACAAATTTATGAAATCCTGTAAATTAATACTATTAATGGCTGGCTGACCACTGGGCACCATTTGCAGACTTCACTGCTGCCCAGTTCATTTAGAAAATTCCACCATATTTCAGCAAATAGGAGTATCGCTTAGCCGATTGTACTGCTGTAAAGAGCTCATTTCATAGGTTTGAAATCCAAAGTTTCAAATTGTTCTATTAACAATTCATGATTTTATTCGGGTGTAAAGTGCACCACTTGTAATATTAAAGGCGCCGATGGGTGCGAATAAACATGAAAAGTAAGGTCAAATCGTGACGCCCATATTATGTATTATATATTAAGGCCCAGTCACCTTACCGGACGAGAACCGGACACTGTCCGGTTGTGTATGGCGATGTCCGGTACATGTCCGGTACAAGTTTTGAACATGCATAAAACTTCTACCGGACACCACTGGACTGACGTGTCTGGTTTTGTCCGGTTCATGTCCGGTACCCATCCGTACGTGTCCGGTACCCACCCATCCATTGGTGTCCGGTTTGCTTCCGGAATTGTCCGGTGGCGAGAACGTCAATAAAATATATATATACTGTACTAGTCGGCACTGACCTAACCACATAGACAGGTAGGCATGGGTAGTGTGTTGATATCAGGGAGCCTAGGTGGTGTAATGGTTAGCACACTGGCCCAGAATGCAAAGAGATGTGGGTTCGAATCCCGTTCTATGCGCAATATTTCCCATTTTCATCACCCCCACGACAATACCAAGAAAATCAAAAAAATACCGTCCGGTACATGTCTGGTTGATGGGTTGGTCCGTCCAGTTCTCGTCCGGTACATGTACGGTACATGTACAGTACTTGTCCGGTTGACCGGCGGCAATTGACCGAATTATGCTCCATTTTGATACATTTTGTGTACCGGAGAGCACCAGACTAGACAATTCTTTGTCCGGTGGTGTCCTGTAAGGTGACAGGCGCTTTATGTATTAAGTAAGACTAAAACTCGAATCGACAGGTTTCTGTGGCTATCATCTTGTGGTTTTTGTTGGTGGTTTTCTTTTTTGCATTGTCCATGTTGCCGGTAACATGCATAATTCAAAAACAGACCGCGGGCCCCATAGTGATGCTCACCGTAGATACCATTGCAGTACAGCATTCGGTAACCAAGGTCAGAGCAGCTGAGTCGGTAGTATGAGCAGTTCGAAATCATTCGTCACTGTATCACTAAGTCGTGAAGACCTGCCTAGCTGAGCGCAGTTAAAAGTTTACGTTTGATCTTAATTGTGTCGTTATTGGGAGGATTTACGGTTGAAGTGTACGAAGTTATTGTCATCATGCCGAAAACTACTAAATCACGAATCCACAGGAGTGGGAAGTTTTCAAAGGAGCTATTACGGTCTGCACATCGTCGAGAGGATTCGCCGGTTAGTGGACCGTCGAATCGGCGATCTGGCACGCCTTCGTCTGATGGTCAACATCTCAGGAAAGTACTTATGTCTCCTCCTGTAGTGAATATTCCAAGTGTAGGGGTGTCGCTGGAGGATATGTCCCACCTATTAGACTCTAAACTTGATGCAGTTACTGCGCCATTATTGGCAAGACTGGATACACTTGAATTATCGAGATCGGGGTCGCCATTGTTGATGTCTGATTTTGAAACTAGGGGAGTGACGTCACAGGGACGTTCTGAGACAACGGCTCCTCGCACAAGACGGCGGTCAGCTTCGGCCGTTAGGCCGTGCATAGGGTGCGTTGGTGCACGTGTGGCTTCAATGACTGCTGATGGCATGTTAACTAATGCTTCTGTTAGTGATAATGTGCTAGCACCAGAGGTTACAGCTCCTGTGGATCGGGTCTCAGCTTTGTGTAGTGATGGAGTTGACTCTGACACAGACGATGAACTCATGCGAGATTTATTAAGAGTCGCCGGCGCGAAGGTTAGGAAATCGGCTATTAAGGGTAAGCTTCTGCCACATAAATATGTAATACGCGGTGAGCGGAAGGGAAAAGTGTCACAGGGCCAGTCGACATGGTTCGAATATTTTGCAGCAATTCGCCGGATGATGCGACGAGGTGATGTACCAGTGACATGGGTGCCTAAACTGGAGGCACATATGGATGCGCTCTTCGATATGGCGCAGAACTACACGTGGGAGACGTGCTTAGCATTCTCCGAGCGTGTCTTTAATATGATAGCAGACAAAAGATTGCCAAACGGCTGGGATGACGTGGACTTAATACAGGACATTCGTAGAGACGAAAGCAGTCTTGGGCGACGTGTGATACGGCCAGTTACTAGGCCGGTACGGGACAGTACGTATACTCCGGAATTTGATAAGAATGTTGATGGAAGAGTTTGCACCATTTGGAATAGGGGCAAAGATTGTGGGTTTGTGTCCACTCACGGTGTAGGTCGTGATCGGTTTATCCACAACTGCTCGTGGTGCGCAATAAATCTGCACCGTAAACATTTCCACAAGGAGATAGACTGCAAAAGCAAACTTCGGCCGAGAGACGTACGTGGCGTTGATGTCACAGAAAAGCCTGTGTCCACAAATTTTTAATGCACGATCGACGAATGGCCGTGCAGAGGATGGACGATGTCGTGGGTACGACAGTACCATTTGACGTAGACAAGGACGCTCAAGTCGATTCGGAGCTGTTAAAGTCGTGGATACCGCCTTCTCAAGTCGTCGGTCAACATTTTACGGTCAGTGAGAGTGTGTGTTGCTCTGTTAATTCTTCGTTAAATTTGAATGTGCCGGCTCCATTAACTAATCCGCTGCCCGGTGATTATTGTTGTCCTGTTGTTCACAGTACGGGTGTTGTTAAACCCGATGTCGGGTGTGTTGTTGTTGGGCAAAGGTCAGGTGGCATAATAACTGGGTCGCCTACTGACCTAGTGACCTGTAGGCTGGAGCCTCACGGCACACCTGCTCCCGTGGTCCCATCTGCATCTTCACATATTAATAAATTGTTGAAGTGTCGCAACGATAAGTTGCTGCCATATATAGGTAATAGGTTTCACTGGTTTAACAGTAAGTTAAGACGGTCCGTTTTAGTTAAAAAAGGTCACAGGGCAGCGATTAGAACGGGTGACGCATGTTTAAAGTTAGCGTTGAGTAACGCACCTCTTGCTGGACCGAGTGTGGACTCTGATTTGGGTCGTCGCCATCATGTTCCTGTTGTGTCGGGACAGTTGGTGGAGCCGGCAGTGCCCTGCAGTACGAGCGATAACATTGCTCACGTCCCCACTGAACTTACAGTTCCAAATCTGTCACGTAATTTGTGCTCTAATCGTCAAGGTGTTGATCCTGCCATCAACACCGCTCTGGGCCCGTCTGCCGCCCCTTGTTACAGTGCTGCTCAGCACCAGTATTCTGCCATTGGCTGCACCATACCTGTTCATTCGGTTGATCCTGCCATCAACTCAGCACTGTGTCCGTCTAGTGTCTGCACACGACAAAGTGCTACTCAGCACCCCATGTTGGCAGTTGTTCGCCATAATAATAGGTCTTCACTCGGTTGCACCGTTAACAATTTACATTGTTCCAAACCCGTTACAAAGTGTTTGGGTAGTTCTGATGTGGTTAACCCTGTTCTTAATATGTTAAGTCATGAAGTTAATGATGATAAGTTATGTGTTGATATTCCTCACCTTAAAACCGTTGGTGTTGTCAGTTCTGTGAACAGTTCAGGTTCTTGTGATGAAGTTGCCAGCGCGGCTAAGTTGCCTGAATTGGTCGATGATACGGTTGTCAATATGACGCCTGGGGTTAAATTGGAATTGGGTAGTGATGCACTGGAGTCGCCTAAATTTACTGAATTGTCTCCGTTAAATTATCAGTGCATTCTACAGTCGTTCTGGCCCCGCTGGCAATCAAATACTGCAGATATAAGTTATGGTTCAATATACAAATTGGTGAGGGCCACAGGAGTGCCCAACTATCTTGGTGCACGTATTGCTGTGCCGTCTGGTTTAAATATATCCAACTGGAGGTTGTTACTACAGGGCTATGACGACGCTGAGATTGTTGATTTCTTAGAGTTTGGGTGGCCCGCTAATTACACTGGGACTAGTGCCCCCTCTTCATCAAAAGCAAATCATTGTCGTCTAGATATTGATCTATTTTGGTTAGATAAATATGTGACTACTGAGCTCGCCCATGGTGCCCTGTTAGGACCGTTTACTGAACCTCCGTTTTCCCCGTGGGCGCAGGTCAGTCCTGTGATGACTCGTCCCAAAAAGAACACCGAGGAGCGCAGGATCATAGTTGATTTAAGTTATCCGAGAGGAGATAGTGTAAATTCTGGGATAGTAAAGGGTTTTTATCAGGGTGTTAGATGTTCGTTTAAGTTGCCAACTATTATGTGGTTGGCCAAAAGGGTAACTCAATTAGGAAGTGGGTGTTTTATGTGGTCCGTTGATTTGGCTCGAGCGTATCGACAGCTACGTACCTGCCCGCTCAGCGTTCCGCTTTTTGGCATTCAGGTTAAAGAGAAGTTTTATTTTGATACGGCGCCGCCTTTTGGCTGTCGCACCTCGAGCATGGCGTGTGCCAGGACCACCGAGGCCGTGGTGTTTATTATGAGACAAAAAGGTTTTTCAGTGGCGTGCTATTTAGATGATTTTGTCGGTGTTGAGAGTACATATACAAAAGCATTAGAGGGATATGAGGCTATTATGGCCGTGACATCCGTCCTTGGCCTAGTGCTCTCGCCCAAGAAATGCACGCCACCTGACACCGTAATGCAGTGGTTAGGCTATGAACTGAACTCCCAGGATATGATACTCAAGATTCCTAAGGATAAACTATTAAGTATCTTGATTGAATGCAACAAATGGAAAATGGGGTCCCTAGTAACTAGAAAAAATGTGCAGCGGCTCGTAGGGCGGCTGCATTTCATTGCTAAATGTGTTACCCACTCGAGGTGTTTCATGAATCGAATTCTTGCTTTTTTACGTGAGGCTCCGTTTATGGGAAAAGTACTAGTTACTATTGATCTGATTCGTGATATCACGTGGTTCCTGCGCTTCGCGGAGGGTGGGAATGGGCTGATTCTTCTGCGCCCCTTCCCCAAGACGCATTGGGTGATAGAGTGCGACTCGTCGTTATTGGCAGGCGGCGGGCACAGTAGTACACACTATTTTTCGGAACTCTATTCTTCTGAATTGATTAATAATAGTAAATTGCACATCACTCAATTGGAGGCGATAAATTTAGTAGTAGCGCTTAAAGCACTTTCCCCACCTCATCCTGAGCTGTTCGTTATTATCGTTAACACCGATAATGAAGCGTCGCAAAAGGTGTTGTCCACTGGCTCTGGAAGGGACCCCGTCTTGTGTGCCTGTGCACGCGAAATATGGAAATTTGCTGCATTTAACAGCTGCGAAATCCAGGTGGTGCACAAGCCGGGGAAAGACCTGGTGTTGGCGGACGCTCTGAGTAGGTCGTTTTTCGACTGCAAGGCAAGATCTATAGCGACTAAACTATGTGTCGAACGTAATCTTTCCAAGGTAGATGCTTGTCATGACGACAATGTTTTTGACATGTACTTGTGATTGCCTGCTCCATCTAATTTGTTTATTTGGTCTTCTCTGTCGCAGGTAAAGAGTGTGCTATAGTTAGGAAGCTGAGCATATTTTTCAAAGCGGGACTTGCGAGTGGGACGTGGAGGAACAAAAGGGTGCATTTTGAGGAATATTTGAGTTTTTGCAGGAATAGCAAGGTCAATCCCAAATACCCAAACCTAAAAACGGTAATGCTATATACGCTATATTTAAATGATAGGCTGAAGACAGAAGGGGCCATTAAAAATTATCTGTGTGGGGCTAAATCATGGGTAAAGTTAGTAAGGGGTAAGTGGGATGTATTCGATAGCTATGCACTGTCTATAATTAAGAATGGGGTATGTAAGCTAAAGTCTAACGTTGTAAGTCGTGCGTATCCATTAAAAGTATCACATGTTAAAATGATTATATTAAAATGTAAAAAATTGGGAAAGTATGGACTTGTATTTATTGCTGCATTGTTGATTGGTTATACATGCTTACTAAGACAATCTAACTTGTTCTTTTCCGAGATGCTGGGTGATGGCGGTCATACGCTGCTGGCCGGAGACATTGAGGCACACAAGTCATACCTCCGAGTGCACATACGCAGTTCCAAAACTGGGTGGAAGCCGGAGGACAGCTATCACGTAAAGGTCCCTGGCCTACCACAATCAAGCTTCTGCCCTGTACGAGCATGGACGGAGTACTGTCGTCGCACATCTCTGCATGAGGGCGCCCCAGCATTTGCACTCGCGAACGGGGAGCCCTTGACGAGTCAGACGTTCGTCAAATGCATACGGCTCATACTGAGAGGAGCCAACTGCAGCTGGTGGCCATTGGTGACAGCACACAGCCTACGACGTGGAGCCGCTCAAGAGTATGCGCGAATAGGAGTACATCTGGACGATATAAGACGGCTAGGTCGTTGGAAATCAAATAGCATTTTTGATTACGTAAATAAAAACTTTGTGAGTAAAGGGCCATCTGCTCTCCTGTCCCAATTTGGCTGAGAGTAGATGGCCCTAATCATAAAAAGATAGATATAAATTAGTAATAGTGAGCTGTGCCTGGTGTGCCTCAAGAGTATGACCGCTTTCAACCCGTAGCTGCTGCCTCCTGCCTTCAACGTCAAGACACTATCAATATTAATAGACCTGTATGGCTGATAATAATAATACGATTGCTTAATATAAATATGAGGATCCATACACTGTATACATGTAGTCGCCGGTAGTCAGGACATTATCTGAGTCATCCGGGTTGTACTACCTCGGAAGCTTAAATAGAGTATATGAGCACAAATGTCCTCTGTACTGAGTGACATGTTAGAAGAGATTAGTAGTGACAGAAATTACAGTGAACATTGCAAAATTTATTGAAGTTAAATAATAAATTATTGGCCCAAAAATATATACTGTGTCTGTTTTTGAATTGTCCATGTTGCCGGTAACATGCATAATTCAAAAACAGACCGCGGGCCCCATAGTGATGCTCACCGTAGATACCATTGCAGTACAGCATTCGGTAACCAAGGTCAGAGCAGCTGAGTCGGTAGTATGAGCAGTTCGAAATCATTCGTCACTGTATCACTAAGTCGTGAAGACCTGCCTAGCTGAGCGCAGTTAAAAGTTTAATAACCATCCCACCATCCCATCTAAGATACCTCATTTATGTCACTGGTTGAGGAGGCTGAGAGTAGATGGCCCTAATCATAAAAAGATAGATATAAATTAGTAATAGTGAGCTGTGCCTGGTGTGCCTCAAGAGTATGACCGCTTTCAACCCGTAGCTGCTGCCTCCTGCCTTCAACGTCAAGACACTATCAATATTAATAGACCTGTATGGCTGATAATAATAATACGATTGCTTAATATAAATATGAGGATCCATACACTGTATACATGTAGTCGCCGGTAGTCAGGACATTATCTGAGTCATCCGGGTTGTACTACCTCGGAAGCTTAAATAGAGTATATGAGCACAAATGTCCTCTGTACTGAGTGACATGTTAGAAGAGATTAGTAGTGACAGAAATTACAGTGAACATTGCAAAATTTATTGAAGTTAAATAATAAATTATTGGCCCAAAAATATATACTGTGTCTGTTTTTGAATTATCTACTAATTTCTCAACTTTGCACTAATATAGATAAATAGGCATACTGCGCATTGGAACAACAACCAACTCCACAGTTAATTTCGATTTGAAGCAGTATTTGCTCAGATTTAGACATAATTGTCCGTCAGTCTACTCTGGGTAAGGGTGAATCTTTTATCTAGGTCGCCATGTTCAATGTTCGCTGTTTGGTTCGGGGGTCAAACTTGGCATTAAACTGTGTACGCTCCATTTAACTGCAATACTTCTCAATTTAACATAGAACTTTAATACAGTATAACCCCATTAAACCAAGCTCAGTTAAACCAAATGATCGGTTAATCCAAACTTTTTTTCGGCGGCCCGTCAAAATACTACCATTTATCATATAAAAACATTGGTTAAACCAAAGTCGGTTAATCCAAATTATCGGTTAATCCAAACAGAATTGTCGGACCCCAGGCCACTTCCAGTACGGTTAACCAAACTTTCATGTGGTTATAAGGTCATCTGAGACCTCACCAACTTTTTTATATTATAAATGGTAGTATTTTGCCGGGCCGCCGAAAACAAGTTTGGATTAACCGATTGTTTTGGTTTAACAGGGTTATACTGTATATATACATAGAAAAACAATAATCAAAGTGTCCACATACATTGTATATTACATGTGCAATACACGCTTACTCAAAGTCAAAGCCAAAGCTCGGTTAAACCAATGATCGGTTAATCCAAACTAATTTCTAGGGTCCCTTCAAGTTTGGTTTAACTGGGTTATACTGTAGGTATGCCCTCAGTGGCCAAATTGGCTGAGTATTGTTCCCATAAACCCATCGATTAAACGTTGCATAGTCCGATGAAAGCATCACATTTTCAAAACCAAAACAACGATCTATATTTGATTCTACATATTCAACTTAGATACTGGTGCACTTGTTAAGCATTTGTTGCCACATAGGTCATAATAAGTCAATTTAATAGAACCTGTTACTACTGAAGTCTATGTTGTCGGTTTTGGCATGCTTGGCAAAATTAATTTGGCATGTTTGGACATAAAATATCTCCAAAGTTAGCAATTTAAAATAGAAGTTACTTCAAACTATAAAGTAAAGTAGATTATAGCGATCAGCATAAAGTAGGCCTATAATTTATCTCAGAAAATGGCAGAAACTCAAAAGCATTGGACTATGCAACTATAAATATCAATCATACGAAGTACATAACTTAAATGATTTGATTTGACACATTTTCAACCTTTCTTCAGTTTTGGCTCACTTGGACTGCTCTAATTGATTGATTGATTGATTGGTGGTTTATTTATGCCGTGTCGGCAGCATAGGCTATATTCATGGCGAGAACTTTGGGGTTTATTCAACCATCGCTTTTACAGAATGCAAAAGCACAGAATCAATTTTGTGTCAGTACACTGTGGATTTAAAAAGCTCACAGTAACATAATTTGTGGCTAAAGGAAATAGAATTTAGATCAAAGTTAAAGGTTGTTAATTGATCTAATTGGTTTAATGGACTATATGTGATGATATAGACTAGCTGCCCTTAAAAAGGCATGACATGTTTTTTTGTTTTACTTTTGTGAAAAGGTTGTGCATCCTGCTTGCAGTGTAAAACTGTTGGTGCAGGGCCAAGAAATCGACACAACTTAATAAAATGCTCTGAAAAAGATAATATATGCTAAGGGGCCGTCCAACGTTATCAACATTGTTATTGCTATTGTAGTAGTCTGCACTGACCTCTCAAGCAAGTAACCACATATAAAGGTAGGCATGGGGAGTGTTGATATCAGGGAGCCTAGGTGGTGTAATGGTTAGCACACTGGCACAGAATGCAAAGAGACGTGGGTTTGAGTCCCGCTCTAGGCACAATATTTCCCACTTTCATCACCCCCACGGCACTGGGTGCCATGACCATGATCCTGTACAAGCTATGCGCTGTATAGTTGTTGAACCTACCCTGTGTATATATGTAAGTGCATTGCCTGTATGTATGTAATGGTAAGCATTAAAAGACTTACAATTCCAGGGGATTAGTGTAGTCTGCACTGACATCTCAGGCAAGTAGCCACATAGACAGGTAGGCGTGGGTAGTGTGGTGATACCAGGGAGCCTAGGTGGCATAATGGTTCACACACTGGCCCGGAATGCAAAGAGATGCAGGTTCGAGTCCCACTCTAGGCACAATATTTCCCATTTTCATCACCCCCCACGACACTATTGACGCAGGACGATGTGCAAGACATGACATTTTAGTAGTCGGTACTAACCTATCAGGCAAAGAGACACATAGACAGGTCCATAGGTGGATAGAGGGAGTGCATCGAGGATCATAGGTAGTATAATGGTTAGCACACTAGCCCCAGAATGGCAAGAAGTGTGGATTCAGATCCTGCTCTAGTCGCAATATTTCCTATTTTCATTACCCCCGACAATATCATGTTGTTTTTGGTTGGTTTACGTCCTAGTAACATCTAAGGTCATGGGTACCGACTTGTGACAGTGTGCACTTATGGCTACTTTATTGTGTGGCACCATGACCCAATATCCCACTCAAGTCACATTATCCTGACACTGAGCCAACCAGTCCTTGCCCGATCCTATTAACGATGAGCACCAGGCTAGGAAGCGACAAGTATCAACTTTAAAGTCATTGGTTTCACTGGACCGGGAACCAATTCCCAACCTTCTGCATGCGAGGCCTGCGCTGCACCGATTAGGCCACCATGTCCGGTTCAATATCATGTTATTCACACAGAAATAATTTGAACACCGCTGACCATTTAACTGGAAATCACGACATTTATTATAAGGTACAGGTGCAATATAATTAGGGTGATACATAATTGTTACCACAGTACAACCCCGTTAGACCAAATGATCGGTTAATCCAAACTTTTTTCGGCAGCCCAGCAAAATACTACCATTTATCATATATATACAAAAGTTGGTTAAACCAAAGTCGGTTAATCCAAACAAAATTGTCGGGCCCCAGGCCACCTCCGGTACGGTTAAACCAAACTTTCATGTGGTTATAAGGTCACCTGAGACTTTTTTATATGATAAATGGTAGTATTTTGTGGGCTGCCGAAAAAAGTTTGGATTAACCATTGTTTGGTTTAAACGAGCTTGGTTTAACATGGTTATACTGTTTATGAGCCTGTCTTAAAAGGTGATAAGTCTTTTTTCTTTGTCCATTGTAACGATTGACACAAAACAGCACAGAAACGGTTACACTGAAAACACAAGGACATTTGCTTCAAATCAATATGTATTCTATTGGGATTATGAAACACCATGTAAAGAACAAATCAGTTTATCCTGAGCAAATGCATAAGCAGATAGTTTGTTGATCGTTACAATGGACAAAGTTTTGTCCCATATTGCTTAGCACCTTTTGAGGCAGTCTCATATACATCAAAAACAATAATCAAAGTGTCCACATACATTGTATATTACATTCATAATGCACCCGCGTTTTTGCCAAAGCCAAGTCAAAGTTGAAGCCAAAGCTCGGTTAAACCAATGATCGGTTAATCCAAACAGATTTCTAGGGTCCCTTCAAGTTTGGTTTAACGGGGTGATAGTACTGATACTGTACCACAGCTCAGTTTCAAGGAGAGTACTGCTAAACAACACAATAGTTAAAGTTGCATAGTCCGATGATTTTGAATTTCTGCCATTTTTCTGAGATAAACATATTTAATTGGTTGTTATAGCCTACCTTACTTTAGTTTGAAGTAACTTTGATTTTGAATGGCTAACTTTTGAGATATTTGAAGTGCAAACATCCTAAATTGATTTTGGCAAGCATGCCAATACTCAGCATAGGCTTAAGCAGTAACAGGTTCTGTTAAATTGACTCAGTATGGCCTTCTAAGTTCTATGTGGCAACACATGTTTAATAAGTGCACCAATATCTAAGTTAGATATGTAGAATAAAATCTAGGTGAATGTTTTTGTTTTGAAAATTTGATGCTTCATCAGACTTAGATAAAAGATTCACCCGGTACTTGTAGTACACGGGTGAAGGACAACATAGTGTAAATACGGGCGAAAATAGGTTTAGTATGGAACCTGAACTAGAAACTGTGGCTCCAGTATCAAATGGCTACTCATATAGGCACAGAGTTGGTGAAATGGGCGAGAATGCAAAAAGACAAAATGGCGGCCAGAGAACGCCGTCGATTTCACTTTTAAATCTTATTAAACTAGATATTATTTTATATTTTTCAACTCAAAGGTAGCGGGCTATCAATAAGACATATGTAAAGAATAATTGTTGCTTCTTAGATTGTGAAATTAGGCTCTCATTTCCTTAACCCGCTTTTTCGACCGTTTTTATATAGGGTTGGTATTCACCCGTGTACTGCGAGTACCGGGTGAATACTTTATCTACATCAGACTATGCAGCTTTAAAGTATCAGACGGCTCATAGATGAAAGTGATCTTTAAAAAAAAAAGTGATCTTTAAAAAAAAAAAAAATGTTAAGTGGAAATCGAGGACAAAATAGATAATAAGATCACAACAATTATATATATAATACCGAACAGCGATTAAGTTTTAGGATCGTTCTGATCATTACTCTGTTAATCGGCGCTGCCAACGCGCATCATCATTCTCCACTGATGCTTCGTCATGTATGGATTGGTAATAGCATGCAGTTTTTTTGCCAAACATACACATTTCATATTAATTTTGAACTTTAAAAAAAAATTGAATTTCATATTAATTTTGATGGTATTTACTAACTTGGGTCACTTTGACCAGACTGTCATTATGACGACTTAACGCAACACTTGGTCTAGGGATTGATGCAGAGCCTAGCATGGACAACATGGGTTAAAGCTAGGCTCTGATCTAGCAGTTTATATATAATACCAAATGGTGGTTAAGTTTTAGGGTCGTTCTGATCAATTCACCCTATTCATGCCGCGGCCATGTTGAAACCAGACCGAGGGCACTTACACGTCTGCGAAGCGCCACTGTATGATTTTTTGTCGACCAAAACCTCTCGAAATCACTCAAATTTGCGGGTATTCATTTTTGAAACTTCCATATTCATCTTTACATACCTGTTTTCTATCTATTGGCCAATTTTCACGAAGATTGGGTGACCCTTGCATGGTGATTTTTCCCATTCTTTAACTACAATGTGACTGTCAACATCAAGTCTGCATAGTTATGGCGGTATCATGTAGGCCATATCATGTAATGCAGCACTGTCAGCGTAGTTATCTGTGCAACACAGTTAAACAACTAGTAATTACAAATTAATAAAAGCTTTAAAAGGGTCAAAATATACTTTTTAAATATATCTATATCAAGAAAGTTATGCAATTTTGAATTTAAGAAAAGATTGGCAGCCAAGGTGAGTGACTTTGTTGACATTGCCTACTGAAATGCATCTGATCATCACTCAATCTTCATGAAAATTGACCAATAAATAGAAAAAAGGTATGCAAAAATGAACATGATAGTTTCAAAAGTGAAAATCTTCAAATTTTACTCCTTTAATTTCTGTAGTAGTTCATACACATCGGCACACAGTAGTGTCTTAAGGCCATTTCCATTACCAACGCATACTCAGTTCTGATGCCTAATTAGGTCACACGTGAATAGGGTGAATACTCCTCTGTTAATCGGCGCTGCCAATGTAGTACTCCACTGGTGCTTTGCCATGTATGGGTTGTTACTAGCAGTGCTTTTTTGTGCCTACCGCACACATTTAATATTAATTTTGATGGTTTTTACTACCTTTGGTCACTTCGACCAGAGTGGCATTCATTTTGAGTCACATAACCACAAGTGTTGTTAAAGCTGCATAGTCCGATGAAGCATCAGATTTTATCAACCAAAACAATTATCTAAAATTGATTCCACATATGTAACTTAGATAATGATGCACTTCTTAAACATTTGTTGCCACATACAAGGGAATACAGAGTCAATTTAATAGAACCTGTTACTTGCTGAAGCCTATGGTGTCAGAGTTTTGACAAGCTTGCCAAAACTAATTTGATATTTTTGCACTTAAAATATCTCTGTGGCGGAGTGGTTAGAGTGGTTAGAGTGTTTGACTTTTTTCTAGGTCAGACTCCTAATTTGAAGGTCGGTGGTTCGATTCCCCATGCCCCCACCTCTGCCAATTTGGATTTCCACCGCTGTGGATAACTTACAGCGTCATCAAAGGCCAGTTGCTCTCATACCATGTCTATGTGGTGTGGGAGGTTAAAAATCCCTTGGGTCAGTAAAAGTGTAGGCTCGGGCTTTCTATCGACAAACTGTCTAATTGTGAAAACAAGACTATTCAGGCTTATCCATAATAGGCAGTGTAAATCTTCAAGAGAAAAAAACATAACCATTTTAAATCAAAGTTACTTCAAACTAAAGTCAGGTAGGTTATAACAATCAATTTATTATATTTATCTCAGAAAAATGGCAGAAACTCAAAACCATCGGACTATGCAACTTTAACTCCCCCATTAGATAGCACTACTGACATGGTTTACCGCATAATGGTACAGATGGATTCCACCAAATGGCGACACTATATTGAAACGAGACCATGCACAAGTCCAGAACATAGCAGATAATATACACAGTCTCTGGATATAGTCATAGACCGTGAATATATATATAATGACAGTTCAACACAATATTAATCCAGGGATTGATGCAGAGCCTAGCCTTAACCTGTACTGTGCACAGGTTAAAGCTAGTGACAGTAGAATGATCTCCAACCAGAGCATATAATGATTGGTCACCGGCATGGTGCAAAGGTTTTGAGTGTGCTGGATGAAACCTGACTTTCAGTAACTTACCATGATTCCCTGACAGAGCAAAGCCTATGAGATTGTCAGTGTTCTCATAAAAGAAATCCACCATACGCAAGAGCACTAGACCAGGATCTTTCAAATTGCCCCATGTGGACCTATAAATGTGTGAAAATACCCTACCGAAAACACATCCCGTTTATAAATATACAGAAAACAATGTGCCTCTTTTTCAATTTTGCAACGTCAGCATATCAGTCAATATTTAGTTAATTATAATTGGTAGGATGTTTCTACTGTGGCCATCTTACTCTTCTACTCGGCATCCTGTTTCACTTGGGATTGCGCTGGTGCCCCACTTGTCTCCATGCATGGCTTGTCACCCGCCTCACCTCGGTGCATCTCTTTCGCATGTTTCTTGAGACACCGTATATTTCTGAATTCATCACCACAATGAGAACATGCATGAAGCCTGCTTTTGGTGTGAGTTTCCATGTGCATCAGTAGACTCCGCTTCGTACTGAATCCTCTAGGACATTTGAAGCAGCTATGCGGTTTCTCCTTTGTGTGGGTCCTCAAGTGAGACTGCAGACTTTGCTTTGTTGTAAATTTACTATTGCAGATAGAACATGGATGCGACCTCTCGCCAGTGTGCGTTCTCATGTGGGTCTTCAGATAACCTGGCAGGCTAAATCCCTTACCGCAGTCAAAACATATGTGCGGCTTCTGTCCGGAGTGGGTAACCATGTGGATATTTAAGTCGCTGATCATATTGAATGCCTTACCGCAGTCAGCACATATGTGTGGTTTCTCTCCTGTGTGCATCTGCATGTGTCGCTTTAGTTGTCCCCACTGGATAAAACTCATACCACAGTCAGAACAGACGCGAGGTTTCTCCCCAGTATGGATCATCCGGTGTATCCTAAGGTAACCCATAGTGGTGAATCCCTTTCCGCAGTCAGGACACGCATGAGGCTTTTGTCCTGTGTGATTCATCATGTGAATTACTAAATTATGTTTCTGAATATATCCCTTCCCACACAGTTCGCATACATGTGCCATGTGCCCTGTATGGATGGTCTTATGTGCCTTTAGCGAGCCAGACTGACTGAATCGCTTTCCGCAATCCAAACACACATGGGCTTTCTCTCCGGTGTGGGTCACCATGTGCTTGCGGAGGGTTTGTTTGATACCAAATGCCCGACCGCACTCCAAACACACGTGAGGCTTTTCTCCAGTATGTGTTCTCATGTGCGTCTTTAGTTGCAGCGGCTGGCCAAATCTTTTGCCGCAGTCATTACACACATGCGGTTTCTCCCCTGTATGAGTCATCACGTGCTTCTTAAGGCGGCTTGGTGAGTTGAAACCTTTACCACAGGTATCACAAATACGATTCAATCTTGGTTTTGTATTATTAGTCCCAGTTTTTTTCCGTTGCCTGACCATTCCACTTATTTGATTAGACTCAGAAGACACATTGGAATCCCCCATATGCGTACGCATGTGTGACTCTAGAACGCTCTCATTGTTGAACAACCCGCCACACACAGAGCACACACAACGCTTGGCCATCTTTCCTGCCCCATTACTTACACATGCTGACACTTCCTTCACTTGAATTATTGCGTGCTTTTTCAGTTCGAGCTGCGCCTGCTTAATGCCATCCTCACTGATCCCATCAACAGCATCATCCGACATGGCGCTTTCTCTGGTCAGGTGGGTCTTCATATGCGATTCTAGGACACTCCCCTCACTAACCAACTCACCACACACAGAGCACTCGCAGCGTTTTGTCTCCTGCTGTTCCATTTTATATAACCATTGATATCTCAGACAAGGTAGATTTGATGGTATGCACTAGGCTTAATATAGCTCCTGATATCTCACACAAGGGAGTTTTGATGTTATCCAGTTGGCTTTAACATAATGCAGTCTTGATGTTATACATTAGGCTTAATATAGCTGCTCATATCAGTTAGTTCACACAAGGCAGTATTGATGTTATCCATGTGGTTTTAAATAGGCAATGATATCTCGCACAATGCAGTGCTGACGTTATCATTCTTGGTTTCATATGAGCATTGATATCTCACACAAGGCAGTATTGACGGTACATCTATCCACCCGCACAGCGATGAAATATGCATTAAGTTGTGGATGCTGAAGAGAGAAAAAGATTAACAAAAATCAGGACACTGTATTAATTGCATCGCTCATGCATAAGGCTTCATTCTTCTTTTTTTGTCTTTCTTTAAAAAAAATGTAAATACAATTTTCTTCACAAACAAAGTTGGGTTTTTTTTATCCCGTGTCAGGGAACTGATATTCCAGACATGCAACATTAAACCTATTTACACAATGCTTTTTTCTTGGTGCATATATCAGGGGTTGGTAGATTTATAAGAATGGAAGGTAGTGGGGATGAGCGCGGTCACGTGACATCGCCCACCATTAAAGTAGCATAGTTTAGAGCAGTGGAGCAGTTACCGCAGGCGCTCAGGGTCTGGATAACAAGCAGTAGTGAGTTCAACCTTAGCAGATATCTATTGGGGCAACATCATCGCAGAAATAAGAAAATCAGCTGACGAGATGTGCCCCATTAAGAAAATAAAAATACAAAAAAACCAGGACCCCTGGGTAGACAATGACCTGCTAACGCTCATCATAGCCAAAAGTAAACTGGGTAATAAAGCAAAGCTCACAGAAACTATAGAAGACAAACTGGCCTACCATATTGCCAGAAACCACTCTCTCAAAGCTGTGAGAACAGCAAAAAAGAAATACATAATAAAGCAGGACAGAGACTGGGGAAGCAATACAAACAGATTCTGGAAGAATGTAGACCTATTATTCCCCAAAAATAACAAAGAAGAGCACACAACCTTCCAAGATAACGAAGGGACAATACTCTCAGACAAAGATGCAGCAAACAAACTGAACACACACTTTGCCACAATAGGACAAACGCTGTCAGGAAAATTTAAAAAAAGGTGGGAAAATAGATCAGGAACTGTGCAGAATGAAATCCCCACCTGCAAAACAGATATAATAGAAGTAAAAAAACTAATAAATGACATAGACACAAATAAACCAAGTGGAATAGACGAAATACCAACCAAAATGCTGAAAGAGGCACTCCAAGCCATCCCAGCCACTATAGTCGACCTATTCAACATCTCCTTTGAACAGGGGCATTTTATCTCAGCCTGGAAAATGGCAACCATTACCCCTATCCACAAAAGTGGAGACAAACAAAACATGGGAAACTACAGGCCAATATCGATTCTTCAAACCCCAGGCAAGCTCATTGAAAAAGTGCTACATAGACACATAAATGAACACCTGGAAAAAAACAATATACTAAACGAAAGACAAGGAGGTTTCAGGAAACTGCACTCCACATCTAAAACAATAGCTAACCTAACAAATGACATATTGGCGTCAATGAACCAAAAACAATTAGTTGGAGCAGCCTTCATTGACTTCAGCAAAGCATTCGATACAGTAGACCATAACATACTATTGGAAAAACTAGAATCCATGGGCATAAAATCCAACACTATGGACTGGATAAAATGCTACCTGAAAGACAGGCAACAGAGAACAAAAATAAACAATACACTATCAGACAACCAACCTGTCACATGTGGTGTACCCCAAGGGTCAGTGCTAGGGCCACTGCTCTTTATAATCTACATAAACGATCTTGAAAAATGGTTACAAACCGAATGCCTCCAACTATATGCAGATGACACAGTCATATATGCAAACGGCACCACAGAAGAGGAGGTAATAACTAAACTAAACAAGCTCCTACTAAAACTGGATGAGTGGTGTGAGTCCAACAAAATAACCATCAACACAAGCAAGTCAAAAACAGTTCTCTTCTCGCATAAACAAATGCCAGAAAGAAAACTACACTGTAAGCTAGGAAGCCAAACACTAGAAAATGTAGACCATTACAAATACCTAGGCCTTGAGTTGGACAGCCAACTAAACTACAACCTATGTATAAACAAAATTGTCCAAAAGGTAAACCACAAACTGTGGCTATTTGCAAAGCTAAGAGACTACATGACACAAGAAATGTCAATAAAAATCTTCAAGGGCATGGTGCTACCCTATTTTGACTATGGAGATGTAAACTACATGGGTGCAAAGAAAGAACTTCTAAAAAAACTGCAAACACTACAGAACAGAGCCCTGAAAATCTGCCTCAGAGTAGACAAGCTGCACCCCACCTATGACATACACAAAAGAACCAAAGTAAAATTGCTAGAAAATAGGAGAATAATTCATCTGAAAACATTAGCATACAGCTATAGTCAAGACAATAAACTCCTAACAAAACCACAAAGGGCAACTAGAGCAAATAATGCGCCACTACTAAAGCAGACCAGAAGCCAAATAAAAGCTCACGAGAGAAGCACGCTAGAAATGGCTGCCAAGGTGTGGAATGCCCAAACAGTAAAGGAACGACAAATTCCCGACCTAAAAACATACAAAAAATATCTGTGCAAAATAAGGCTAGGAACCCCCAACTAAGCTGCACCGCAAAGGGGCAGGTGATACATGTCACGGCCCACCAGCGAGACGCCCAATGGAAGGTAACCATACCAAAAGCACCCAGATAACACACCTCACAGCTGCGTACAAGCCTATGATATGTAGGAGTAGGCTAGTCTAGAAATAAGAGTAGAAAAAATAAAGCACATATATGCCAAGAAAATCCAAAAAAATTAACATAGACTACTATAGTACTAACCAGACCAACCAACTATCTATCTGCTACTGAAATACAGGCAATCAAATACCTTATCAGCAGCTACTGTGTGATAAGACAACACCAACACAACAGCTGGCCAGCATTGAAAACAAGCCTGAATACCCAGGCTTATATGCTATGGACAGTATAAATACAGCCTCAATAAAAAAAAAAAAAAAAAAAAAAAAAAGATAGCGAGTGGCCGGAAAGTAGAGAAACAAAACAGGTTACTGAGTAGAATAATACAATAAACACATTGCAAGTGAGTTAATAAAGTAACCGACCACCCGACATGAATTACGAACAATTAGCTAAGCAGTTCAAGGATAAAAGTGGTCTCTGGCTAAAATCGCAGAAATCAGGCCGCCAATGGCAAATTTCCACGATAATGCGGATCTTCTCCCATAGACTTAGCACTGTCAGGGATTCGCGGAAAAATACCGGAAGTCAGTTTTCAACTAACCTTGTTGTGACTGTATTATTGCCCATACCGGACTCGCTCTTGTTTGGGTTTGATGTTCTAGCAACATCTAAGCTCATTTAAAATGGGATTCGAACTCCCCCAAGTGTTGTCATATACATATCATTTTTTTTAATGTTTAAAGTTAATCGGTAAATATAAATAATCGCGGAAATCCGCGAAAACGCGGAGATCTTTCATCCCTGGCAGTTGTATTAGAATTAGTACTAGACTATGACAATCAGTAACAGATGGGCGATCAGTGTTTGACTGCATCCTAAATAATATTTGCATAACAAGTTATACCTCAGATAATAATGCAACTATGCATCAGAGAAAAGTAATTCCTATATTAGCATTACATCTCAGCTCATAAGGCTAGCTGATTTTCGGTGTCTGTGTGTGTGTACATGTATGTGTGTGTTGGCTTTGTATGGTTGGATTGCTTTAAATTAATGGGGATTTGGAGGGGAATTCGGGGAGGTCAATAATTAATTACCTGGTGAAATATATGTAAACATATATTTATTGCCTAAATATCAGCATATTACAACTATACTACAACCAATAGGGCTACCAAATTATTGTTGCATGTGTGTGTTTGGAATTAATTTGTGTGTACCTGATTTGATTGGTATTCTATGGGTTTCTTTTGGGGGAGGGGGTATTTTTAATTATGGCAAGAGTCAGTCACTTTGGTGAAATACATATCTAGAAAAGTTCTGGGTTTTTGTTGGGGGGGGGGGGGTGGAAGGGGATGGTTTGATTACATTTGTGGATTCAAGTTCCATCGTCCAATGGTTTTCAATTTCTATAATTTTATGAGATAAATATATAAGGGGCCTACGTGATCGTTATAAATCTACCTTACTGTAGCTTGAAATAACTTTACTTAAAATAACTTAAGGGGCTGTCACATTACGGCGTATGGCGGGAGCGTATTGAAAACCTACGTACGCCATCGGGTGCCACTTTCGGGTGTGTTTGAGCGTATGTGTAGCGTATGCGTAGCGTATGCGTAGCGTATGGGAGCGTGCCAGGACATTTTTTGACATTTTGGGCCATACGCCCACATAGGTCGTGTTTTTTTGAGTATGCACAAAAAAAAAAAGGACGGACGAATTTATGAAAGCGTATTATGGCGGCGTATGCATCATAAGCTTCACATACGCCGGCGTGTTGCGGCACTGGCGGCGTATGCGTAGCGTATGCGGCGTATGGCGACGTATATGACGTAAGCCGCTACGCCGCCATACGCTTCCGCCATACGCCGTAATGTGACAGCCCCTTAAGGTAGGAGATATTCTAGGGAGCAGTAGGCTACCGGAAGAGGTGGCCATATTGATAGAGCGCAGGCTTCCCGTGTGGGATATCGGGAGTTTGATTCCTGGTCGGGTCAAACAAATGACTTACAAAATTGATACTTGTCGCTTCCTAGCTTGGCGCTCAACATTAATAGGATAGGGCAAGGACTGGTTAGCTCAGTGTCAGGATAATGTGACTGAGTGGGATATCGGGTCAAGGTGCTGGCGGCCTGATTTCCCAGTGGTATAGTATAAAGTCGCCATGAGAGTGCACTGTCACAAGACAAGTTGGTACCCGTCCTGATAAGTGATATGAACTCAGATGTTTCCAGGACGTAAAATTCCAACAACCAACCAAGTTTGAACCATACTAGGAGCACCGTTCATTTTCAGTGGTGTAGAGTTGCTGAACTGTAGGAGACTGACACGTTAGCAAAATCGCATATGATAGAAACATAGATGGTGTTATTACTAGTCTAGTGAGAGTAAAACAAGACGTCAGTGAGTAAAGCCCCGTTCACACACGGGCCTTAAGTCGCCTCAAGTAGTTCGCCTCATCTAAGTCGACTGAGATCGCGCGTGTGAACGGTCCTCTGAGGCGAATTAGGGCTGAGTCGACTCAACTAGTTCGCCTCAAGTAAACCGCATCACGTGGTAGATTCGATATGACGCGAACTAGCTTGAGTCGGCCTAAGTGGCATGTGTGAACGTAACTGGTTTAGTTGAGGCGGCTTAAGCACATGGATGGAGACTGCTTCCTAACAGGTAGTTGCTTTCATAGTGGTTAGAACACATGTTTGGACCGTCCTACATGTTTGGACAGTCCCATTTTTTCATATATCATATGGAGACTGCTTCCTAACAGGTAGTTGCTTTTGATAGTGGTTGGAGCACATGTTTGGACCGTCCTACTCTTCCCATCTCTTGTTAGGTATGTTGTTTGTATGTATTTACTTGTGGATGTATATGTGGCATGTGGGTGTACATGTGGATGTATGTATGTGTGGATACCCATCCTGATAGGACCTTAGATGTTACTAGGATGTAAAACAACAACAAACAAACATCGATCTGAGCCGGTTTAACACGCATGTCTGAACGCGGCACACTTTGAAAACTCTGTATGTGTGAACGCGTCGCTAGTTCGATTCATGTTACATGTAGTTCACCTCATCTAAGTCGGCCTAACGCTGTACGTGTGAACACGGTTTATGCTGCGTTCATATGAACTGGTGAATATGGGGTTTCCCATTTCACAACCTGTGAATTGCGTTCAAGTGACTTCACAACTGGTGAACACCACCTGTGAACTGAAGATTTTTTAAGCGGCTCACGACTCACCACTTGTGAAGAAATGGAGGTGACGCAGTTTCCGCTGTCCGTGCGGTGCAAAACGTTAGTTTTATTCAAAATTAATAGAAATCAAGAACCCTAACCTTATAAATTTGATATAATCTTTTTGGTAAAGACGTTTTCTATATGTGTACCAAGCGATTTGTTTCTAGGTGGTGTGGTTTTAGAGATATTTCACTTTTTTGTATGAAGATTTGACAATGCCTCTATTATCGCCCAGCATGAAACGTGTTTACCGCGAAGTGCCAAATGAACGCTCTCAGTTTATGTGGTCGTGTTCACCAGCAGTAAGTGGGAAGTTCACCATATTCACGAGGTCTGTATGAACGCAGCATAAGTGACAAGGGCCGAAGGCAGTGAGTAGTGACCGTGAAGCGTAGGGGACCCGACCTACACAGTACTACTTTTGTTCTAACATGAAACCACACGGATAATTGCGGGATAACCTACCCGTTCCCTAAGATAATCACAACGTGCTGCAGTGGTCTGTATGTTTAGATGGAGAACAGTCAAATGACTATCGAGTATCAGCAATAACATTACCGTGTTGCTTCACCGTACCGATGACAACAAGGCGTCCGCCATTTTGAATGGTGCACACCGTTTCCAGTAGGTGGCAGCACTCATAACACAAACACAGGTGGATCGTTAGATCAAGGGGGCTACAGGTGGATGAATGAATGAATGATCCGCCCTCTGACGGCAGTTGTGAGAACTAATGTTAGTAGGGTTCCAGATCGATGGATATGGGCTTTTTGTGGGGTTTTATTTTGTTCAAGTGGTTTTATTCCACTGGATAACATGTTATCAATGTCTGATGCATTGGTCTAAGACCTATATTGGCTTATATGTGGTGAAATGGCAGAGTATTAAATAAGCAAGATGGCAGTGGTGTTCTCTGTGGCGGAGTGCTTAGACTGTCTGACTTTTTTCTAGGTCAGACTCCTAATCTGAGGGTCGGCGGTTCGATTCCCCATGCCCCCAGCTCTGACAATTTGGATTTCCACCGCTGTGTATAACTTACAGTGTCATCAAAGGCCGGTTGCTCTCATACCATGTCTATGTGGTGTGGGAGTTTAAAAATCCCTTGGGTCGGTAAAAGTGTAGGCTCGGGCTTTCTATCGACCAGCAGTGGAATGAGGAAGACCAGTCGTCTATGACTAAAATTTCCCCTGCTTAAACAACTAATGGACCTAAACAACAACAACAACAAAAAACCAAGAATGCTCTCAGATACACGATTTCCGCGATGCATGCGCAGAGCGTAATCCAGACTGTTGTTGTTATTGTTTTGGGGAGTTTTCAGTCACATTGGTGCGCTGAAGGCTGCAAATCTGCAGCACTGAATGGGCACCACTGAAATCAGTCCCCTGTGGTCGGGAGTTGGCTTCCGGTGGGTAGTGATCAGAGGAATTGAGGGGTAGGGGGGAGGGGGGGAGGAAGGAAAAAGGCAGCCTAAGAGTCCAACCACAGTCCTCTAAGAGGGCCGGGGGAGGCTCGGTGGTTGGTGTAGTTTTACACCCCAGTAAGACCCTAGGCCACACCAGGATGTGCACCGACTTTTAACAGCGCGCACTCATGGCGACTTTATAGTGCTGCCCCACTGGGAAATAGGCTGCCGGCGCCATGACCCGATGTCCCACACAGTCACATTATCCTGACACTGTGCGCCCAGTCCCTGTCCTGATTTCATAACGCCAAGCGCCGAGCAGCAACAGGTACCCATTTTATAAGTCATTGGTTTGACTCGACCAGGATCCAAACTTCAGTCCCTCCAGATTCACCGGTATGCACCGTAAGTCCGGCCAAGGCCAGAGCAAGAAGTGAAGTGAGGATGGGATTAGTTAGGCAGAGGGTGGGGTTACCTGTTTGTTGCCAGTGAAAATTAGTGGTTAGTTAGTAGTGGCACCAAGTCAACTATGGCGATGAGGTGGGGCCTGCTAGTCCCCGATGTCATGATCTGGGCGACCGACAGTGTTGATGATGGCTGCGTTCTAGCGGTAAAAGCGAGCAAGTGTGTTCCAGGATGACTTGGAAATCCTGGAGAGGATAGCCAGAGCGGCCCTATTGTCGCTGAGTTGGCGGTCAGCATCCTCCATGAAGTTAATCCAGACTGGACTTGTGAGTCACAGAGTCTGTGGAGAGGCAATACACATATATGGGCACGTCCTAATTTCGCGAGAACAAGGCCACTTCCGGTTGTAGGTAAACAAAGACTGATAGCCTTGAGTTTGCCGGTGATGCGGATTCCGAGGGACACCAGTTTGCCAGGGACACTTCCATTCAAATGCATTGTTAACGGCCTTGAGCAAATCTTCATACAGAAGAAGTCAAATATCTCTCAAATTACACCATCTAGAAACAAATCGCTTGGTACACATATAGAAAACATCTTTACCATAAAGACTATATTAAATTTATAAGGTTAGGGTTCTTGATTTCTATTAATTTTGAATAAAACTAACGTTTTGCACTGCGTGTACCATCAAACTCAAGGCATTGTCAATGGTCGTGAGCAATGTTCATACAGAAAATATTGAAGGAGTCAAATATCTCTCAAATTACACCATCTAGAAACAAATCGTTTGGTACACATATAGAAAACATCTTTACCAAAAACATTATATTAAATCTATAAGGTTAGTGACGATGCTGTTCGATTTTGACGCATGTGCAGAAGCGATGTGTCCCTCGCAAACTGGTGTCCCTGGGAAACCACAACAGCGGAACGCACAGTGCAAAGCATTAGTTTTATTCAAAATTAAGAGAAATCCAGAACCCTAACCGTATCAATTTAATATAATCTTTTTGTTAAACATGTTTTCTATGTGTATGCCAATTAGTTTGTTTCTAGGTGGTGTGGTTTTAGAGATATTTAATGTTTTCTTTATGAAGATTGCTCACTGCCATTGACAATGCATTGCGTTTGCCGGTACGCGCAGTGCAAAACGTTAGTTTTATTAAAAATTAATAGAAATCCAGAACCCTAACCGTATCAATTTAATATAATCTTTTTGTTAAACATGTTTTCTATGTGTATTCCAATTAGTTTGTTTCTAGGTGGTGTGGTTTTAGAGATATTTAAAGTTTTCTGTATGAAGATCGCTCACTGCCATTGACAATGCATTAAGTTTGCCGGTATGCGCAGCACAAAACGTTAGTTTGATTAAAGATTAATAGAAATCCAGAACCCTAACCATATCAATTTAATCAACCAAGAAACAAACTAATTGGAATACACATAGAAAACATGTTTAACAAAAAGATTATATTAAATTGAGGCATTTCTCAGGTCAGGCGGGGACGCTAAACAGATATTTTGTTTGATCTTACCTAATCGATCAATCCAACATTTTTCTATAAGCAGCCCTGGACGAAAACTCACAATTTCGGAAATTGTCGCCATTTCGGCAGTTTGAGATGCGTGCTATTTCTAAAATATCTAAGATAAAGATGCAATCTAATTTGGATGCAATATTAGTTATGTTCTCATGTTGTGACATCAGTCTACTGTGTCCTCCATCTTCCATCTTGTATGGAGGGAGCGGGATGTAACTCAGGCGGTAGAGTGTCCACCTGTGAAGGTGTGGGTCATCCGATCGATCATGCTCAGTGGACCCATTTGCAGTTTGGGCTATTTTACGTTCCAACCAGTGGTCCATAACTGGTTCATCAAAGGCTGTGGAATGTGCTGTCTTATTTGTGGGAAAGTGCATATAAAAGACCCCTTGCTGCTTATTGGTAAGAGTAGCCTATGTAGCGGCAGCGCATTTCATCCAAAGAAATATGTCAGAATGACCAGATGTTTGACATCCAATAGCCGATGATAAAAATCAATGTGCTCTAGAGGTGTCGTTAAATAAAAGAAGCTTCCCTTTAACGAATAACCCAATCAATCAAATCCCTTTACACATTACATAGGGCTTTGCTCAGTCTTGTGTGAGTCATCTTGTGTATCTGCAGCTTATCTGACCGACTAAATCCTTTACCACAGTTAGGACACACATGAGGCTTCTTCCCTGTGTGCATCAATATGTGCGCCTGTAGATTGCAAAACACTCTAATTCCCTTACCACAGACAGAACACGCATACAGCTTTTCTCCAGTGTGAGTCATCATGTGCGCCTTCAGTGTGTCTGACCAACCAAATCGCTTACTGCAGCCAGAACACGCATGAGGTCTCTCCCCGGTGTGTGTTAATATGTGTGTTTGAAGGTTTCCCAACACGCCGAATCCTTTACCACAGTCAGAACACACATAAGGTTTCTCACCTGTGTGTGTCGTCATGTGCGCAATTAAGTGCCCCGACCGTGTGAATCCTTTCCCACAATCATTACATACATGAGACTTCTGCTGCCCTGCAATTATGCGTTTCTTCAAACCGTCTTTGACTCCCCATTTGAATTCCTCTTCATCACAGTCCGAACACCTGTACACCATTTCTTCCAAAGAAAGATCATCACATCTCTTACCACAATCAGAACAGATATGAAGCTTATCGCTCATATGTGTCCTTATATGTACCCTTAGTTCACTGGCTTTGCCAAATTTGTTACCACAATCATGACACATACAGAGACCATCTCCTGCAGCTGGTAATGCAGGTTTCTTCTACACTTGCAATGCTCCTTCTATGGTGTCATCCTCACATTGCTTGACAGGGTTAGCAGAAACTGGACCATCCTCCACTGTGTGAGTTCTCATGTGAGATTCCAGAAGGCATATTTGGTCAAATAATTCACCACACATTGAGCTCTCAGAAGTTCTAGCCTCCTGGACTTTGTCCAAGCTGCTTGCAATGTCCATATGGCTCCCGCAAGGCAGCTTATGATTGTTCAGCATACTTACCCGTCTGCTCAAGTCGTCATCCTCATCAAACTCATCCAAGTGGCCAGCAAGCGCAGAGGCATCTTCCACAAGTTGCGTAAATGCTTGCGAAGCCAGGCTTCTTACTTGAGGAAACTCGCTGTGGACCAAATATATACCAGGCTTCGCCTCATGGAGTTTATCTGAATTCAAACTGGGACTAATCTTTTCCGTGTGAAGACTCATATGAGAATTGAGATTTGTCACCCTAGTGAATCCCTTACCACAGTCATTACACACTTATGGCTTTTCACCGGTATGGCCGATCATATGAATCTTCAGTTTAGCTAGGTCATTAAACACACTATCGCAGTTAGAGCAGGCATGTTTTTCTTTAGTATGGCTCCTCATGTGCTTATTTAGGTCACTTGAGGTGGTGAAGCGTTTATCACAATTAGCGCATGCGTGTGGCTTCTCCCCCGTGTGCGTTCTCATGTGCACCGTTCTGCTGTTCAATTGGCTGAATCTTTTACCACAGCGAGGACACGAGTGCGGTTTCTCGCCTGTGTGGATCCTGATATGCATCTGTAGGTATCATAGCATGCTGAAACTTTTAATACAGTCGGGACATGTGTGGGGCTTTTCTCCAGTGTGTATGATCATATGGCGCTTAAGATGAGTTGAGCGAGCAAATCAGAACACACATGTGTCTTTTTCTTTACGTGTATCCTTGCATGATTTCTCATATCACTTGATTTGAGGAATCTCTTATCGCAATCAAAACATGCATAAGGCCCTTCTTCCTTGTGAGGGTTGAGGTGTTCGATGAGATCAGATACCTGACAAAACTCTACACCACAAAGGTCACAAATATGATGCTTCGCACCTTCCGGTGGTGGTGTACCTCTGTCTAGATGCGTCATCAAATGTGATGCCTCACTATAAAATTGACGCCTTTCTTTAAGGCCCAGTCACACCTTGCCGGTCTGGGGAACCGGACGAGAACCGGACACTGTCCGGTGGTGTACGGTACATATCCGTTACCCATCCGCCGGTGTCCGGTACAAGTTTTGAACATGCACAAAACTTCTACCGGACACCGCCGGACTGATGTGTGCAGTTGGTCTCTGGTTGGTCTCCGGTTTGTCCGGTACCCATCCGGTTTGTCTCCGGTAGCCTCCGGAATTGTCCGGTGGCGATAACATCATCGGACAGCTACCGGACTCAACCGGACACCAACCAGAGACTGACCGGATTTACCGTACAAGGACTAGAGAAAGGCTGGACAGTACCGGAGACGCACCGGACATGTACTGGACAATGCAATCAAACAGGAGGCTATATAAATAACGTGACAAACAGCTCTGACTTCAGTCTAACTCATGCTGTTGTTGCTGTCACAACCATGGATTCCCCTGAACTTCTTTGGCTCAGAGTTTCAGTTCTGCAAGTGGAGATGCAACTGTTGCAATTACAGTTTGAGCTGCAGGTCCTCATGACTGCCAGAAGAAGGAGGCCAAGAAGGTGGTGGCGTAGGTCCTGGCTTAGTCCTTAACGTCGTTTGGAGTTTGGTCTGTATGACCAGCTGATGCTGGAGCTCTGCAGAGAAGATTCCCGGTCCTTCACAAACTTCTAGTGGATGGCTACAGAGATGTTCGACAAACTTCTGCGATGTGTTGGTTCGCGGATCATGAAGCAGCATACATTCTACAGGGCGCCCATTGAGCCAGGCATAAAGCTGGCCATAGCGCTTCGTCATTTGGCATCTGGGGCCAAAATCAACGATATGCAGTTCGCATGGCGGGTGCCACACAGCACCATCTCCATCCTAGTCAGAGAGGTAATTGTGTTGGAATGTTGTCTTGTAAATTGTATGTAATACCACAGATGTAACAGTATTTTGTAGATATTATTAACCACACTGTGTATTTATTGTCATGTCAGATGTAGTATTTTTTACATACATTCATGCACTTGTATATGTCATTTCAGGTGTGGTGGTTTTGTAATATCTTATAGTAAATATAATGTTTTACATTAATTCCACACTAACCATTCTGTTCTTTTTATGTCATTTCAGGTGTGCCAGGCTATTGTAGACGAGTATTTCGTTGATGTTATGCCGCTGCCGACCGAACCTGCTGCTTGGTGTGTCATAGCAGAGGGTTTCATGCAGAAATGGAATTTCCCACACACCTGTGGGGCGATCGATGGCAAACACATAGCCTGCAAGTGTCCACCTGGGTCGGGTTCGACCTACTACAACTACAAGTTTTTCTCTATCGTCCTGATGGCTTTGGTGGATTCGGACTATGAATTCATCTGGGTGGACATAGGTGGACGTGGAGCTGCGTCTGATGCGCAGGTCTGGAACGAGTCCGACCTGAAGCAGGCCATGGAAGAGGGGGACATAGTTACCAGACCCAGAACCCCTTCCACATGACGACCAGGTCATGCCCTATTTTTTTTATTGGCGATGATGTGTTTGCCCTGCGGAACTGCATGCAGAAGCCCTTCGGCCATCGTGGCCTGCAACGTGACGAGCACATCTTCAATTATCGTCTATCGAGGGCTCGCCGGGTGGTAGAAAATGCCTTTGGCATTCTGGCCAATCGCTTTCAAGTTCTGATGAGCACAATGCAGCACAGCCTGGCAACAAATCGCTTAATATGTTGTGCTGCACAATTTGATGCGCATCAGGTATCCCCTCATGCAGAACAACTTGGTCGACCAGGAAGATGATAACCGGGATATCGTTCCTGGTGCGTGGAGACTGGGCCGCAACCTGTGAGACTGCAAGTTTGTTCAAGGCCCTAACAGAGACAATCGTGAGGGCAAGAAGGTCAGGAACACTCTGAAGCATTGGGCAAACTCCCCTGCTGGTTCGGTTCCATGGCGGGAGCGGATGATTTAAAGTTATATAAGGACTGGTGTGACATTGTGTATAGTTGATGGTGGAGAAAAGCATTCTTATAACGAGTGATTATTTCAAATTTTTGTAATATGATTTATTTAACCTATAAATGCCTCTGTAGGTTCTATGTTCTGACTGTTTTTAACTCAGTACTGTTGTAACTACTGTGTTTGTCCCGTCCTGATATGACCATAGATGTTGCTAGGACATACAACATGTTAACGGATAATTCATAATAAGGACTGGTGTGACATTGTGTATAGTTGATGGAGAAAAGCACTCTGATAATGAGTGATATTTCAAATATTTGTAACCTGACTTAATTAACCAATAAATGCCTATGTATGTTCTACATTCTGACTGTTTTTAATTCAATATTGTTCTTTGTTATATCACTCACACTACTGTGTTTGTACCGTCCTGCTATGACCTAACATGTTGGTAGGACATACAAGAATAAACAATACAAACTGTCTTTGTATATATTGATAGCCACAACAATTACAAATGTATTACAGAGAGAACAAAAGTTTGGAAATATTTAAGTTATAACATTTTTATTGAAAGATAACTACTCGATTGACAACATATTTACAATAACTTTAAATGAATTAACTCCCCTATTTACTCTACATTATATACAGTATTCCCCTCCCCTATATGAACACGACAAAAATATTAACGACAATATTTACAACATTATTCACGCGTATATCCTCGATATGCCGGTGTAGGTGAAGTGCAGTGCCTCCCCCTGGTGTTCTGGGAATTATTGAATCACTGGTTCCGGTGGGTTCGAATCCGCTACGTGGCACCTCCGCCCCCCTCCTCCTCCCCTTCCCTGGGGTTCTGGAATCGGTGGACCCACTTCTGCCTCGGATGTCACCGGAACCAGTCGCCTCCCTCCCCTGCTCTGCCTGTGTTTTTTTTTTGTACATTTCGCCAAGAACCACAGCTAAGTATACGTCGTGTTAGTACTTGTGGAAGTAGTGGCGGGCATTTTGTACCGCCGGTGGCCTATTTGACTGTCACCTACATGTGCTACTGTCACTTCAATTTTCGTCTAAAGAATGGTGTTGACCTGAAGAGTTTGCACACACGCCGGCACGCAGTGATTTATAAACTGATAAACTATTTTTTGCTGTCACCAACACATGCTACCAGTGACAGTATACAGTGAGTTATAAACTGATAAACTATTTGCTGTTATCAACACTTGCTACTGTCACTTCAATTGCTATGCCGGCTTGCTATGCCTAATAGTTCTGACCGGAAGAGTTTGCACACACGCCAGCACACAGTGAGTTATAAGCTGATAAGCTATTTTTGCTGTCACCAACATGTGCTACCTTTGACAGCACATGGTGAGTTATAAACTGAGTATTATCAGCCAAGGTCACTAACGTGACGGGACGTGTGTGACAGCTGATATTGTGATATGCTAGTATATTGAAGTCACATACATGTTATTTGGTTAGACTGAGTAGGAACCAAGTCATTTCGCCACTAATTTCGTTGACGGCTGAGCTGTTTCTTTACCGTATCATTCTGCCACATGCCTGACCCGTACTGTGGGCCTTGTGGGACGGCACATCCAAAACCGGTGAACGCAAAGTGTTGTTGGGTTGCTGCCTTCACTACACACTTATTTACAATAACTTAAACTAACTTAATACTATTCCCCTCCCCTTAACCCTCCTTGGACTTTTACCCGTATTTACAATAACTAACAAGGAGCCGACTAGGCTCCTTGTTAGTTATTGTTAGTCCTTGTTAGTTTACAATACCCTCCCCTTTATTACCCTCCCCACCCACATCATTTAAAAGAGATACATTAAAAAAGTAAAAACAATATGTACAAATTTAGACAATGTCATCGAGGGGGCTCTCATGGGTGTCCTCCACATCTGTGTCCCCGCCAGCTTGGGCACCACCAACATTCCCCTCGTGAAGGTGATCCTGCTGCGGGAACTGCTCCACTCTAGCCTTAGCGAAGCCCCGAACGAGCGCGGATGGGGACCACAGTGGGTTGTAGCGGGCTGCTGCTGGCACGGGTGTCGGTCCTGAAGTGAACCCGCCACAAGATGATAGCGTTGCCCGCTGTGGCTGTGGCTGCAGGTGTCCTGCTGGCTGTGGGTGCAGCTGGATGTGTGGCTGGAAGTTGAGTAGAGGCGGTTGCTGCAGGACAAGTTGTGGCAGCAGCTGCTGCTGCGGTTGCTGGAGGCACACTATAGGCGGTGGCAGTGGCTGGAGGAGAAGTTGTTGCTGCTGCTACTGTTGCTGCTGCTGCTGCTGCAGGGCAAGCTGTTTGTTGAGCGTCATCCACCGGGTGGACATGGCCATGAATGTTCCTCGGAACTCGTCCCACTGGTCCTCAGTGGCTCCAAGGCACACAGACTTTACCCACCCGAGGAAACTGGTCCGCTCTGTAGTCGGCTCCTTGTTGGTGAGAGCATCCTTGATCTCGGACAGCACCGCAGCAGCAGCCACAAACTTGTCTTGTATGGACGCCATAGCCGCCGCATCCTCCTCCCGCCTGTAGCGCTTTGATGGGTTGGTTGCTGCTGGGGAAGTGGAGGTGGTTGGTTCCTCGTCGATGAGGCACAGTTGTTGCTGGTCATTGACTGCGACACGCTCAGCATCCTCCAGATTCCCAGCAGCACGCGCCATGGCCTCTTTCACCTGCAAAGACCAAACAAATAAACTAAATAACTTGGAAATATTATGTTTGTCGCTCTTGCGCATCACTGTGGAAAAAGTGGACATCAGGAACAAGGGGACATGGGGAAAAAAAAGGAAATACGAGAAAAATACAGTGTAACTCCCTTAAACAAAAGGGTCGGTTATTCAGTTAACAAACGCACTAAACTGTAGTTTTCCAGAGTTTTAAATGTGGCAGTAATATGTAATTTACAGGTGCAACAAAATGTTACATTACAGATTTTGTATTAAACATGGCAGTCATACGTAATATTACATTTTAAATAACGCAATAAAATGTTTTAATACAGATAAAGTATAGCATGGCAGTAGTATGTCATATTGTAGATATACTCTAAAATAATCCACAAATATGTCTTGCTGATATACTCTCATAGGTCTCTCACACTACGACGTAAGGAGGTAACGTAAGGTGACGTAGGTGAATTTGGGTCATTACGTTGAGGTACATCGAGTTACGTCAGCGCGTGTCCAGGTTTTGGACATGTCCAAAACATTCGACGTAGCTAGACGTGATGCAGTGACGGTTGGATGACGTCACACTCACGCTACGCCGACGTTCAACGTCCGGGAGGGATGCGTCGGCTACATTAGATCTACGGTGCATTACGTCATAGTCACGCACAGCGAGGAGGACTGCGCGGCTCATGCCGACGACGTTGGACTGACGCAAGCCTCTCAGTCGGTCGACGTTGAATCACGATGGGGAAAATGGTTGTGTCCGACGTAACAACGGTAAGTGACGCTAAGCGGCCGCTACTGTCATGCTAAGCTGACGTCGCGCACTCAGGTTTCGCTAGCCTCACGTTTACACAATTAATAATTCCTTTGTCCTCTCTCGTTGTCACAACGTTAGACCGACGTTACGCTCACGTCATTGACGTCCATCTTGGGCCCGTATTTGCATATTATGCCGAGATTTTCGACGTGTTAAATTTATTTTCACCTTGTCCCTACACTGGCATGTTACATCGTATTGTGACAGGGCCATAAACAGGCTAGTTTGGACGTGAAGGATTACTTACTCTCTTCACCGGTCCTCGCTTGTGACGCACCAGTGCCCGCAGGAAGGCGAACCTGGTGATGACCCACTCCTCCCTGTCGGTCAAGACCCGGGCCGCATCCCCCGACCGCTGACGCATGAGTTTTGTATGCCAGTCACGCAGGTCGGCGTACCACATCTTCAAGTGCACAACTGAAAAATACAACAAAGCCAAACATAAATAAGTTGTCACAGAATACAGATATCAGATATGAATATAATATTATTAATATAAAGAACATTAAAAAAATTGTAGGAATATGCTGTAGATCTGATTTATTGTAGTGAGCCATCACTAAATGGACAGACACTGGCCAGGTAGGTAGCAGTACAGCTACAGTGAGTCCAAATAATATTAATATGAAAAATAATATTTATATTAAAGCAAAGCACTCATATTTATAATTAACAATAAATGACAGCAAAGGTACAGTGAGTACAAGTAATATTAATATTACAAATCAATTAATATTTAAAAAACATATTAATATTATTATGAAACAAGCCACAAATATTATAACAATATATATTTATATATATATATATTTATATATTTACCATCATGGCCCAATTCCTCTGCCTTCTCTGCCCACAGCTGGTCTTTCTTTCCTTTGTTTTTAAAGTCCCGGGCCTTCGAATTCCACAGCAGGTCATTTTCCGACACCCACTTGAGGATACGCCCCTCCTCTTCCTCATCCCGCATGCGGTACGTCTTCCTGACCCGGGGTCGCACCCCGACACCCGCTGCCCATGGCTCAGGTCGCCCGGCGGCAATTGACCCAATTACGTCCCATTTCGATACATTTAGACACATTTTGTCACCGGAGAGCAACGGACTAGACAATTCTTTGTCCAGTGGTCTCCGGTACTCAGTCCGGTAAGGTCTGACAGGCGCATTAGTGTCTGGAGCTGTCATTTTCTTCAATTCCATCTGTGCCTCTTTGATTCCTTCCTCGTTGATGCCGACATCACCATCAGCGGGCATAGATCGAGGATCTCGTGTATGAGTTTGCATGTGGGAGCCGAGGTTGCAGGCATCGTCAAATATATCACCACAGACAGGACACCTGCAGGGTTTGATGTCCTGTACATCCATGACGCTCGACAGTTGTGGTACCTCAGTCTTCAGGGTCATATCTGCTCAGAATATTCACTCAGCGTCATTTTAGGTAGAGTGTTGTTTCTTTGCATTGAAAAGCCGCATTTGACAACTATGTGATATCTGAAGAAAAACACAAATCATAGTTATTTTTTAAATATACAAATTTGCAGTTAGAATCTACATGTTCCATTGAATGCATATTTTCAAAAGCAAAAGACTCAAATTCTAGGTTCGAACCTATGTATCCAATTTAGATACTGGTCAACTCATTAATCATTATTTTGGAGTTTTACCCCTTAGCAACATGGAAACACTGGTTCTTGCAGGCGATTCCATCCAGCTAACATAGCAACCAAGGTATTCTTCAGTAAAGTGTCCACACACAAATTGTTTTGTATGCTTTTATTTCAAATATCTCCAAAGGAGGCCAATTACCTTCTTTTTGGGGGCCTGGGGGAGGGTGGGGTAATCAATCCAAACTTAAACCGAGTAGCTTGAAATGTTCGACTAATTATATTTACCTATAAAAAAATGTATGAGAAAAATTCAAAACCAATGAATTAGACAACTTTAAAGCTGCATAGTCCGATGAAAATATAAAATTTTCAAAACCAAAACAATTATCTAAATGTGATTCTACATATTTAACTTAGATACTGGTGCACTTATTAAACATTTGTCACCGCACAGAAGGGAATACCGAGGCAATTGAATAAAACCTGTTACTGCAAAAGCCTATGGGGTCAGAGTTTTGGTGTGCTTGCCAAAATTAATTTTGCATGGTTCCACTTCAAATATCTCAAAAGTTAGCCACTTAAAATAAAAGTTACTTCAAGCTAAAGTAAAGTACATAATAACGATCAACCTAATGTATTTATCTCAGAAAATTTCAGAAACTCAAAACCATCGGACTAACTTTAATGAATTGGCTAGCATTGGTATATATGGGTCACTCTCCTGAAAACTGGCCAGAAGTGTCACATGGAGAGTCAAAATTTAATATTTGATTTTTTTACATTTTTTGGTTGAAAATGAAAGCTGGAAATCTCCCCTTTACATCTATATAAAATATAAATTGATGAGATGAAAAATAAAGGTGTAGTCCATGAATAAGATATCTCTTATGGCAGTATAACATATGTGTCACACGTGTAACACATGTTTAGGACACCACACAATCTGCTTAATAAATATCTAATCAGAATTAAATAATATCATACTTAGAAGCATATTAATCATGGCATAATATACAGAAATATCTAGTGCTTATATTGATAAAAAAAAGTAATTCCCAGCCATGCTTTATTCACTGAAAAATTAGTGTACAATATTTGTGTGGCATCCAGACACCACGGTTACATATGTGACGGAAATTTGTAATGATATTTCTGAAGACATTCAATTTTTTTTTTTTAAATTTAAGCATGCATTCATGTTAATAAATACTTCCTCTTTGATTTGGGAACTGTTTTGTTTGATATATCAATGCAATACAAGATGTTAATAAGGATTCAAAAACGTCCCATATGTCATGTTACAAATGGCTGACTGTAAAATGGGGTTTTTTGGTACAAAAACAGTTCATAACTAAAAATACCAAAGTTGCACACAGTTTTATTTTATTTCCCTTATTTCTTTCATCAAATCTGAACATGAATATGAAAAGTATAAGGAAAAAAATAAGTAGGAAGGTTTTTATTGATGTTTTAAAATCCCACCTCATGCTGACCAGTTTTCAGGAGAGTGACCCATATATTAACTAGGTAAGTAATAAAGATATCCCTCCTCACAAGTGTGTCATTGGGAACTTTAACCATCCTTGCCATCCAATAACAATAACAACCCATGACAACACTTGCTGCCGGCGGCTTGATTTCGCCGTGGGACAGCACTATAAAGTCGCCATGAGTGCGCACTGTCACCAGTCAGTACTCGGCCTGATATGTAGTGCCAATGATTTTCCGCGATCGCGGAAAATGGACGGAAATCGCAGATTGTCAAGTTTGAAACGGAATTTATAAGTTGGAGCCGAATTCCGTTATTTTGTGATTTATATGCATATTTATTGACTTTACTTATATCTTATTAAGTTTTATATGTTATATTCAATTTCATGTTCTGTTTTATGGATTTCAGATAGTCATGATCTCCAATCTAACATCGGTATTTATTTTAATTTTATTTGTCACTCTTTTGTGTGACGATCATGTTGCGATGTATTACATTATTATGTCAATTGGTATCATTATAATAAAAGTGCAGTGTCAAGTTGAATGCTAAAGTCCCCATCACCATCTCAGTGTCTCTTACTCTGTCATCAGAAAGCTCTTTACCTCCAATTAGAGAAGATTCAATTAATTCTAACATGATAGTAATACAAAAATAAGTAACATAATCAAGCACAAAATTAAACAGTGTGGAATGGAATTAGTTATCTTTTTCTGAAACAGAATTTGCTATTTGGTGAAATGGAATTTGCCATATTTTGAAACGGGAAATCATAGGCACTAGATGACTTTAGATGTTGCCAGAACGTAAAACTCCAACAACCAACCAACACTTTACATTGGGTGATTGCTGTCAACAGCCACTGCTGCTCCATCATTTAAGTGAATTGTTTAATTTGAGCCAACTAAACTACACGTTCTACTGTAGTGACAAACAAGTCAAACCATTTAATTCCACAATTAAAGTTGAACACATAGGGTCTACATATTATAGGTGAATTCAGGGGCTGATTTATTGTTGTTTTATGTCCTAGCAACATCTAAGGTCGTATCAGGACGGTGGGACTGATTTAACAACAGTACACACCTAAATAAAAAAATAAGAAACGCTTGTTTACCACTACACAGACAAAGAAACTTATTTATTTTGGCCACATCATTCGTCAGAGTTCAATATACCGTACATTGTTGGAAGGGAAGGTGAATGGCAGCAGAGGGAGAGGGAAGACCAAGAACATCATGGTTTTCAAATATTTCACAGTGGACAGGCTTGAATTATTCAGTCTATCAGAACAGCACACCATCGGGACAAGTGGAGAACCATTGCATCCAATCCTCGACTAGAGGACGGAACTATTGATTGATTGACACATCTAAACCTAGATTTATCTAGGTCTGCAATTACTTAGACCTAAATTGCAATAAAATGTTATCAAAAAGAACTTGCTTTAACTTGTACACAATGACTGCTGCACCCAAACAAACGAATAAACCATTTACGTGAGAGAAAAATGGGGGGGGGGGAAGAAATCACCAAAGTAACTTTCACTCTACATCTAAATCTAACCTGTTTACCAATCATTGATCTAAATGCAGATACATTTTTTTTAAAGATTTGTCACAGGGTAATGCTTTAAAATCTTTTCATATTTTAAGCTAGTATTGAATCAAATAGCCTGCGTTTCTAAAAATATTAATATTAGATTTGGTATTTCTATTCTATTTTCTTGATGTTTTGAGCTGACTTCGATGGTTTTCAGCGCAATCCAATGAATATAGACTAGATCGGCATTTCGACTGTGCATGCGCTGAAAAAGGCGTCGAGAGCAAAGCAAATGCGTCCGGCCACTGAGTTTGCCGATACGCATAGGGCAAAACTTCAACTTTATTCAAAATTAATACAAATTATTACATAACAATTTGGCATAAACATGGACGCATACATGCAATATAATGATCTGATGAATATATGTAAGACAAAACTAGCCATAAGACAAAACTAGCCAACATTTTGAGCTGAGAAACATACAATTCCACACAAAACAATCAGTCACTTTAAGGCTGATATCCACATAACCATTATTAATTCTTGTTCTAAATATTAAAATGCCCAATGTGTCAAGAGACACTTGTTTCAGAGAAATATATAACCAATATCTGATTAACCGTACTCATTTTCTAGTTCTACATATGTCATTAACCATAGGATATAAATAAAAACATGAATAAAATAAGTAAAACTGACTCTGGCTCAAACACTAGTCTGAGTGCCCAGATTTATCTAAATGCACATGGCATAAGATGTGCTGATTAGATTGATGTAAATGCAATGCTGGATAAAAGATACCAAATGTACGAAATGTTGAAGGCATAATTTGCCTGTTGATATTTTGGTCTCTATTCTGCAATTCTTGAAAAGTTAGCCACAGAGTTTTATACTGCTCATTTGTCCAAAATGGGTCTATTCTAGATTTTAAACAGTTCAGGGTAGGACTTGAGATGACATTATCAGGTAGTGAATTCCAGTCAGTTATTTACTTATTATTCTTTGGCTGAACAAGTCCTTCCGAAGTTCCAGGTTGCATCTGTTTTTGTAGAGCTTGTAGAGATTTATTAAATAATTTTTTTTAGTTGGTATTCTATGTTTCAAACAAGAGCTGAGATGAGTTGAAATTAGCACATTTCGTAGCTGCGCCCAGTGTATTAGCAATAGCATGTGCCATGTGCTTCTCGTGGTCTTTTCTTCTACCCATAACACAATGCACCGCGCCGCTGGAATGACGAACCCGTCTATAAGCGAGTTCAGCATCTCGGGCGCGCGGTGGTTGATGGGAAGTCATCGGTATAAACAAACCCACGTGCATGACTCAGCCTGGCGGTACGCGCAGTGCATAACATATATTTGATTCAAAATTAATAGAAATGCAGAACCCTAACCATATAAATTTAATATAATCTATTCGTTGAATATGTTTTCTATATGTGTTCCAAGCGGTTTGTCTCTAGGTGGTGTGGTTTGGGAGATATTTCACTTTTTCTGTAAGAAGATTGCTCACGGCCATTGACAATGCACTGAGTTTGCGCTACGTGCAGTGCAAAACGGTTATTTTATTCAAAATTAGTAGAAATCCAGAAGCCTAACCATATCAATTTAATATCATCTTCTTGGTAAACATGTTTTCTGTATGTGTACCAAGCGATTTGTTTCTATGTGGTGTGGTTTTAGAGATATTTCACTTTTTCTGTAAGAAGATTGCTCACGGCCATTGAGTTTGCTGGAACGCGCAGTGCGAAACGTTAGTTTTATTCAAAATTAATAGAAATCCAGAACCCTAACCATATCAATTTAATATAATCTTCTTGGTAAATATGTTTTCTAAATGTGCACCAAGCGATTTTTTTCTAGGTGGTGTTGTTTTAGAGATATTTCACTTTTTCTGTAAGAAGATGGCTCACAGCCATAGGTGCAGTGCAAAACGTGGCTTTGTTTATCCCTACAGCGACGACCGGAAGTCGGACCCGCACATGCGCGCGGACAATGCTGAACTCGCTTATTAGGTCTGAAGTCCTACTTAAGCCGTGTTCACACCCACAACTTTAGGCCGAACTAGATGAGGCGAACTAGATGCGGCGAACTAGTGTCGTGTCCACACACGGAGCGGATTAAGGCGGAAATTGATATCTGCGCATGAGCAAGTCCAGACTAACCAGCGCCATTTTGGGTTCGTCGACGCCGGCACGAGAGAGTGTGGGTTCGACCTAGATATGTAATGACTGAATCGTAGTGGTTTGGAACGGTCAAAACTTCTGCTGGGCAGTGAAACCCTAAAAATAAATGATGAAAAAAATATATGTGCACTTCTAGCAGGTTCATAGACCAAATTTACTGAAAAGTCAACAAACTAAGGTCTTGACTGTGACGTCCTTAATCCGCTACCGTCCACACAGGCACTATGGGTCGACTCAAGCTAGTTCGCTTCATTTAAACCACCACGCGAGGCGAACTAGATGAGGCGAACTACATGAGGTGACTCAGCCCTAATCCGCCTCAACATCGGGTTCACACGACCAATGTGAGCCGACTTAGATTAGGCGCACTAGATGAGGCGAGTTAACGCCCAGGTGTGAACACGGCTATAGATTATAGAACACTAGTTTTTGCAATTGCTGTGAGATGGAGGATGGCGGTGGAAATCGTCTACTGACTATTCTGTTGCTCAGTTCCAAATTTGTCCCAGTTTGATTGTTATCCAGTAACACTTTTGCTTTTGCAGTTTTGGTGTCATTTTACGACGGGATCACATAGCCATGGCCATGGGTTCAAGTTCAACTCACGACAACTGTATTATAGTGTATAACAATACAGTTTAAGGAAATTAAAAATGTTTCCCCATTGACAGTTTACTAAAAATTCAGAGAACCCCATCCCATGTTATACATATTTATTATGTAAATACGGTACAATCACATTAGATTAGCTAGGGCACTTGCCACCTGTTAACTTCATATTATTTCTATTATCGCCCACGCCTAATAATTATAGTTAGTCGCCTATTATATATAAGAATATTGATGACATAACATACCTGTATTTTAACATGGACTGTATGATCTATCCAACTCATCTAAATCCAGAGGTGGCAAATAATTAGATGAATAGAATTACATCGAATTATTACCGAGAACAGCAAACAGTTAAAACTCGATACGTCCTTTCTCCCTTCTTCCTTTCTATTGAGTAACACTAGTACCAGCGTCATTTGTCCGAGTATTGCCTTCTTCTCTCGGTGAACTCATTAGAGAATGGCATCGATTGCAATGGTTTCAGTTTCCACTAGGTGGCAGCACTTGGTATAAAAGCCTAGACAAAAAATAATAATGCACACGGCTTATAATATCTCAGTATCTGGCGTTGCAACTGACATGACTGCTTTTTTTTGTTAAAGCCAACATTTTCTTTTTTTGATTGTTGATCGTCCCCACCCGTGCCTGAAAAATCGCCCGCCCCTGATTAATTTTAATTCTTTTATTTAAAAACTTACACTAGGTAGCGACACATCAATTTTTATTGATTTGGTTTGACTTGGCCAGGGTTCAAACCCTGGGCCCGTATGCATGGAGCAGTGTTAGCGGCATGTGGTGTTATCCCTCTAACACCTGGTAGCTACCACCGGTTATCGGCGGCGTCGAGAACTATGTCACGCCGTATGCATGAGGGCTTAAATGGCGAGTGTTAGCTAAACGTGAATGTATTTATAGATTTGGGAAATCCCTCGATTCGACAATATTAATATCGCCGCCTCTGCAGCGGCAGTGTTAATATTGCTTCGAATTTATGGTTAATTTGCTGAAATTTCACTTATTGCGTATTCTGTTAAATATGATAGCACTGAATAGATTTGGGCTTAATATATTGCCGCCGATGCGGCGGCTGTGGCATTGTGTGTTTTGTTGATATGGGACAGTATGGATATCGACGTCGAAGCGGCGACGGCGATTTGTTTATTTTACATTCATCGATTCGACAATATTAATATCACCGCCGATGCGGTGGCAGCGTTAATATCACTTCGTTTTTAGGGTTAATTTGATTAAATTTCACTTATTGCGTATTTAATTCTGTTAAATATGATAGCATTGAATAGATTTGGGCTCCACTAACCTAACACTAACACCGCTGTAAACCTGCTATGGGCTGGGTTTAGAATCTCCGACTTTAAAGTTGCATAGTCCGATGCTTTTGAGTTTCTGCCGTTTTCTGAGATAAATACATTATGCTGATCATTATGATCTACATTACGTTAGTTTGAAGTAACTTTGAATTTAAATGGCTAACTTTGGAGGTATTTGACGTTCAAACATGCCAAATTAATTTTGGCAAGCACGCCAAAACTCTGACACCATAGACTTCAGTACTAACAGGTTCTATTAAATTGACTTCTTACGACCTTCTATGCATAAATAAATGTTTAATAAGTGCACCAGTATGTTGAATATATAGAATCAAATCGAGATAAGTGTTTTGGTTTTGAAAATTTGATGTTTTCATTGGACTATGCAACTTTAAGCTCGCGGTGTTAGGCCTAACACTACTCCATGCATACTGACTTTTCGGCGCTAAACCAATAATCACGCCCTAACCGTAGTTTGCCTCGCTAACACCGCTCCATGCATACGGGCCCAGGAGTTGGAATCCCACCACCTACCAGACCGTTAGGCGGTCGCTCAACTCATTTGGCCATTGACATTGCATCTGGTTACGTATTACATCTATGTTAGAAACAATTTCTTTTTAATTAAAAGAATTTAAAAATAAAAACCGCCCCAACCCTGATTTGGGTGATCAAATGGACCATTACCAACTTTTAAGCAATTATTTGGCCTAAGCTCAAGCATCCCGCTTGAAAAGTTGATGTTTTTTAACTCCAGATTATAGAACTATGACTGAGAGAAAATATGAACAAAATAAATAAATAGAAATCTAAAATAATAAAAAAATTAAAAGCAAACGAAAGCCATAAAAGAAACCCAAATAAACGATTCACCCCCTACCCCATAGTAGGGCCTAGAGGCGAATGTCAAGCTACTTAATTTCGAGCATAAACTGCCAAAACACACCAGAGGCCTAGCCAGAATTCTTCTTTTTTTGTTTGTTATTGTAAGCACAAAATTTGTTCGCCCATATTTAAGCCTAGGCATGGCTGGGATACCGGAAAAAAATGTAAATACAAAATAAATGTTAGAAGGTGCATATTCAACAGCATTTTCAAGACGGTGTGTGACCAAGAGTCTGAAAACGAAGTCATCCAGGCATGTCGCCTGGGTAGGGTCCATGACGATGGCTCTGCTAGACCTCTGCTCATCACTGTAAACTCTGAAAAAACAAAATGCCAACTGTTCAGTCAGCTTTTTAAACTATGAGGTACCCAGCCAGCACTCCCAGCTGGGCCCTGGGTGGGCCCCACATGGGCAGCCCATCTGGGGCCCAGCTAAATTTGGCCACAGGCTCCAAGTGGGCCCCACCTGGGCTAGCCCAGGTGGGCCTATCTCAGTTATTGAATATGTTCACTATATCTTAGACAAAATATGATATTTTTTTTTTAAGCTGGGAATCTAGCCCATGTGGGGCCCATCTCACGACCACTTCAGAGCCCACCTGGAGCCCCTGCCCAGCTGTGCCTAGCTCGCCAATTGACAACCCATGTAGGGCCCACCAGGGCATATTGGCTGGGAGGTATCGACCAGTAAAAGAATATAAGCATGGGCCATGATATGATGCAAAAAGAAAGAAAACAAACAAAACTCCTGGTAGAGGAAGCCAACAAGAAAACAACAGATATGGCATCGGACACTGAACTGGGAGAAGAGGCAAAAAACTGGGTATTCCGTGTCAGAGGACCGCCATGGGAACAAAAAATAGTGAAAGTGAGACCACGCACCCAGGTTTAGATGTCAACCGAAGTAACATCAACTGTAACATCAGAAGTATGCTAGAAACAACTAAACCTAAACCATGTATAACACAAAAATATCATTGGGGCCACAATCGTAACTCAACCAATAACAGAATCAGCACATCTCATAAAATTATCAATGGCCTGAGATGTACGTATACCAACGCAGATTCAATTATGAACAAGCGAGCCAAACTGGAAGCAAATATTGCAATTTACAACCCAGATATCATTGCAATTATAGTGAAGTCATACCAAAAAATCCAAAAGAGCCAGTCCAGCTATGTGAGATTGCCATAAATGGATTTGATATTTTCAGCAATATCGATGAGGAGAGAAGGGTTGTGCACATATATACTAAATGCAACCTTAATGCAGTCCCTCTAAATGCACTCCTATGTAACTCAACAGAAGCGATATGGTGCGAGATTAAGCTAGAGGACAGGGACAGTCTGCTTGTTGGATGCATCTACAGGTCACCTAACAGCGACAACTCGACAGTTGATCCAAAAGGAAACTCGACAGTTGATCCAAAAGGCCTCAACCCTAAACGTCAGCCACCTCCTACTCATGGGAGACTTCAATTATCCAGAAATCAGTTGGCAACCTATGCAAACACCAAATAGCGAACAACATCCAGCAACACTCTTTGTCAAAAACCTTAGAGACTGTTTCCTTTTCCAGCAGGTCACGGAACCAACACATAAGCGTGGTGACCAGTCTGCAAATATATTAGATCTCATCATCACAAATGAGGCAGAAATGATTGGAAACCTTAAACATGTTGCGAGACTTGGAAATAGCCACCATGATTGCCTTTTCTTTAATTTCAGTTGCTATTACCACGTAAACTCAAGTGGAAAACACAGATTCATATTGGATAAAGGCAACGATGAGGGCTTGAGACAAGATCTCGACCAAGTTCTACTAACGCAGCTTCAGATACAGACATTGTTGAGGACAATTGGAATGCATTTGAAAAAACCTTCATGGAAAAATGCAAACAGCACATACCCATATCATCTGGCAAAATGAATAATGGCAGACCACGGCCAGAACGGATGAATGACCAAGTCAAGCAGAAGATCAGCTTGAAACAACAAGTATACACGGTGAAGAGACATTCGGACACAGATAGTGACATACTTCGATATGCAAAACTATGTAACCAAGTAAAGTGGGAATGTAGGAAAGCAACGGGAGAGCATGAGAAAAACATAGCCAAAAATGCCAAAGAGAACCCAAAAGCCTTCTATAAATATGCTAAGAGTAAACTCAAAGTACACATTCCAGTTGGAGATTTGAGGTGGGATGATGGGACCATGGCACAAAATGATATCGACAAAGCTGATATGTTGTACACCAGATTTGCAACTGTATTCACACAAGAAGACCTATCATATATACCAATGTTTTAGGACCAACTCTTTCGTGCCCCCCTGACCAACATAAATATTGCACCATCTGATCTGAAGAAAAAATTATACAATCTTAATGCGTCTAAGGCAGCAGGTTCTGATGGAATATACCCACGTATATTGAAGGAGCTACACAACAATCGTTGTTGAACCACTTAGACACATATTCCAAAAATCACAAACCAAAGAAAACTTCCTCACCCATGGAAGGATGGAAATGTGTCTCCAATCTTCAAAAAGGGTAACAGAAGTGATTCAGGAAACTATAGGCCAATCAGTCTAACAGCTGTAGTGTGCAAGTTGCTGGAATCAATAATAAGAGATTCTATCATGGCTCACCTTGTCGAAAACAACCTCTTATCAACACAGCAGCATGGCTTTGTGCAAGGAAGATCTTGTATGACCCAACTATTAGCATGTATAGATGAGTGGACCCATGTTATTGATGACTTTGGAGATCTGGATGCTATTTATCTAGATTTCCAAAAAGCATTCAACACTGTTCCACACCAGCGACTGCTAAAAGATTTGCATGGCTATGGCATAATAGGAGATGTCCTACACTGGATAAAGGATCTTCTGAGTCACAGAAGACAGCGAGTCATTGTAAATGGCAAACCATCAGGATGGTGCTCGGTGAAAAGGGGAATACCTCAGGGCAACATACTTGGACCAGTCTTATTTGTGATATATATCAATGACTTACCAGAAGTTGTACATTCTATGGTCCAAATGTTTGCTGATGATACCAAAGTATTTCGCCGTATGGAGAAAGGTAGTGACTCAGGGGACTTGCAGAAGGACCTCAACAACATGCAGAAGTGGTCAAGTGATTGGTAGTTGACGTTTAATGCTTCAAAATGCAAAGTGATGCATTTAGGGGGCAAAAACAGCAAGCACATCTATGTAATGAACAATGGTCTGAATAATGTTCCGCTCTCCGAAACAATGATAGAAAAGGACTTGGATGTCAATGTGGACACAACTGACATCAGCCCATCAGGCACCACGGAGGAATACTGCCTCATCGAAATCGTACATCCTAGACGAGGATGTTGTGCACAGACTGTACACATCCCTTGCATGTCCACTTTTGGAAAATGGAAATGTTGTATGGTCACCACTCTGCGGGAAGGCTGCTGAGTCAATTGAGAAGATCCAAAGAAGGGCAACAAGCTTGTACATGGATTCGATGAAATACCCTACAAACACCGTATGCATCATTTGAAGATCCCAAGCATGTACTACAGACGGGCCGGGGGGGGGGGGGGATACGATTGAAGTATTCAAATATCTCTATGGTATCTACAAGACAGGCAGCCCCCTTATCGGAGACTCCAACACCAGGACCAGAGGACACTCCTTGAAGCTGAGGAAGCAGTACTCCAGACTGGACCTGCAACACAAGTTTTTCGGCTTTAGGGTGGTTGACCTGTGGAATGACTTGCCGGAGAGTGTTGTAGCAGCAGAGTCGGTGAACTGTTTCAAGTCCCGACTGGATGCATACTGGTAAAGTATTACGTATATCTTGGAGCCAGTGACAGTTGCTACAATCCACGACATCTGAAGAACTGTCTCAAATTCTATTAATTAAGAGTGGCTAACAGGTCCAAGGCCTATTATAGTGGTATCCTGTTGATTGATTGATTGATCATACTTGTTCGGACATGCTAATATGAAATGAAAACAACAACAAAAGAACTCGTAAGCACAAAATTAAAAAAAAGTGAATATTACAAAGTATTTAGCAGTGGGGAAAGATATGATGCTGAGATCAATTGTTTGCACATGCTTATTATGCAACAATGTAGCTATGCCTCTGAACATGGTGGCTATTTACCCATACTCGGGATGAATATTGCATCTAGTGACTACCTACTCTGGCATTTGACATTACTAGGCAGGGGCGTAGCTAGGCATACGCGCGTACGCCAAAACGTCCACATCGTTTTGTCAAAATTTTTTAAAAATAAATATAATAAAGAGAGAGAGAGAGAGGGGGGGTTACTTAGATATGATTTCATATTCGGAAGGGTGTGACGCCGTAAGCGGCCCCCTAAACCCCCTGCCGAAATTAGGAGTACACATTGTTAAAGGTCTAGCTACACCCCTGCTAGGGTAGGGAAAGACAGAGTGGAATGAGGAAGACCAACAGACAGATAGACCCCGCCAGTTAAAGTAGCATAGTCCGATGGTTTTGAGTTTCTGTCATTTTTCTGAGATAAATATATTTGATTAATCATTAGTATCTACTTTACTACAGTTTGAAGTGACTTTTATTTTAAATGGATAACTTTTGAGATATTTGAAGTACAAGCATGTAAAATTACTTTTGACAAGCACACCAAAACTCTGACACCATAGGCTTCTGCAGTAACAGGTTCTATTAAATTGACTCAGTGTTCACTTCTGTACAGAAAGAAATGCTTGATAAATGCACCAGTAGCTTAGGAAGATATGTAGAATATAATCTCGATAATTGTTTTGGTTTTGAAAATTAGATAATTCATCGGACTATGCAGTTTTAAGCTGGAAAATACCCGAATAGAGTGGTTCCACATTCTGCTGATAGATGTCACTAGCTTACCTGGAGAGAGCGGCGGTGAAATTCCAGAAGAAAAATACAGTATACAGTAAAACTGCTCTAACAGACCACCTCCACTGATCGACGACTCCCCTGTCATATATGTAGGATATATATATATATATATATATATATATATATATATATATATTATAAATATATATATATATATATAATATATATATATATATAAATAAATATTATATATATATATATATATGTATGTATATATATATATATATATATATATATATATATATATATATATATATACATGTGTGTGGGTGTGATCGTTTTATTTGGGTCCCAACAATACGATTGTAAGCATCTTCTAACTCCCTAAACCGACCACCTCCCTAAATGGACCACTTAAAGTCAGTCCCAAGGTCGGTCGATTAGACAGGTTTTACTGTATTTGTCATTTTTTTTTAAATATACACATATATATATATATATATATATATATATATATATATATATATATACTACAAGGATACGAGCTTGAATCCTGTTGCGATATGAATATCTGAATATAATCAGACAATATTATTTTTCCAGGCACTCTTTATGGAGATATAACATGTGAAATCACAGGCATTCAGGGAATGTACCCAAATAGAGTGGTTCCAGATTCTGCCGATTGATGTCACAAGCTGTCTATTTACTGATCTCTCAATTGCTGGTTGCCTGCCACCTTTGAGTGCAAGTAGCCTCGCTTTGAATGCACTCGAGGTCAGTGCTGAGAGATCTGCGATGACGGTAATTAGTGACTACAGTGAACCACTGGGGGTGCAGATACACTTTGACTTTCCAGTGCACCTGTAATAAACCAGTTTGTGATTCCAACTGCGTATGTGCTGAAAATGGTGGTCAGAGTAAATTGTTGTCAGGGTTGCCAACATTGGAAAATGAAAAACCAGATGATCTTAAGGGATTTTATAATTGAGGTGGTATAATGGCTTTGCACCATTGGCACAAAGCCAAGTGGGGGATCGGGGTCGGAGGCTCTGGGGATAATCGCCCCCCCCCCCCCCCCCCCCAGCAATATTTAAACAAAAGTCTTAGATGCTCTGTGGTGCATTTTGGACACATCTGTGATAGATTTCTAGATTCTCTTCTATGATATGTCTCTACATTGACTGTTCTCCACAATAATCCATAAAGTGCTGTCACACCTCGCCGGATTGAGGAAACGGAAAGAAACCGAACAAAGTCTGTTGATATCCGGCAAAGTTAGATTTGTGTCTGTTGCATATCCGTTGATATCCATTGATATCCAGCGTGTACGTTGGCAAGTTTTAAACATGCACACAACTTGTTATGGATGCCGCCGGATTGATGTGTATGGTTCTTGTCCGGTTTGAGTCCGTTTAGTCTGCTTACCATCCATTGGCTATTCGTTCATGTCCGTTTCATGTCCGTTTCATGTCCGTTCGTGCAGCGGCCTTTGACCCGATATTGCAACATTTTGACACATTTTAATACATTTTGATAGTTATCACGCCCAAACGCCACCGGACTAGACAATTCTGTCCGTTGCTCAATCCGGCGAGGTGTGACAGGGGTTTAAGATTGAAATAATATTACTATATTAATTGTATTGTATGGCATAAGGTGATGATGGGGCATAATTTATCACACACCTTACGGCAAAACCATAAGGGTTGGAAACCCTGATATGTTCATCAGTTTTACAGTAGGATCTATATCTTACAACTCAAAACTCTGGTAGGCCTATTTGTGTTATTTTCAATAAAATGGAGCACTTTTAGGCCTCCACAAACAATAGGGCCTATTCCCCTCATACAATATATTAAATTTGCATAGTCCAATGGTTTTGAGTTTCTGTCATTTTCTGTGATAAATATACTAGGTTTGTTCTTATACGCACTGGCTAAGTGCAGAGCTGCTCTTCGAATTATAGCCACCAACCAATCAGCATCCATCATTTTACTGTGCATGCGACAAACGTGCATAAAGCTTGGAACACACAGGACACATGCAGTAACTGCCGCTCACACGTTTGACCTTTTAGCATGCTATAAATATTGAGATGTAATTTACAGTATTTAGGGTAATGTTGATATGCTTTTAACTTTTATTTTTCTATTTATTATTTCTATGGTATAAGCAATGTATCTGTGTTATTTTTAAATGGGGAAAGCACCTCATAAGTATTGTACTTCTGCTTTTTCCTTTTTCATGTGAAAAAATTACTCATGTATATATATCAACTTGTGTGTAGATTGATCATGTGGAAATAAATTGCATTATTATTATTCAATTTATTATTATTATTATTCAATTTATTTCACAGCATGCAATTTTCAATTTTAGCATGCTATTATTCAATTTATTCTCATGTTAATAATTGATAAATATCATTAATAGGATTCGATATGGGCAGTGAATATCATGCTGAATAATAACTGAATTTGCTATTAACAGCAAATAGTCACGCTCATAATAATAGAATTTGATTAGAAGCCATGCAAATACTTCAGCTGACATCACCAGGCTATGGCTAGTGCTAATCATTCTTCTGCTAATTCGCAGGCAGAGCAAAGGAGCTCTGCAAATAACAATCATGCTTCTGCTAATTCGCAGAGCAAAGCAGCTCTGCGAATAGCCTCAGCCATTATTATGATCTACCTTACTCTAGTTTGAAGTACCTTTTATTTTAAAAGGCTTACTGTGAAGATATTTGAAGTGAAAACAAGCAAAATTAATTTTGACAAGCACGCCAAAACTCTTGACACGATATGCTTTTGCAGTAACAGGTTCTATTAAATTGTCTCAGTAGTGCCTTCTGTGTGGTGACAAATGTTTGATGAAGCCCCATTCACACATAGCCGGACGAGCCCCGGATTTTGAGCCGGTGTGGTGGTTTCAGCGTGTTCCCGTGCTCAGCCGTATCCCTTGCTTCTGCGCATGCATCAGAATCTAATAAACATGGCCGTAATCGATTAACACAACCCGGGCGACTCGGGTCATCCGAGTAGTCAGAATTTCAAATAGAACACGGCGAGTGGAGTCGACAAATACACGTGCCGTGTGTAAAAAAAGAATAACTTCGATTAATGAAATGGAACTATAGCTAAACTAGGCCATCATAAAATACTTTAAATCCTATTTTACTGTAGTTTTATCGGTTATTTAAAAAAAAAGAAAAAATTGTCCACCCGAGCGCGGAGAACCGTATTCGATTATTCGACCCGAGTTTGTAGGATGTGCGCATGCGCCAATAAGTGGCTCGGGTGACCCGAGTTGATGCGAAATCCACGCATGCGCAGAAGCAACGGGACACGGCTGAGCACGGGAACAAGCTGAAACCGCCACACCGGACCACCCACAGACCAACGGCCCGGACTGTCCCGGACCGCCACGGATAAAATCACTGTTTTCGTCGATTTTTGCCTAGCAGTCACACCTTCCCGGACGAGCCCTGGACCAAAGGCCGGACCGCCCCGGACCGCCCTGGACTGCCCTGGACCACCCCCGGATCGCCCCCGGAACGGCCCTGGATGAGCCCGGACTGGGCCGGACTGGCCCCTGACTAACCCGGATGAGGCCGGACCAGCCCCCAGACTGCCCCAGACCACCCCCGGACTATCCAGGATCACCCCGGACAGTCCGGGAGTGGTCCGTGGCTAGTCCTGGATAGTCCGGGGATGGTCCGGGTCAAACCGTGGCTCAAAATGACCCCGTACCACCCCTGGACAGCCCCGGTCCATCCTGGACCACCCCCAAATTGCCCGGACCACCCCCAGACCACCCCCGGACCACCCCGGATCATGCCGGATTGAGCCCGGATCGCAAAATCCCCCTGATCGCCCCAGATGTTTTAGACATTTCAAAACATCCGGGGCTGAGCCTGGACGGCACCGGACGAGCCACGGATCAGGCCGGATCAGGGGGGGTTGCCACGGATGACCCACGGACGAGCCACGGATCGCCCCGGACCACCCCGGATGGCGGTCCGGGGCTCGTCCGGCCCCTGATCCGGGTATGTGTGACTGGGGCTTAAGCGCACTGACATCTGCTATTTCATGAAGAAAACAACAATGGTGAATGGCGATTTCCGACTAATTTAATCAGTGGGGACAGTTTAATGGATTTCAAGGCTTTTCAAGACTAATTATAAATTACATATTCTGCCCAGATTTGGTGGAACTATAGAATGTATAGTATTATAAAACTGAATGTAGCATATAATGGTGGTGTTCTCTGTGGCGGATTGGTTAGAGTGTCTGACTTTTTTCTAGGTCAGACTCCTAATCTGAGGGTCGGCGGTTCGATTCCCCGTGCCCCCAGCTCTGCCAATTTGGATTTCCACCGCTGTGTATAACTTACAGCGTCATTAAAGGCCGGTTGCTCTCATACAATGTCTATGTGGTGTGGGAGGTTAAAAATCCCTTGGGTCGGTAAAAGTGTAGGCTCGGGCTTTCTATCGACCAGCAGTGGAGTGGGGAAGACCAGTCGTCTGTGACTGGGATTTCCCCTGCTTGGGACAACTAATGTACCAAAAAAAAATAGAAGAAAAAAAAAAGAAAAAAGAGAGACAAATAAGTGTTCACACTTCCTGTCTACCATTCGCTATATCGCTATATATAATGACATTATGAGGTTATTACTGCGTGTACCTAGGTATCACAGTGCTGGTCAGCTATTTGCCAATATTGATGTGCCAGCCTTCCCAGCTGTTATCAGGAATCTAATATTCAAATTTATTACTAGACTTGACATGTCAGAAAATGCTATAATACAGGGAGGGACCTTTGAAAATAGACGAGAGTGATGTCAGATTTACGTCTGCCATATGGAGGCATCGGTACAAACTACTGTATGTAGACCAACATTTTGATAGTGGTTAGTATGGTAGTATTCATACTATTACTTATATGTTATTCACATTTATTTTTATATTTGTATCTACCTACTATGGACCAAATTATGTAACTACCATAATCCTGAGTCTGAAATAAAGTTTGTTTGTTTGTTGTTGTTTTACATCCTAGCAACTTCATTTTCCCAATTTCAAGGGATTGAAAAGCCTTGAATTTAACCTGGTTTGGGTAATTATTCAAATTCAATTCTGAAATAAAGAATTGAATTTGAATAATTACCCAAACTAGGTTAAATTCAAGGCTTTTCAATCCCTTGAAATTGGGAAAATGAAGTTCAAGGCTTTTCAAGAATTTCCAGGCCGTATACGGACCCTGCATTATTATCTATTAATATTCCAGGACATACAACATAAGTTGAACACAGTCTGATTTACAGGAATTCATTTTCTTTTATTCATTCATAGCCACTTGCGGAGTAATGATAACAATAAGAATAATAATTGTTGAGGAAGCAATTTTTTCTGGTAACCTTTGTAGATATATACTCACCTCATAATAAATACCAACACAATAACCTTAGGATAATATATACTTTGATGACTGTACATGTTGGACTTTATGAGAACCTAACTCCCATTGGAGCGCAACGCTACGTTAATCAATCAGGTATATTCTAAAAGTAGAATACCAATAATTAACCTCATTGGGCCATCACCTCTGCCAATTTGGATTTCCACCGCTGTGTATAACGTACAGTGTGAACAAAGGCCAGTTGCTCTCATACCATGTCTATGTGGCGTGGGAGCTTAAAAATCCCTTGGGCCGGTGAAGGTGTGGGATGGGGGTGGGGGATGGGGGCAACCAGTGGGTGTATATAATCACATAAATGTTCATATACACATATATACAGACATACAAATACATGTACAAATACATGTTCATATATCAATATATTTATTAATATAAAAGTATATGAATAAGTATTATATGTAATGTATAAGAATTATGTGAGGATAAAAGCGTGAAGGGAATGTTCCCTATATGATAACCCATATGTTGTTTACTACTTTATGGGTGACCCCTTTTCACAGTTGAGCCAAGCGGTGCCACCGCTCCCAACCTTACCAGTGGCGCGAAATACTGTCACTCACGCACTGGACTTTGTTTCATATATATATATAATTATATATGTACATACTCATTCAGCCATCCCTTCTGGACAACATAGCAAGGATCCAATAAATGTAGTTTGGTATTATTAGCTTATTATAGTGACAAAAAGTCAATCAATCAATAGTTCCGTCCTCTAGTCGAGGGTTGGATGCAATGGTTCTCCACTTGTCCCGATGTTGTGCTGTTCTGATAGACTGAATAATTCAAGCCTGTCCACTGTGAAATATTTGTAAACCATGATGTTCTTGGTCTCCCTCTCCCTCTGCTGCCATTCACCTTCCCTTCCAACAATGTACGGTATATTGAACTCTGACGAATGATGTGGCCAAAATAAATAAGTTTCTTTGTCTGTATAGTGGCAAACAAGCTTTTCTTATTTTTAATTTTTCTGAGAACTTCTTTGTTGGTGATCTTCTTTGTCCATGATATTTTCATCATCCTTCGATAAGTTCACATCTCAAATGCTGCTAAACGTTTGTACATTTTCTTAGAGATTGTCCATGTCTCTGCCCCATACATTAGAGTAGACCACACATAACACTGAAGAATACGCTTCCTTGTTTGTATTAATATCTTACTTGATGTTAACACTCTATACATTTTGGAGAATGTTGTTCGGGCTATTGTTATCCTTCTTTTAATTTCTTCCTCACATCTCCCATCATTTGTAATCTTTTGTCCGAGATATATGAATTCGGATACTTGTTCTATGTTTGTGCCATCTATGGTTATATTGACATTTGGTTTATCTGTCTTTTTACTTATAACCATTGTTTTGGTCTTCCTGGCATTCATCTTCATGTTGAATAGTATTCCAGCTTTATTGATTCTATTCACTATATCTTGTAGGTTTTTCTCACTGTCTGCTAGTATTACACTGTCATCGGCATATCTAAGATTGTTGACGTTCATGCCACCTATTGTCACTCCCTTGCAATCTTCAATGTGTCTGAAAATCATCTCTGTGTACAGGTTAAATAGACATGGTGACAATACACACCCCTGTCGAACTCCTCGTTTAATCATAACTTCATCCGATAGGCCCTGCTCCATTTTTATAAATGCATGTTGTGTCCAGTATAAGTTCACAATTAGCTTAATGTCTTTGCCATTGACACCAATATCTTGTAAACATTTGATTAACAGTTCATGATTGACTCGGTCGAAGGCCTTCTCATAGTCAATAAACAAAAAGTACTGAGCTATAATTAGACTTGTGCGCAAGATTGAAACAGTCAGCCATTGTTAAACCAATGCTCATATGTACAGGCTTTTGTTTCTTTGTTTCATGCCCCCCCCCCCACCCCCCCAAAACCCCCACACTTTCTGCTTTCGATATATAGCAATATATAGCGAATGGTAGAAAGGAAGTGTGAACACTTATTTGTCTCTCGTTTTTGCTTGAGTGCAAGTAAATAAGCAACACAAGGAGTAATTAGTAGCATGTGGTGAATAAGGGGTCAAATTTCCCTGGATCATCAGCCCATGCCTTTTCTATTCTATTCTTGAATGAATTAATTGACTCGGCATCAATAACATTTTGTGGGAGACTGTTCCATATATTTATGATCCTGTTTGAGAAACTATGTTGCCTTAACTTTGAAATGGCTCTGGGTTTTACTAGTTTGAGAGTATGGCCCCGACTGCCTTCTCTTTTATTCAAGGTGAACAATTTGTTCATATCCATTTGATCAAAACCCTTCATAATTTTAAATACTTCAATTATGTCACTTCTTTTCCTTCTGTAGGAAAGGGTAGGAAGTTTCAATTCCCTAAGCCTTTGTTCATAGGATAGGTCCTTTATAACTGCAACTAATTTCGTTGCATGTCTCTGAACCTTTTCGATCTCCAGAATATCTTTCCGAAAAATTGGCTCCAAATTTGTGGACAGTATTCCAAAATTGGCCTAACAAGAGACTTTCAATGGCTAAGGTCTAGCGGTTTTCAGACAAGGCTGAAGATTAGTCAACAGTTCGCCAGCCAATCTCACCAAAATATCCCACCAAAGTCGCAGGGTCCGTACGGGGTGTGGAAAGTCTTGATAATTTTCTAACTTTATTTGCCCCATTTCAAAGCTTTGAAAAGCCTTGAATTTAACCTATTTTGGGTAATTAGTCTTGAAAAGCCTTGAATCCCATTAAACTGTCCACACCGATCTAAATTAGTCTGAAATCACCATTCGCCATTCCTGTTTCCCCCCATGAAATCCAAATGAAAAATAAGACTTGAATTCCTATCAAAAACAGCGTTGAAAATCCTTGAAATAGCCTTGAATTCCATATCTTCACATGAGTACAGACCCTGAAATCGGTCAAATCAGATTATACAGGGTACATTGAAGTAAACACAACCGGAAATAAGAAAACGGGGAAGATTCAACTCCCCAGCGAATATATGCCAAAAGGATCCGAGCTTTGCTGATTAGATTATGGCGAGTGTAATTTTGGCGAAATTGTTGGTTAATTGTTTGTTGTGCTCTTGTCACGCAAGCTGCATCTAATTAGATGTAAATAGATTAGGTCTTACTTGGGACAATCACCCTGATATGTGATACAAATAATATCCTCCCCCCCCTAAAAAAAAAAAAGAATTTGCATAGATATTTTCCGAGCCAAACGCACAAAGGAGCCATTTTATTAGCATTGTATAACAATATATATATGTGCTCTATAATCCATTATGAGAATATAAACAAGGACACTACCGATCTTCAGTTCCCTATGTAATAGTTAGCACTTATCCTATCTAGCTGACCCTGTTATTATGACATAGACCACGGTGGCGCCCCCTGTGAGCGGCCCGGTGCACTGTATGCCAGCTGCGCCTGGCCTTAACGCATTCAATTTTTAACTATATAATATGTATTTGTACATATATGTATATATATACTTGAGCTATAATATTCTGTACGAGATTGCACTGTTGGTGCAATATATATATATATATATACATAGGTACATATACACACATGTATACATATACATGCATAAATACGTATAAATTAATATATATATATATATTTGTTTATTCATATATGCACATATATATTTACATATATATACACATATATACATATAAATATAGATATATATTCACATATATGCACACATACATTTAGACATATATCCATATGAAGAGTTCAGGCGCAAACCCACGTAAACTCCAATCCAGAAATGTAGGTTAAATAACAGATTTTTACCTGAGCATAATTTTAATTCTCACTAATTCCACTTTTCATATGATCACACGGTTATGGAGAAATGAACAAAAGAGCAGGAATAAAATAAAATAAACTTTTTGAATGTCTGATTTCAATGGTTATCTCCATTTTTGTATTGGCGTTTACATGGTTTTGCCGCTGAACTCTTCATATATAAATATATCATATTTACATATATATACACATGCATATAAATATATATATCAATTTGTATACACATAATGTATATGTATACATGCATATACATACACATACATTTATATGCGCATATATATATATATTTTTAAAACATATATATATATACACATCTGTATGCACACATATACACATCATCATCATGCTGTCAGTCGCGATGCGACAAAGACTGCTTTCATTACTTGACTGCCGCTCTGCATTTAGCTCTCTGCTGTGAGAGTTGCATCCATGAGTCGGTCTTAATGTCTCTCATCTTCAGGTTTCTCTTGATGATATCCTTGAACCGGAGACGAGGGCGCCCTCTCTTTCTGTAACCGGAAGACAGTTGAGAGTAGAGGATCTGCTTTGGTAGCCTATCTGATGACATCCTCATGAGGTGTCCAGTCCACCAGAGATTCTTTTTGATCAGAAGATCTTCCATAGAGGGCAGCCCCGTCCGTTCGAGTATTTCCTTATTTATACACCCACTGACCTCATAAAAATCATTGTTTGCTAATAAGGACTCTTTACATGTAGTAAGATTCTCGCCCTGAAGCAAATGCCTTCTCTGATGTTGGATTAGCGACGTTTTTCACAATTTGTGCAATAAATAATAGCTGAAAGACATGATCCTACATAAGCGTAAACATCATAATAAATACAATAATGGGTAGATGGAGTGATTTCACATGGACCTTACTCAGCCTTTGGCTTCGAACCATTTGACTGGTTGGTTGTTAGGAGTTTTATGTCCTGGCAACATCTAAGGTCATATCAGGACAGGTAACAACTTGTGACAGTGCACACTCATGGCAACATTATAGTGCTGCCCCACTGGGAAATTAGGCCACTGGCACAATGACCCGATATCCCACTCAGTCACATTATCCTGACACTGAGCTAACCAGGCCTTTTCCTACCCTGAGCGCCAGGCTAGGAAGTGAAAAAGTATCAATTTGATAAGTCATTGGTTTGACTCAACCGGGAACCTAACTCCAGACCTTCTGCACATGAGGCCCGCGCTCTACCGATTCTACCAGCGCGCCCAGTCTCTCTTGTGATATAGAATTATGGCTGTTCTGTAGGTTCATCCTGCATTCTCAGCCTTCGACTTCGGAATGAATCTAATGGCCCTGTCACACTACGACGTGACTACGTCAGCGTAGGGAGAACGTGAAAAACGTCGAACTTCTCGGCGTAGTATGCAAATTTGGGCACAAGTTGAACGTGGATGCAGCGTAGTGGACGAGAGAGTTACGGCGGTAAAGCGTAGTAATACCGTCATTCAACGAGAGAGGACAACGTCATTATGCTCACGGAACGTTATGAACGTTATTCCATCGCCAGAAGAATGTTACATAACGTTACATATGTCATGACACAGTGGCGAAACGTTGAACATACGTTGAACATACGTTCTCCTGACGTTCCCATTACGCCACGTGGACATTTCCACTGGGTTTAATGTGGGTCAACGTAGTGGAACATAGTTGAACGTAGTGAGCAGCGTTTGACTAATGTCCGTCTAACATCCGTTTAACATCATTGACGTTTGCTGAACGTACGGCGAATGTAAACCCTTATGTTCGAGTTACGTCGAAAGTTTTGAACAGGTTCAAAACTTTTAAGCGCGCTGACGTAACACAATGCAACGTGACGTAGCTCGATGTCAGTCTAACGTCATTCTGAGATCATCACAACGTAACCCAACGTACGTCAACGTAATGACGAAACGTGATCACGTCAGGCTTACGTTTGCTCATTACGTCATAGTGTGACAGGGGTATTAACAAGGCAAATACACTTTGAATCCCAACTACTAATACTAGTTGTATTAGTAGCAAGGATTTTATGTTGCCTCTATCATCGCTCGCTCATCATCACACTTTCAACATGGCAGCCGTATTTTCAGATTGCACGCTGCGAGAGCCTCAAACAGCCTCGCTTGGCCATCCTGATAAATAAAATCCTTGGTATGCCTTTGAATATATGAATCAATTCTTTGGATTATATTGCACCAACACACGGGGTGGGTGGGGGGGGGGGGAGAGTGAGTTTGGTGGGTGCGTGAGGTGAAAGTATATTACCCACAATGCTAAGTGACATCTAGAATTCAGTCATGGCAAGTCCAGATGGGCAGACGATCACTAGGACGAGATTAATTGGCTGTGCAATAAATGCTTACTCAGCATTTAAAATCACATGGAGACAAACAACTCTTACATTCACCTCTCCCACAGATGGCGCACAAGTTAACATCTAAACGGCAATGACAGGATAATTAACACAATGTGGGCTGACCACTTACGTGAATAAAATAAATAAATCTAGGCTTTGATAAATAATATAACTTACAGGAGTAGCCCCCCCCTCCCCCTATATGTTCATTTTAAGTGTGCATGTTATTCGTAACATGGGTAATTTACGGGCGGAGGCGTGGTTACCTCAACATCTGGCTAGCTTGAGCACGATTGGCGCCACCTACCACCAACTCGCGAACTAAAGCTGCTGCCATGCACGGTATGGTGGAGCCACCTTGTGGAAAAAAACACTAAACCAACACGCCAACCCTGGAGACCCGGCTGCACCCCTCGCACCAAAACGTGGTCATCTGACCAAAATTCAAACTCAAACCCCCCTCCACGGCCGCACTTTCACCACTGCTCCCGATCTACACGGACTGCCTCCACACTTTCTTCGCCCACCCACCCACATCTAAAAGTAAGGTACAAGGAGTAGGGTTGAGGGTTCGAGCCCGACCCATCAACAAAAAGGACACTGCGAGAAATCACTCTGGGGGGTTGGGGGGGGGGTTGGGGGGGGGGAGATGCTGAAATGACCAATTGACCTGAAATGACCTGTGAATGATACCAATGTTCTATGTTCAATAAAGACCGATTTAACCCATTCCACCTGCGCCTTCATAAATTATACCAACTGAGTTCAATACAAGGCTAATTATGATTTCAAATTGAAGACACGCTTAAAGCTGCATAGTCTGATGACAATTTCAAATTTTAAAAACAAAAGCAATTGTCTAGATTTGATTCTAGATGTCTAACTTAGATACTGGTGCATTTGTTGCTCGCTACATAGTAGTGCATACTGAGGCAATTTAATAGAACCTGTTACTGCAGAAACCTATAGAATTATACCGACTGAGTTCTTACAATTTCACCTTGAACACCCTTAAATATTTGGTTAAAAGTAATTTTTATTCATTCTCCAATGGCAGCTTCCTTAAAGTTGCATAGTCCGATGGTTTAGCGTTTCTGAGATAAATATGTTGAATTGATTGTTATGATTTACCTTACTTTTAGCTTGAAGCAACTTTTATTTTAAATGACTAACTTTTGAGATATTTGAAGTGCAAATGTGGAGAATTAATTTTGGCAAGTTCGCCAAAGCTCTGACACCATAGGCTTCTGCAGTAACAGGTTCTGTTAACTTGCTTCAGTGTTCCCTTCTATGTGGTCACAAACGCTTAATAAGTGCATCACTATCTAAGTTAGATATGTCAAATCAAAATCTAGATTAATGTTTTGGTTTTGAAAATTTGATATTTTCATCAGACTATGCAGCTTTAAATATTTGGTTAAAAGTACATTTTTATTCATTCTCCTATGGCAGGTTTTTAGAATTTTTTTTTTTTTATAAACATACTAAATATTTCATGAATATTAAATTATCCTCCTCCCCCCCCCCCACCATAGCAGCTTCCTTAAACAGACCCTTTATAGGTGACTGAGGTTGGAACTGAACTCTTGACAAAGGCTCTCCAAGCACACCTTTTTCAGTTTGTGTCACTGAATATGTGGAGGGAGAGTGCTACACTGGCTAGTGCGCAAGTGCAACCTAAATGCGGGAGGGGTATTGCCAGATCTGTGGGGGAACCATATTTGGTCATGTGGGCAACCACATTAGGTCATGCTACCCATCCTGGTAACAGCCAACTACCCTCCCCATGCCCTCTTAAGCCGTGTTCACACACACAACTTTAGGCTGAACTAGATAAGGCGAACTAGATGAGTCGAACTAGTGTCGTGTCCACACACAGAGCGGTTTAAGGCGGAAATCGATATCTGCGCATGAGCAAGTCCATACTAACCAGCGCCAGTTTCGGTTAGTCGACGGCGCCACGAGAGAGTGTGGGTTCGACCTAGATATGTATGGATTGAATCGTATTGGTTTGGAATGGTCAAAACTTCTGCTGGGCAGTGAAAACCTTAAAATATATCATGAAAAAAATATCTGTGCACCTCTAGCAGGTTCAGAGACCAAATTTACCGGAAAGTCAACAAACTCAGGTCTCGACTGTGACGTCCTTAATCCGCCGCATCTAAACCGCTACCGTCCACACAGGCAATATGGGCCGACTTAAGCTAATTTGCTTCATCTGGACTACCTTGCGACGCGGTTTACATTAGGTGAACTAGTTGAGGCGAATCAGCCCTAATCCGCCTTAGCATCGCATCCACACGGTGAATGTGAGCTGAACTAGATGAGGCAAACTAGTTGAGGTGACTTAACGCCTGTGTGTGAACACGGCTTTAGACAACCGGAGTTGGGCTCCTAGATTACCATTTTCTCTCCACCCCGTCGTGCTACCGCGTCCACCCGCCCATCCCCATTTGCTCCCCCCCTCCCCGGGTTTCTCCGACCACTACCTACCGGAAGCCAACTCCCAGCCGCATGGGACCACCTTTGGCAGTGTGAATACAGGGCTGCAGATTTGCAGCCTTCCGTGTGCCAATGCAACTGAAAACTCCCCAAAAACAACAAACAATAAACATCATGTGATTAGGATGGAATCTCACTTGTGAAGTCATTTGTATATTACATTCGGAGTTTGTTTGTTGTCTCAGTGGACAATACCGGGAAGCTTTAACATCTAAATGTTAACAATAGGATACTTAAAGCACCGTGGGCTAACCACTTAAAGTTGCAAAGTTCAATGGTTTTGAGTTTATTGCAATTTTGCTGAGATTTTCTTTGATTGTCGTAATCTACCTTACTTCAGTTTGAAATAACTTTGATTTTAAATGGCTAACCTTTGAGATATTTGAAGCGCAAACATGTCAAATTTGTTTTGGCAAGCCCGCAAAAACTCTTGACGCCATCGGCTTCTATAGTAACAGGTTCTATTACATTGACTCAGTATCCCCTTATATGTCATTATGTGTCATCAAGTGTTTAATAAGTGCATAATTATCACAGGAAGATACGTAGAATCAATTCTAGCTTCTCGCTAATAGTTTTGGTTTTGACAAGTTGATGCTTCATGGGACTATGCAGCTTTAAGTACATCAATGTTACATACAGTTTGGGGTGGTTTTATTTAATAGGAGGGGGGGTGGTTATCCAAGGAGAACACCCTCCCCCCTCTAGTAATATAGCATGCATGTCAAGTTGATGCTCCATGGGACTATGCAGCTTTAAGTACATCAAATAAATAAATTTGGGCCTTGATAAATAATATAACTTGATGCGCGAAAAGGAAGAGAGGAAGGCGGGGGTGGAAAGAAAGGCGTTTATTGACGCCTCAACAGGCAGAGTATACAGAGGAAGATATAACAGGCTCGGGAGGAGCAGGGAGTATACAGGGGAAGAGAATAACAGGCTCGGGAGGAGCAAAGCAATGATAAGAGCTCAGGAGGAGCCAGGGGGAAGGTAGGACAAGAGGAATGTACAGGCAGAGAAAAGGGAAGAGAGCTGGAAGGCGGCAGGAGGGCGAGTGCCTGAGGGAGGCCGGCGGGCGACCTTATAAGGGAGGGAGAGGGGACGGGCGACAGCAGGTGAGGTGTGAATGCTGCCGGCCCGGGGGAGGGTGAGTGGGGGTGAGCAGCGGGCGTCGGGTGAGGCGAGAATGCTGCGCGACCCGGGGGGGGGGGGAGGGAGCTGCGGCGTCGGGTGAGGTGAGAAGCAGCGCGACAGCCCGGGGTGGGGGAGGGTCTCTTCCTCTCCTCGCATCAAGCGTAATGCTACGCATTACGACCAAAGGTGTAGAACCCTATACAGCATAACCCCGTTAAACCAAACTTGAAGGGACCCTAGAAATTTGTTTGGATTAATCGATCATTGGTTTAACCGAGCTTTGACTTTGACTTGGCTTTGGCAAAAACGGGGGTACATTATGAATGTACAATGTATGTGGACACTATGATTATTGTTTTTTTTTATGTATATACAGTTTAACCCCATTAAACCAACTTCGGTTAAATCAAACGATCGTTTAATCCAAACTTTGTTCGGCGACCTGGCAAAATACTACCATTTATCATATAAAAAAGTCTCAAATGACCTTAAGACCAGATGAAAGTTTGGTTTAACTGTACCGGAGGTAGCCTGGGGTCGAAAATTTTGTTTGGATTAACTGATACTTTGGATTATCCGACTTTGGTTTTACCAACTTTTTTATATGATAAATGGTAGTATTTTGCAGGGCCGCCGAAAAAAGTTTGGATTAACCCATCGTTTGGCTTAACCGAGCTTGGTTTAACGGGGTTGTACTGTATGTCGATTTGCGTTAGACTGACTGAGTTCTTATTAGGCTACTTAGAAATTTCACCTAAAACATAATTATTTAAATATCTGGCAACAAGTAAATTCTTATTCGTTCTCTGATGGCAGGTTCGTTTTCTCTCTCATAAACACACTAAATATTTGATAAATATAAAATTATCCTTCCTATGGCACATTTGCTGACCTAAAAACTTACAAAAAATATCTGTGCAAAATAAGGCTAGGAAACCCCCACTAAGCTGCACTGCAAAGGGGCATGTGATATGTCATGGCCCACCAGTGGGACGCCCAATGGAAGGTAACCATGCCAAAAGTAGCCAGATAACACACCACACAGCTACGTACAAGCCTATGATATGTAAATAGGAGTAGGCTAGTCTAGTAATAAGAGTAGAAACAATAAATACATATATACCAAGGAAATCCAAAAAAACTAACATAGGCTATTAACCATACCAACCAATTATCTATCTGCTACTGAAATGCAGGCAATCAAATACCTTATCAGCAGCCACTGTGTGGTAAGATAACACCAACACTACAACTGGCCAGCATTGAAAACAAGCCTGGGTACCCGGGCTTATATGCTATGGACAGTATAAATACAGTCTCAATAAAATTCTTTTTCTTTTTTCTTTTAACACATCAGTTATTTGATGTAATGTAACCACTAGAACATGGTTCCATAACAAATAGTAACAAAACTCTAAAATAGGCAATACAAAATGAAAGATACAAGTGTACATATATATTGTTTGTTTGTATATTAGTTGTTTAAGCATGGACAATTTCAATCGTGGATGATTGGTCTTCCTCATTCCACTGCTCCTTGCCCTATCCTAATAATGCCGAGCGCCAGGCTAGGAATCGACAAGTATCAATTGTTAAGTCATTGGTTTGACTCGACCAGCATTCGAACCCACAACCCCACAATCTACCAACACGGGAGACGGACGCTCTAACTCATTCGGCCATCCCGTATGGTTATATATATATTAGGTCGATTATCATAATCATATATATATATAAATATATATATACACACAAAATAAAACCTCTCTAAATCGACCACCCATGGGACCGACTTTAAATGGCCCATTATGGGAGGTGGTCGGTTTAGGGAGTTTCTTTTATCGCTACAATGGTATTATATATGCGACCGTTTGGGACTCAAATAAAGCGATCGATATAGGGGATTGGTCGATCTGTGGGGGTGGTCGGTTAGAGAGATTTGACTGTATATTAGGTTGATTGTCATACTTTATTTTATTTCAATTTGAAGTGACTTTTATTTTACAGGGTTAGCGTTGCATAGTCCGATGGTTTTGAATTTATAGCCGTGTTCACACGGGGCAGTTAATTCGATTCATATAAATCACCTTGCCTAGTTCGGCTCACATTTGGCATGTGAACGCGCGGCTGAGGAGGTTTAGGGCTGATTCGAATCATATAATTCGGATTTCATAAACCACCTCTGTAGGTGGTTTATATGAACCAAATTTTATGATTCGACTTATATCGCCCGTGTGAACGCAACCGACTTACTTGAGGCAGATTAAGGATGTCACACACATGCGCAGTCGAGACCTTAGTTTGTTGACTTTCCGGTTGATCAAAAGCGCATATTATATAATTTGGTCTATGAATCAGACAGAGGTGCACAGATGTTTTTTTCATCATTTATTTATAGGTTTTCACTGCCCAGCAGAAGTTTTTACGGTTCCAAAACAATATGATTCAGTCTATACATATCTAGGTCGAACCCACACTCTCTTGTGCCGATGTCGACTAACCAAAACTGGTGCTGGTTAGTATGGACTTGCTCATGCGCAGATATCCACTTCCGCCTTAAACCGACTCAAGCACTGCCTGTGTGAACGCGAAACACTTTCAAACTAAATCGATTCATATTATTCGCCTTGTCTAAATCGCTTTAAACTTTTCCCCTTGTGAACACGGCTATATGTCATTTTCTGAGATAAATATGATCGTTATAATCTACCTTACTTTAGTTCGAAGTAACTTTGCTTTAACATCGCTAACTTGGGAGATATTTGGAGTGTAAACACGCCAAATTAATTTTGGCATGCTTGCCAAAACTCTGACTCTATAGGATTCAGCAGGAACAGGTTCTATTAAATTGACAGTATTCCCTTCTATGTGGCAACAAATACTTAAAGCTGCATACTCCGATGAAATTTCAAATTTTCAAAACCAAACCAATTATCTAGATTTAATTTGACATATCTAACTTAGATACTGATGCACTTATTAAGCATTTGTTTCTGGGTAGAAGGCAATACTGAGTCAAATTAACAGAACCTGTTACTGCAGAAGTCTATGGTGTCAGAGTTTTGGCGCGCTTGCCAAAACTAATTTTCCATGTTTGCACTCAAAATATCTACAAAGTTTACCATTTAAAATAAAAGTAACTTTGAACTAATGTAAAGTAGATACTAGTGATCGATATAATATATTTATCTCAGAAAAAATACAGAAATTCAAAACCATTAATAAATGCACCAGTGTCTAAGTTGGATGTGTAGGTTTTTTTTTTGCCTTTTTTTTGGTGGTAAATATGTTTATTCTGCTGAATAAGTCTTTTGTCAGTGCCGAAGCACAGGGGCCAAATGTAAGAGCCACAATTTATCGGCGGGGTATCTATTGTCGGCGTTAATATATGTGTCACGGGGGATGTATTAGTCCAAAGCGTGCGCGGGTTCGCTAACGTTTCAGTTATTTATAGATTTGGGAAATCCCTCTGCCTTTGTAGCCATATATTAGGCTCAAATATATTAAATGCGACCATATTTAACAGAATTACATACTCAAATCGTGAAATTTCATTAAATTAACCCTAAATTCGAAGCGTTATCAAGGCTACCGCCGCATTGGCGGCGATATTAATAGTTATATTTTCGAATCGACGAATGTAATGTAAACAAATCGCCGCAACCGCCGCATCGACGTCGCGTTCCATACTGGCGGCAGCGGCGGTTTGTTTACTGTACGTTCGTCGATTCGAAAATATAACTATTAATATCGCCGCCAATGCTGCAGTAGCCTTAATAACGCTTCGAATTTAGGGTTAATTTAATGAAATTTCACGATTTGAGTATGTAATTCTGTTAAATATGGTCGCATTGAATAGATTTGGCCCAAATCGTTCCCTAACCTGCACGTTATCCCTGGCTCAAGTTGGGGTTAGTGAACTCGACCTTAACTCCCGAGGTGTTTGCCTAACCCGCCCTCATACATTGACAGTTAGGCCGCTAACCCGGGAAATCCGCACGACGCGTGGGTTACGAGCCCTAACCCGCCCTCATACATTTGGCCCCTGGTCTTTCAGCCATTTTTCAATTCAGGGTTATTTACACCAAAGGTATATAGAATAAGGTGTACAATACTTGTTGAATAGACAATTTGCACCATGTAACACAATGAAATTCTGAAACCCAAAAGTTCCATAACAATATGGTACAGTAGTGTCATATAACCAGATATTAGTCAGATAACCAATATTAGTCAGATCAATGTGAGTATTTACATAGTATTTAGAATGTAACCAGAAGTTATCTTTTGTATTCAGTTGGTAAACTTGCAGTAAGTTTGAATGTTCAGTTGCAGTTAGGCAAGCGGTATATAAATGTTGGTTTGTTAGGAAAATTCTAGTGTAACTCTAATGTAGCTAATTATGTGAGTTTATGAATTATGTTGTTGGGGTGGGGTTGTTAATAATACACTGGACCATCTGTGACCAGTGAAGCAGTCGGACCAATCCAAGTGCATTTAGGTCTTAAATTTTACATTTCTACCTGGAATGTCTCTGTAATCGTATATGGTTGACTGGAGATAACAGCGGAACAGCAACAAATTAAAAAAGTGGGGGGTGGGGGGTTCAAATCTAGATAAGTGTTTCGCTTTTAAAAATTTGATGTTTTTTATCGGACTATGCAACTTTAAATTTGGAGATAACTGAATTTGAAAATGTGCAGAATTAGGCCTACTTTGGACATGCAGGCTATATTACTAGAGGGAGGAGGGTGTTCTATTTAGATAACCCCCCCCCCCCTCCTATTAAATAAAACCACCCCAAACTGTATGTAACATTGAAATGGCTCGAAATGGCATTTCAGAACTTCTCGGTTTCAAAATCTCCATTGGGGTGGGGGGTATGGTGGGGATGGGGGGACACTGGCAACCCCCCCCCCCCCCATTACCTCATTCATTTGGCGTTTGTTTATTCCAAGAATGTATTGCCCCTGCCCCAAATAAATCTTTCACACAAACAGAAATTCCTAGCTATGGCTATTGTAACGGTGACATATAGGAGGTCATAAATAACGCGAGTTCATTCATTTTCTGTCCGTCAGAGATAAAAAGTCCAGCAAAGTCTAGCAAATAGAGTAAGACGGTCTAGCTAAGTAAAACTTGAAGGTGGGTACAGGCAAAGACTAGCAACGAGAGTAAAATGATCAAGCTAAAAGTGGAGGGTGAGCGCAAACACAGTGGAATGCATGCTTTAAAGCTAGGCTTCGCATCAATCCTTGGAACAATATTGTGTTAAGGGGGTCACAATGATGGTCTGGTCGAAGTGACCAAAGTTAGTCAAAACCATCAAAATTAATATGAAATTCAATTTTGTTGGTTGAAATTCAAAATTAATATGAAATGTGGATGTTAGGCATAAAATACATCTCGTGCGCTTGACTCAGCGCAGTGTGGCTATGCCACTATCGAAAAAGAAATGCTCGCAATATGTTATGGCTGTCAGAGGTTTCATGACTATATCTTTGGCAAAGAAGTTCAAATTCAAACTGACCACAAACCGTTGGTGGCGGTAATGCAAAAACCAATACATAAACTGTCAGCACGGATGGCGAAGCATCATTGAAGTATGATGATGTGTGTTGGTAGCGCTGTTTAACAGAGAAGTATTTATAATTAGAAGTATGTACAGACTATTCAACCATTAGGATGTATACCAACACATTGTATATTCATGCATATAATACAAAAGTACTTATCTTATCAAACTGTATACCGCTGTTTCATCATCTATATTAGATAAAAGATTCACCCAGTACTTGTAGTACATGGGTGAAGATCAGCCTTATATAAAAACGGTCGAAAAATCAGGCTAATCAACTGAGTCTTTATGAGAGACTAATTTCTCAATCTAAGAAGCAACATTTATTCTTCATGTTTACCCGCTAGTTTTGAGTTGGAAAATATAATAAAACATATACTTTAATGCAATTTAAAAGTGAAATCGACAGCGTTCTCTGGCCGCCATCTTGTCTTTTTGCATTCTCGCCCATTTCACCAACTCTGTGCCTATATGAATAGCCATTTTATACTGGAGCCACAGTTTTTAGTTCATGTTCCATACTAAACCTATTTTCGCCCGTATTTACACTATGTTGTCCTTCACCCGTGTACTACAAGTACCGGGTGAATCTTTTATCTACATCTATATATGCTATTAGCAAAATGCTTCAACACACAAAGACCGCTGTTTGAAATCTGATCGTGGTTCCCTTTAATCACATTTCCAATTATGCTAATCTCTAACACATAACGGAACACCAGATTCATTTTGATTATGGTAGTTAGAAATGACATGGCAGGCTGGCTTATCTCAAATTATGTGAATATAAGGATGATAAGACATTTGACCTAGTTCAGAGAGATGACTCATGTGTACACATATGCGCTATATATACAGATACAGATATATATATATATATATATATATATATAGGTATATATATACAGTTATATATATATATATACATTTATAGAAATATATATATATATATGTAATGCATAACGAATTATGCGAGTATAAAGGAGCGGAAGGGAATTATTGTATATTTCATTTGTACCGATTATTCTATATTGCCCCTGCTGCTTGACGGTGGCGCTACCATCGGTTCCCATTGTTACTACTGTGCATGCCAAACTGCCACTCGCACCGGAGGATTCTTTATTTTTTTGGGCAGGGCCACTATCCCTTGCCAGAGAATATATTACACTCATCCCGCTATTGTTGTCATATATATATATATATATATTATATATATACATTATATATAATCTATTATATACATATAAACGCTCGGAGAATTAATTATTATTTATTAGTGTCGATTCTAACCGACTGAATATTGGCCAATCGGCGTCGTCCGCTGTCCCCTGCTGCGCTGCTGCGGCCCTCGACGCGGCCCAATCGGTTTGAATCGTCACTTGCCTCCTGATTTTTGCTTTTATTAGGTAGGGCATTTATCGCTCAGCCCGGAGTCAATAAACGAACCAACCCAATCTGCCGTCTCTCTCTTCAATTCGTAGGGGAGGCTTATATATATATTATATATGGGTCAGCCTCACGAAAATGGGCCAATTGAAGGAAGTTGTCGGCGTCGATCATTGGATGTCGGCGTCGATCGGTATGATTATAGTTTAACATTGACAGAGGTGTTGGAAAGTCCTTAAATTTATCCTGAATGTAAAGGTCGAGAAAATACAGCAACCTTATTTGTTTCTAGGATAATTTAATATAAAACAAAGAAATGCACTACACTTTAAGAATTGCGACGCCGACATCTGGTAAAGTTGTCGGCGTCGATCATTGGATGTCGGCGTCGATCGGTATAATTATAGTTTAGCATTGACAGAGGTGTTTATCCTGAATGTAAAGGTCGAGAAAATACAACAACCTTATTTGTTTCTAGGATAATTTAATATGAAACAAAGAAATGCACTACACTTTTAAGAATTGCGACGCCGACATCTTCAATTGACCACCGATTGGCCCATTTTCATGAGGCTGACTCATATATATACATATATATTATATATATACATATACATATTTATATGCTATATAATGGAATTGTACATGTTACAAGAACATGGATAATTGAATATGCATGAACGACGTCTCCCCTTCGATACAAAGAAGCATTTCTATTAATAGACTACTTCGGCCGCTGTCTCAACCTGCGTGCCTCCTAGCATCATGACTTAACTGTAACGGACTAGCCCACCTTTCAGCTCACTTCGACCTCGGCTGCAGTTCCTTCAACACCTACACTACGGGATCCTTTGTTTACCATCCCACCCACCCAAGCTGTAAGATGTCTAGTGGGTCAAGTTCTGTAAGCCTCAAATTATCTCAAAGACTCAATCATCTCTTGAAATCTGATATGTAACATTAAGAAACTATGGTAATAAAGTCCAATATATGATACGTCGGTCTTGTGTCTTTCAATTATTGAAATGTAAACAAGGTGAGAATTCCTCCCAGTTCTTGTTCAGCCCCTTAACCATACAAATAACAATCAGCACAGTATTTATGCAATGAATTATAATTCCAACTTCTGCCAAGGTGGCATAATATATACATTATATATATATATAATATATATATATAATATATATATATAATATATGATATATAAAATATTATATAATATATTATAGATAGTATATACGCGTATATACCAGCGTAGGCACCCATGGGGCGGTGCTCCTCCCCTGCCAACAGGTTTCACGATCAGCTTTTCGAACACGCCGGCTGCACGGTGGTTCTGGCATTTACGCTAGTCGGTGCCACTAGCGCCGGCTGGGTTCGCCTAAGTATTATGTGCCCGCTACTCGCTAGTTGGCGCCACCAGCAGCTATATAACCACGGCGCTTGACCATCCTGACGCCTTCATGATATGCCACCCGCCCTGCGCGCCGAACTAACTCACCGTTCAGGCGGAAAGAAAATTCTTTTTTGATTGTTACTATGATTCGGCGGTTTTTGTTGCCAGCCAGGTACAGTACTATCTTGTGTCAATAAAATATATTTCCCACAACTACTCTTCCTTATGCCTTAGCGGGTCTACATATAATATTATATATAGTATATGGTCATTCTCTAAAACTGGCCAGCACATATTTGGTTACCACGTTACGATGGTGATAATTCATTGTTAATTTTATTGATAGCAAGTCAAATAATTATTGTTTCCTTTGTGTGTGAACTATGTTAGTGTCGTGGGGGTGATGAAAATGGGAAATACTGCGCCTAGAGCGGGACTCGAACCCACATCTCTTTGCATTCCGGGCCAGTGTGCTAACCATTACACCACCTAGGCTCCCTGATATCAATACACTCCCCACGCCTACCTGTCTATGTGGTTACTTGCCTGAGAGGTCAGTGCAGACCACTACACTCGTCCCCTGGAATTGTAAGTCTTGTAATGCTTACAATTACATACATACAGGCAATGCACTAACACATACATACACAGGGTAGGTTCAACAACCATACAGCGCAAAGCTTGTACAGGATCCTGGTCACGGCACCAGTGTCGTGGGGGTGATGAAAATGGGAAATACTGCGCCTAGAGCGGGACTCGAACCAACATCTCTTTGCATTCCGGGCCAGTGTGCTAACCATTACACCACCTAGGCTCCCTGATATCAATACACTCCCCACGCCTACCTGTCTATGTGGTTACTTGCCTGAGAGGTCAGTGCAGACCACTACATTAGCAATGTTACAGATATGTAATCTATCCCACAAAATATATCGGAAGTATATTTGTTTTAATTTGTGCTAAAGTTAAAATGTGAAAATTAACACATCAGCACAATAATTTACCCAAACCATTTTGTCCAACTTTTTTTCAACTCTTTTCTTGTAACACAAAATATTGTTTGATTAATTATAATCAATAAAATCTTCGTTACCTTTGTTGTGTATGCTAAAAATGATGTTCTGGGTGTGTCTTTGATTTCCATGTTACATAAGTGATATTAACAAATTGCTCAATTTGTATAAGATCATAATCAATAACTAAAATATTTTTTTTTTTAAACTGTGATGTATGCCCATGTAAACCTTCATAATCATAGGAACATGGGTTTTGCTATTATTTGTAATTGCTTTGCTATTATTTGCAAGGTTTTCACTTTTGGTTTCGATGTTACACTTTAGTGCCTATTTTCAAAGAATGACCCATATATATTATACATATTAAATATATTATATATATATACAGTTGGAGTAGCTAATGGATCGATATGTAAATACATACATATAATAGCTTAAATCTGCATAGTCCGATGAAGACATAAAATTTTCTAAACCAGAACACGCGTTAGATGTAACTCTACATAATTATCCAACTTAGATACTGTCATGGGGGTGATGAAAATGGGAAATATTGTGCCTAGAGCGGGACTCGAACCCCATCTCTTTGCATTCCGGGTTAGTGTGCTAACCATTACACCACCTAGGCTCCCTGATATCAACTGATATCAACACACTACCCACGCCTACCTGTCTATGTGGCTCCTTGCCTGAGAGGTCAGTGCAGACCACTACACTCGCCCCCCTAGAATTGTAAGTATTTTAATGCTTACAATTACATACACACAGGCAATGCACATACATATACATACACAGTGTAGGTTCAACAACCATACAGCGCGTAGCTTGTACAGGACCGTGGTCACAGCAACCAGTGTCATGGGGGTGATGAAAATGGGAAATATTGCACCTAGAGCGGGACTCGAACCCACATCTCTTTGCATTCCAGACCAGTGTGCTAACCATTAGACCACCTAGGCTCCCTGATATCAACACACTACCCATGCCTACCTGTCTATGCGGTTACTTGCCTGAGAGGTCAGTGCCGACTACTACACTCGTCCCCTTGGAATTGTAAGTCTTTTAATGCTTACAATTACATACACACAGGCAATGCACATACACACACATACACAGTGTAGGTTCAACAACCATACAGTGCGTAGCTTGTACAAGACCATGGTCACAGCAACCACTGTCATGGGGGTGATGAAAATGGGAAATATTGCGCCTAGAGTGGGACTCGAACCCACACCTCTTTGCATTCCAGGCCAGTGTGCTAACCATTACACCACCTAGGCTCCCTGATATCACCACCCTACCCACGCCTACCTCTCTATGTGGTGACTTGCCTGAGAGGTCAGTGCCGACTACTACAATACTGATGCATTTATTAAGCATTTCTTATTGCCCTGAAGAGAATATACCAAGTAAATTTAATAGAACTTGTTACTACTGAAGCCTATGGTTTCAGATATTTGCTGTGCATGCCAAAATTAATTTTCCATGTTTTCACTTCAAATATCTCCAAAGCATATACCTTTACAATTAAAGGTGCTTCAAATTAAAGTAAGGTATATTGTAATGATCAACATAACACATGTATTTGAAACTCAAAGCCATCGGGCTACACAACTTTAACTACATTAGCTGTATTAGCTGTATATAACAATACATATAAATAGCTAATCTTGAGCCGTGTTCACACGGGCAAAATATAAAGCGATTTAGACAAGGCGAATAATATGAATCGATTTAGTTTGAAAGTGTTTCGCGTTCACACAGGCAGTGCTTTGAATCGGTTTAAGGCGGAAGTGGATATCTGCGCATGAGCAAGTCCAGACTAACCAGCGCCAGTTTGGGTTCGTCGACGTCGGCACGAGAGAGTGTGGGTTCGACCTAGATATGTATGGGACTGGAGGTGGGAACAGTCAAAACTTCTGCTGGGCAGTGAAACCCTAAAAATAATGATGAAAAAATGTATGTGCACCTCTTCAGGTTCATAAAGCAAATTTACCGGAAAGTCAACAAACTCAGTCTCGACTGTCACATCCTTAATCCACCTCAGTAAGTCGGTTGCGTTCACATGGCAAAATAAATCGATTCACAGAAATCTACTCACGTAAACTACCTCGACAGGTGGTTTACAGTATCCAGATCACAGGAATCGATTCAGCCCTAATTCGACTCACCCGCCCGTTCACACGCGAAATGTAAGCCGAACTATACAAGTCGATTTCTACGAATCGATTTACATCGCCTGTGTGAACACAGCTTAAGTGTAATGCCAAACTTGCAAAGCCTTCTTAGCACCTCCTAGAGACAAGGTAATTATTATCCTCGAGAAATCTTTTTTTTTACAGAGCCAAGTGAGGGACTGTCCGTCAGAATTCCTAAAGGAAGTCTATAAACATCAAAGTTCTTCACGATCCGAACAATGTTTGGAAGTGGAAGTAGGTTGGTTGGTGGAGTTTTACATTCTGGCAACATCTAAGGTCATATCATGGAAGGGGAAGGGGAAAGTGAAGAGAGTGTGGACAGGTAAACACCATCTTCAGATTGTCTTTTTGTCAGGCTACTTACAGTCAGTTTTCATTTGATCTATGTTTTTATGTTAGGATTAGGGGAAATGGCGAGTAGTAGGGTGGGGCGTTAAACCTAATCCTAACATTGTGGTTGGATTGCGAAAACCATTAACATTCATGGACCATCCGTAGACCGCAAAGCAAAGGTATTCCAAAATGTTTCTTCGACTCATAGAGTGTTGTTAGCAGCGCATTCAGTCATAAATAATGACTGTACATTCAGTTATACATAACAACTGTACATTCAGTCAAACATAACAACTGTACATTCAGTTATACATAACAACTGTACATTCAGTTATACATAACAACTTATACTCAGTTATACATAGCAACTGTACATCCAATTATATATAACAACAGTACATTCATTTATACATAACAACTGGACATTAAGTCATACATAACAACTTTACATTCAGTTATATATAACAACTGTACATTTAGTTATGCGTAGCAACTGTACATTCAGTTATACATGGCAATTGTACGTTCCATCATAAATAACAACTGTACATTCAGTTATATATAACAACTGTACATCAAGTCATGCATAACAACTGTACATTCCATCATAAATAATAACTGTACATTCAGTTATACATAGCAACTGTACATTCAGTCATGCATAACAACTGTACATTCCATCATAAGCCGTGTTCACACGTGCAAAATGTGACGCGAATTAGACAAATCGAATCAGGTGAATCGAATTAGCGGTGCGTTCACACGGGCAAAATAAATCGATTCACAGAAATCGCCTCACGTAAACTACCTCGAGAGGTGGTTTACAGTATCCAGATCACAGGAATCGATTCAGCCCTAATCCGCCTCAGCCGCGCGTTCACACGGCAAATGTGAGCCAAACTAGGCAAGTCGATTTCTACGAATCGATTTACATTGTCTGTGTGAACACGGCTGTAGATAACAACTGTACATTCAGTTATACATAACAACTGTACATTCAGTTATGTTTAGCAACTGTACATCCAGTTACGCATGACAGGTGTAGAATCAGACGTACATCTCTCAACTCACAAAAGAAGATTCCTCATTATGCCACACGGACATTACTAGTCATCTGCGATTGAGTGCCACTAATAGACTTGGTCACAAATGTCATATATGATTGATCGGTGGATTGATTGGTGGTTGTTTTATGCCAGGTCAGCAACGGAGGTCATTTTCATGGTGAAAAGTGTTTCACTTGTATTCTTTCCATTTTCGTTTAACCATCACTTTTACACAGAGTGTAAAAACACACAATCAAATAATTGTCAAAAGACACATATGAAGTTAAAAAGCTCACAATTATAAAAAGTGTGTTCAAGGAAGATATAATTCCCGGTAAAAGTAATTCTGATTATTCTGAAACTATAATAATATTGGTTTGTTTGTGGTAACTCATTTTTACTACATGATGTTGTGGATAGTTGGGTGAAGTTTCAACGATATTGGTTGTGTATTTCTTTAAATATAATCTTACCTCTCAATTTCTCATATTGACAAGTGGCAATTTGCGTTTTTTGCCATTTTGAATGGCCAATTTCTAAAAAAATAATTATGTCATTACTCTGGAAAAGAAATACACTTGATATATACCCATAGATAACACATAGTCCTGAAATACAAGTTCATGTGGCCATTAGATTTTGAAATATTGATGTCTGAAATGTGGGTTTCATGCAAATTGCCGAAATAGCTGATTTTTGCATCATCTTTGCCCACATTAAAAAGCCTACAACCTTTTAAATAATCATCCGATCTTAATGAATTTTGTGTCATTTTACTTCTCCCGGTAAGAGCTATGGAACTATATCAAAATATGGTACTTTCTATTGAGTTGCAAAAATGACTTGGGATACCTATTCTTAGTAAATTGGTAAAGATCCATTTAATAAACTATATGGGTTGGTACAGCTCCTCTGCTCTTAAGAAAGCTAACATTTCTTCCTGTTTTACATTAGTAAATAAATCATGCATACTGTTTGCTTTGTAAAATTGTCAGGGTAAGAATTTTAAATCAACATAGATAGATCCCAGACAAATAATGACGGATATATTCAATTTCCCGGATCAGAAAAAGAAAGTGACCAAAAAGAAAACAAAGTTATGATAGTTTGTCATATTTAAAAACTCCATGAATGAATATCATTTCATTTGCTGTTACCGACATTTGCGATTGCAGACTACCGACACTCAATCGCAGCGAGTATCTGGAGCACAATGACTCAGAGGTTAATGACTTGGAGTTCAATGACTTGGAGTACAATGACTTGGAGTACAATGACTTGGAGTACAATGACTTGGAGTGCAATGATTCTAAGTGTAAAGACTGAATGCAATGACTCAGAGCATAATCATATTCAGTGCAATGATTGCACATAATGACATGGAATGCAATGACTCAGGGCACAATGACTCAAAAAACAATGACTCCAATCATAATGACTCACATCAGAATGTCATAGTGTGCAATGACTGAGCACAATGACTTCGAGCATAATGGCTTCGACGAAAATGACTCAACAAACTGAGTCAGAGCACAATGATTTAAAGCATAATAAGATGGAGTGTAATGACTCAGATAACAATGACTCATACCACAATGGATCAGAAGGCAATGACTCAAAGAATAACGAATCACAGCGTAATGATTCAGATCGAAATGCTTCAGAGCACAATGATTCATGTGATGCTAATTCCTTTCTTATAGAACCCCCTCCACCCCTAAAAATCTACTACCCACACATATCCTTAACATTAGGGTGACTTTATTAAATGCTTTGTTTGTTGGGGTTTTATGTCCGGGCAACATCTAAGGTCACATCAGGACAGGTACCGACTTGCAACAGTGCGCATTCATGGTGACTGCCTCACTAAGAGTAAGAGACCAAGCCATCATCACCATGACCTGATTTCCCACTCAGTCACATTATCCTGATACTGAGCTAACAAGTCCTTGTCCTAACCTAGTAATGCCGAGCACCAGGGGCCAAATGTATGAACAACTTTGTATCGGCTCCGGTGTTAAGGGCGGCTGCTGGGTTAGCTAACGCCGGTGTTGGAATATGTGTCACGGGAAATGTATGTGGCCAAAGCACGGCTTGGTTAGCTAACCTCTGAGCCTGTTGCCGGCGATGACCGCAATTTAACAATATCGCCGCCGATGTGGTGGCAGCGGCGGCGGCGTTAATATCATGTCGATTTTAGGGTTAATTCAATGAAATTTCACGTTTTGAGAATGTAATTCTGTTAAATATGACCGCATTGAATAGATTTGGACCCAATCGGTACCTAACACTGCCGGGCACCAGCGAGCCTTGTTATTGCTGAGCCTGTTGCCGGCGAGTACCGCTATTTCACAATATTGCCGCCGATCTGGTGGCGGCGGCGGCGTTAATATCGGTTCGATTATTGGTTTAATTTTACCAAAATTTGGCGGCGGCGTTAATATCGCTTCGATTTTAGGGTTAATTTGATAAAATTTCACGTTTTGAGTATGTAATTCTGTTAAATATGATAGCATTGAATGGATTTGGCCCTAATATATCGCCGCCGATACGGCGGCGGCAGTGAGAGTGGCTATGCATACGTGAGCTGAAGCAATGCGTGAGCTGAAGCAAAATAGATTTAAAAGTTTTCATTGGGTCGATTAAAAATATCTTAATGTGCGATTGAAGAGGAAGATCCAAAGTATTTAATTTAACCTAAGAGCAATTTTCTCTGAAAAGATTAAAAACAGAGATAATATTGAAAGTTGGGGTATTCTGAATGTCAGTGTCAGTGCCATCGGCGGCGATTTGCTTTGTTTATATTCGACAATATGAAAATCGCCGTCGATGTAGCTGCGGTGTTAATATCGGTTTGATTTTAGGGTTAATTTAATGAAATTTCACGTTTTGAGTATGTAATTTCGTTAAATATGATCGCATTGAATAGATTTGGGCCTAATCGGTACTTAACACTGACGTTGAACTTGATATGTCTTGCTGTTAGTGTAGGCGACGTTAAGCTCATGGTGTTTGCCTAACACCGCCACATACATTGCGACTTTTCGCCGCTAAACCAGAAATCCCGTCCAAAACCAGTTTTGGCTCGCCAACATCGACACATACATATGGCCCCAGGCTAGGTAGTGCTAAGTACCAATTTAGTAAGTCATTCATTTGACTCGATCGGGAATCAAAGTCCCGACCTTTCACATGGGAAGCCTGCGCTCTATCGATTCAATCACCACGTCTGGTTTAATTAAATTAGCTACAGCAGGTCCTTGAGTTCGTGCTTCCAGATGACGTCATCAGGCCAGCCGTACCAAAGCGCAATGTCTAGCTGGATTCCAGTGACCAACGAGCTGGCCGAATAGCCGCGCGCGGTGAGCAGCCGAACCATGTCCCACACGAGGTCCTTGTCACGCGTATCAGTGACCTTGGAGCCGAAGTACTCTCTGACCTTCTGCCACTCCATGACGATGAACGGAATATAAACAGTATCAAGCAGCGCAGTCGCATGCGATAACGCGAGATGTTCATGCCCTTCGATGTCCATCTTCAGCACCGCCTTATCGAAGGGCAAATGATGACTAAGGTCATTCAAGGTCACTGCGTTCACATAAGGCCCGCAGCCATTGCTGCTGGACGGGCTCGTTTCTGCACACCGCCGCCGCTTGGTGGCGCTCTGGTCGATTCTGATGCCGCCCTGGTTTGCCTTACTCAGCTCCAGCCGAACTCTTCCCCGCGTATCCGAGACGACATTCCGCAAGAGCGTTATCCGCTCCGCAACTCCTGCCATCTCAGCGGCTTTGTGCAGCCGCCTGATGTTCTCCGCATAGGGCTCTACAGCCAGCACCTTGTGTCCCATATTGGCCGCAATCAGAGAATAGACTCCGATATTGGCGCCGATATCGATGAGGTTCATCTCGGGGTCCTGATAGAGGATGTTCTGGATCTCCTTGACGATGTGAGGTTCCCAGATGCCGTCGCGTCTCAGCGTACGCGAGATGTGGATATCATCGGAGTCATTATGCAGACACACCGGGGTGTTCGGCTTGATAGACAAACTGATGCACTCGAAGTGGGCTCCGCGTTTTTGTCCTTCGTCACCCAAGTCGAATGCTGATGAGAGGTTATAAACAACGCACCATTCGCATGCGCTGCTAAGCGCGTCATTGTCGTTCGCAAAGGTGATCACCCTCTGCAGAGTGCGCTGCGGAGGAGAAACACTGCGACGCAATCGCGTCTTAACCTTTGGTATATTATCCATCTCCCCAGCATGCTTCTTCTTAACCCCTAAAAACTCTGCTTTCGCACGCTGCGCACGCTGCGCACGCTGCTCGACCTGCTTATGCTTCTGCTTCCGCTTCCGCTTCGCCAGGGAAGCATCGTCATTCTCGTATTCGATAACCGTCTCCGGGCCGACAAATCCATGAAATCCAGGCTCATCGACTGCGTCCGGCTTTATGTTGTCCTCATTTTTATCATCATCCTCAATCTTTCGCAACAGCTTCATCTCCTTCCGAGCCTTCCGGACCTCGTCCTTCCGCAGTGGCTGCTCTTCGTGGTTATAAAAATAAACCCGCTCGGGTCCGACGAACCCATGCAGGTCTGTGTCGTCGTTGCCGTAGTCGAGCTCCTTATTATTCCCGCCGCCTCCACCACCACCGGCGCCTGCGCCGCCGACCCCGCCGCCGAGAATGCGCGGGAGTTTGCCAGCCTTGAGCGGGTCGAAAATGTCGTCTGCTGGGTTGCGCCGACGCACCACCTGGTGTCGTCCGTTGAGGTCGCGGTGCGGGATGTCCATGTGCGCGCGCACCACCTGGCCGTGCTCCAGGTCAGCCATCATCTGGTGCTCCCGGGCCAGCTGTGCAGCGCGCGCCTGCGCGTTGTCCTTGTCGGCACCACCTGGTGGTAGGGGGAAGATGGGGGAGGGGGTGGGGAGAGAGAAGGGGTGAGAATTAATTGTAAGACTAAGAGTGTGGTTGGTAAAGGGTGGGGCTGCCCTCTATGGAAGATCTACTGATCAAAAAGAATCTCCAGTGGACTGGACACGTCATGAGGATGTCATCAGACAGGCTACCAAAGCAGATCCTCTACTCTCAACTGTCTTCTGGTTACAGAAAGAGAGGGTGCCCTCGTCTCCGGTTCAAGGATCCCATCAAGAGAAACCTGAAGCTGAGAGACATTAAGACCGACTCATTGACATCACTCTCACAGCAGAGAGCTAAATGGAGAGCGGCAGTCAAGTAATGAAAGCAGTCTTTGTCGCATCGTGACCGACAGCATGATGATGATGATGGTAAAGGGTGAGGAAGGTGAGAATTAATACTAATAGACACCACCAGTTAAGCTAGTGACATCTGTCGGCAGAATCTGGAACCACTCTATTCGGGTACATTCCTCGAGTGCCTGTGATTTCACATGCAATATCTCCATAAAGAATGCTAGGAAAAATAATAAAATGCCTGATTACATTCAGATATTCATATCGCAACAGGATTCAAGCTCTTATCCTTGTAATATATATATATACATATATATATATATTACATGAGTCAGGCTTACGAAAATAGGCCAATTGGGGAAAGTTGTCGGCGTCGAGCATTGGATGTCGGTGTCGAACGGCATAATTATAGTTTAGCATTGACAGAAGTGTTGGAAAGTCCTTAAATTTATCCTGAATGTAAAGGTAGAGAAAATACAACAACCTTATTTGTTTCTAGGATAATTTAATATGAAACAAAGAAATGCACTACACTTTAAGAATTGCGACGCCGACATCTGTTAAAGTTGTCGGCGTCGAGCATTGGATGTCGGCGTCGAACGGGATAATTATAGTTTAGCATTGACTAATATAAAGATAGAGACAATACAACAACCTTTTTTGTTTCTAGGATAATTTAATATGAAACAAAAGAAATGCACTACACTTTAAGAATTGCGATGCCGACATCTTAAATTGACCACCAATTGGTCCATTTTCGTGAGGCCGACTAAAAGACAACTACATGTATATGGTATTTTTCTTCTGGAATTTCACCGCAGCTCTCTTGATATCACTAGCTTAACTGGAGGAGTGTATCGGCAGAATCTGGAACCACTCTATTCGGGTACTTTCCAGCTTAAAGCTGCATAGTCCGATGAAAACATAAAATTTTCAAAACCAAAGCAATTATCTAGATTTGATTCTACATATCTAACTTAAGCCGTGTTCACACCTGGGCGTTAAGTTGCCTCAACTAGTTCGCCTTATCTAGTTCGACTCACATTGCCCGTGTGGATGCGATGCTGAAGCGAATTAGGGCTAAGTCGATTCATCTAGTTCGCCTCAAGTACACCACATCGTGAGGTGGTCTAGATTAAGTGAACTAGCTTAAGTCGGCCCATCTTGCTTGTGTGGACGGTACCGGTTTACTTGAAGAAGCTTAAGCACGTCACACGCATGCACAGTCGAGACCTGAATTTGTTGATTTTCCGATCGATCCAAAACGCATATTATATAATTTGGTCTATGAAACCGCTAGCTGTGCACAAATATTTTTTTCATCATTTATTTTTAGGTTTTCACTGCCCAGCAGAAGTTTTGACTGTTCCAAAACAATACGATTCAGTCGATACATATCTAGGTCGAACCCACACTCTCTCATGGTGACGTCGACTAACCGAAACTGGCACTGGTTAGTATGGACTTGCTCATGCGCAGATATCGATTTCCACCTTAAACCGCCCCAAGTACTGCATGTGTGGACACGACACACTTTCACGCCTAGTTCGCCTCATCTAGTTCGCCTTATCTAATTCGGCCTAAAGTTGTGTGCGTGAACACGGCTTTAGATGCTGGTGCACTTATTGAACATTTGTCATCACATATAAGGGGGATACTGAGTCAATTAATACAACCTGTTACTGCAGAAGCCTATGGTGTTAGAGTTTTGACAAGCTTGCCAAAATTAATTTAGCATGTTTCCATTTCAAATATCTAAAAAATTAGCGATTTATAATAAAAGTTACTTAAAAATAAAGTAAAGTAGATTATAAGGAACAATGGAATATGTTTATCTCAGAAAATGTCAGAAACTCAAAACCATCGGACTATGCAGCTTTAACAGGTGGGGTTTATTAGATGTTACCAGGACGTAAAACAACAACAAACCAACAAACTTTTGTGCTGAGGAGGGTTCTCTGTGGAGGAGTGGTTAGAGTGTCTTGACTTTTTGCTAGGTCAGACTCCTAATCTGAGGGTCGGCGGTTCGATTCCACATGCCCCCAGCTCTGCCAATTTGGATTTCCACTGCTGTGTATAACTTACAGTGTCATTAAAGGCCGGTTGCTCTCATACCATGTCTATGTGGTTTGGGAGGTTAAAAATCCCTTGGGTCGGTAAAAGTGTAGGCTCGGGTTTTCTATCAACCAGCAGTGGAGTGGGGAAGACCAGTTGTCTGTGATTGGGATTTCCCCTGCTTAGGACAACTAATGTACCAAAAAATAACCATTCGCTATATCGCGATAAATGAATGCAAGGCTCACCCATCTCCAGGAAGGGCATGTCCATATCCGGTTTGTGACCTCCGAACAGCAGGTACAGCACCAGGAGACCGATGAGTAGCAGCAGGAAGCCCGTCAGGTAGGTCTCCAACTCGGCTGTCTTCCTGGTCGTCGGACATACCGTCTTCATGGGACGCAGACACAGCGTCCGCGCCACGCAACGCCACATCCGGCACACCAGGCGGAGCCACTGCAGCAACCGGAAATGAGAGGTCAAAGGGTGTGATATGGAAATTGAAAAGCTGCTAGGTAGCGCTGAGATAAATACACTTGTGGACAATCATTCAAGACAATAAAGCACAAACTAATGATTAATGGTTTTTACCATTGACAAGAAGTTTGTTGATTTGTTGTTGTTGTTTTACGTCCTAGCAACATCTCAGGTCATATTAGGACGGGTACCGACTTGTGACAGTGCGCACTCATAGCGACTTTATAGTGCTGCCCCACTGGAAGATCAGGCCGCCAGCACCATGACCTGATATCCCACTCAGTCACATTATCCTGACACTGAGCCAACCAATCCTTGGCCTATCCTAATAATGCCGAGCGCCAGGCTAGGAAGCGACAAGTATAAATTTGTAAGTCATTGGTTTCACTCGAGCAGGATTCGAACCTACGACCCTACGATCTACCAACATGGGAGACGGATGCTCTAACTCATTCGGCCATCCCGTCTGGTCTTGACAAGAAGTTCTATCATCAGCTTCTTTACGTGTTATGGACAGGGTAAGTAAGCCATCATTAGACAAATAAATAAAGAATTAGAAATATTGCGGGTAGGAATATTGAAATATTTCAATAATAGGGGTAGGAATATTGCAATATTGTATCTAGGAATATTGAAATATTGTACCTAGGAATATTGAAATATTGAAATATTGCGCCTAGGAATATTGAAATATTGAAATATTGTGTCTACTCTAATGTATGGGGCTGAGACATGGACAATCTCTAAGAAAATGTACAAACGTTTAGCAGCATTTGAGATGTGGACTTATCGAAGGATGATGAAAATATCATGGACAAAGAAGTCACCAACAAAGAAGTTCTCAGAAAAATTAAAAATAAGAAAAGCTTGTTTGCCACTATACAGACAAAGAAACTTATTTATTTTGGCCACATCATTCGTCAGAGTTCAATATACCGTACATTGTTGGAAGGGAAGGTGAATGGCAGCAGAGGGAGAGGGAGACCAAGAACATCATGGTTTACAAATATTTCACAGTGGACAGGCTTGAATTATTCACAGTCTATCAGAACAGCACAACATCGGGACAAGTGGAGAACCATTGCATCCAACCCTCGACTAGAGGATGGAACTATTGATTGATTGACGTGCCTAGGAATATTGAAATATTGAAATATTGCGCCTAGGAATATTGAAAAATTGCGCCTAGGAATCGAACCAACATCTCTTGGTGTCATTTATGGGTTAGTGTGCTAACCATTACACCACCTCGGCCCCCATGATGTCACCACCCTACTCATGGCTACCTTTCTATGCGTCCCTTTGCCTGAGAGGTCAGTGCAGACTACTACTCTTGCCCCCCTGGAATTGTACGTCATTCAAATGGCCCACATCCATAAGTCGTTTTGATGCTTACAATTACATACAAAGAGCACACATGCCAAGGAGAGGCCACGGAAGAGGGTGCACATCAAACCTATAAATACACAGCCATCTGGAGTACTGTGAGGGTCGGAAGAAATGAGGCCATAGTCCACCTTGGTATGTGTTCTGGCACAAATCACGGACAAACCAACCATGCTCACCGAACCCAACCTATAATACACCATGGCATGAGAAAATACCACAACCCGCCGCCAGGTCGCAGTCCCAAAGGGTACAGGTGTGTTTTGGTGCACCAGGGTACCAACTAGGGACAGGGCACAGGTGAAAGGAAGTCAGGGACAATGCCATTGGAACTATGGTTAACAAATTAACACTGCAGCCGACCCACCTGGTCGCAGTCCCGAAGAGTACAGATGTGTTGGAGCACATATAGACACTAACTAGGGACAGGGCACAAGTGAAAGGAAAGCTGCAAACAAAACAAACAAACAAATTCTGGGAACACGTCCTCATCCACAAGCCTATTACCATCTCACCAGATGTACATACTAGGCTAAGATAGTTATATGATAGGAAGTTATACCCCAAAAATCACCCAAAACTAACATAGATACTAACTACTTAAATAAATGCTGGTGGATGTCCGGGATATCAACCCGGAATCGGAACCCGGGCATACACCATAACATTCCTCACAGCTGTCCAGCGTTGAAAACAAGGATCCTCGCGGGACCTTACACGCTATGGGCAGAATAAATACCGTATTAAAAAAGAAGAAAACGTCCATGCAAAGCACTTACATATACACATACACAGGATAGGTTCAACAACCATACAGTCATTTGTCTCTATATATACATGGTTCTCCCTTTAGTACAACAAAGAAAAAGGGCATGAGTCATCCAAGCGTGACCAATGAGGCAGCAGGTGAAGACCGCTTGGTTCCTTTGACACTTTGCTTGGTGCTCTTGTGGTTCTTCTACAAATTGGATCATGTCTGACAGAGTGGGGCGAGGTTGGGAAAGGAGGAGTGGTGGGGGTGAGAAAGGAGGAGTGGGGGGGGAGTGAATCACTGCCTGCCAGAAAGTAAACCCACTACATCACTTCTGAGATATCAGAGGTTGGTGCCTGTTGACTGAGCCCTAATTATAGGGCTGGTAGTGTTGGGGTTTCACGGAACCTCAGGCGGTAGAGTATCCATCTGTGAAGGTTTGGATTGTCCAATCAATCCTGCGCAGTGGACACATTTGCAGTTTGGGCTATTTTCGATTCCAAGCTGTGGTCCACAACTGGTTCATCAAAGGCTGTGTGTGGTATGTGCTGTCTGGTTTGTGGGAAAGTGCATATAAAAGACCCCTTGCTGTTTATCGGAAAGAGTAGCCTATGTGGCGGCAGTGGGTTTCCTCTAAAGAAATATGTCAGAAAGACTATACGTTTGACGTCCAATAGCCAATGATGAAAATCAATGTGCTCTAGAGGCAATGGTCGATCTGTGGAGGGGTCAGTATAGAGAGGTTTTATTGTATATATATTTTTAGAAAAAAAGGAAGAAGGGTAGAATGCTTAAATGAGAATCCCAGAACCATGCAATACCATATAAATCATATTCACCGAATGCATGATACTTTGATCAAACTGGAATATGTATGCAGTTACTACTACAGCAGCATTCATTTATAATATGTATAATACTTTTATTATCGAATAGCCAATGATAAAAAAAATCAATGTGTTCTAGACGCGTCGTTAAATAAAACAAACTTTCTGCAGTTACTATTAAAGACTGATAGTTTCATTTATGTATCAAGGAATTGTACTGTACGGTCGGAAGATCAGTGTTCTGGGGCTGACAAGAGATATTGTACAGTATAACTAGTTATGCACATATTATTTAGGCTGCAGGGCCTCACCTATGGCCACCGGCGGGAGGTGGGTGCTGTGTCGCCTGCGCTACCTCAGCTGCTGCTCTGTGAGCCGTTGCCATCCGCCCCGGGGAGGGGGGGTGGGCGCTGTCCCGCCTTACTCCCCCAGCTGTTGCTCTGGTGAGCCGCAGGCTATCCTCCAATCAGGAGGAAGAATTGCGGGGAAGGCGTTTTCGGGTGGTGCAGCTCCCACTCGGTCTCCAGTCGGCCGGAATTTTGACTTTTGAGTTATTTCGATGTTATATCTTTTGATTTTGAACTATTGATTTTGTATTGACTTCGAACTATTGATTAAATGGAGGGGCCTTTAGAGGTACCAGCCAGAGTATTGTCTCATCCAACTATATAGATGTTTCGTTGTTCCTCCCCAGAAGAATATAAATAATATTCAATGAATAAAATATATTTAGTAAAAAAAAAAAGTATCTGAGATATGGGGCTATAATTTATGGAAGAGGCCTTGGCCAGCCACACAGAGTAGTTTGTGTCCACATGAGTCCAGTGGATTAAAACCAAAGACCCTATAATACTAAGAGGGCTCACTCAGTCTGTACTGTGTAATCAAAATGATCAAACCCACCACTTGGTGCACTGGCTGTTCTCTTGGATAAACAGGTGCTATATTATATGGATAAATGTATATATGAATGTGAAAGATGTGTGATGATGGCGATGCTGATGATGATGCTGATGATGGTGGGTATTTGTTCATAGCAATTTCATATTGATGTGTATTCATACTTACCTATCTCATGCATAATATAATTGTATGTGTTTACATGTGAAACACCAACCAGCAGCTGGGCTGATCAAACCCACCACAAGGTGGCACTGCAAAATTTACATTACCATGGGAGAGATAGGGAGTGAGCCGTCTTAGTATTATAGGTTCTTTGTTAAAACTCCCCCCCCCCCCCACCTGTGCTATATATAACCACAGACGCGCCACCTGGTGCACACTCGGGTGTCATTTAATCCCTTAGAGTACAGTACACACCACTACTGCCGCCAGGCGCTGCCACGCCCCCCCCCCCCCCCCCCCTAAAAGCCACACTATTCCACTTACACACGGCCTAGCAACAGTTTGTTAGTTGGGGGGTTTTATGCCCTAGCAATGTCAATGATACCGGCCAATGGTGGCCGAGGCCGAATCTGTACAGCGCAGTCCTCCCGTGTGGAAGGTCGAGAGTTCAATTCCTGGTCGAGTCTTAAAGTTGCATAGTCCGATCGTTTTGAATTTCTGTACTTTTTCTGAGATAAATATAGATCGATCACTAGTATCTACTTTACATTAGTTCAAAGTTACTTTTATTTTCAATGGTAAACTTTTGAGATATTTTGAGTGCAAACGTGGAAAATTAGTTCTGGTAAGCTTGCCAAAACTCTGACACCATAGACTTCTGCAGTAACACGTTCTGTTAAATTGACTCAGCATTGCCTTCTACGCAGAAACAAATGCTTTATAAGTGCATCAGTATCTAAGTTAGATATGTAAAATCAAATCTAGATAATTGGTTTGGTTTTGAAAATTTGATATTTCATCGGACTATGCAACTTTAAGTAATGACTTACAAGCTACAGGGACCAGACGCGATGGCCGAATGACGTAAAGCGTCCGTCTCCCGTGTTGGTAGATTGTGGGGTGGTGGTTTCTAACCCTGGTCGAGTCAAACCAATGACTTAAAAATTGATACTTGTTGCTTCCTAGCCTGGCGCTCGGCATTATTAGGATAGAGCAAGGACTGGTTGGCTCAGTGTCAGGATAATGTGACTGAGTGGGATATCAGGTCATTGTGCTGGTGGCCTGGTCTCCCAGTGGGACAACACTATAAAGTCACCATGAGTGTGCACTGCCACAAGTCGGTACTCATCCTGTTATTTATTTATATTTTTTCTCAAAGATTTATACTGCCTATCATGGATAAGTCTGAATAGACTTGTTTTCACCATTAGACAGTTTGTCGATAGAAAGCCCGAGTCTACACTTTTACCGACCCAAGGGATTTTTAACCTCCCACACCACATAGACATGGTATGAGAGCAACTGGCCTTTGATGGCGCTGTCAGTTATACACAGTGGTGGAAATCCAAATTGGTAGAGATGGGGGGCATGGGGAATCGAACCACTGACCTTCAGATTAGGAGTCCGACCTGGAAAAAAGTCAGACACTCTAACCACTCCCCGCCACAGAGAACACCACAGATGTTGCCAGGATGTCAAACAACAACAAACAAACCTACTTTCCATAAAACCCCCCACAGCCAACCAACTGAGCGCCAGGGTAGGTCGTGACAAGTTATACATTTTGTAAGCCAGTGATTTGACTCGGCCAGGGTTCGAACACCCGAGCTTCCACGTATGAAACCTGCGCTCTGATGGGGCTGTCACACTACGACGTAACGACGTCAACGTAGGGAGAACGTGAAGAACGTTGAACTTCTCGGCGTAGTATGCAAATTTGGGCACAAGTTGAACGTGAATGCAGCATAGTTGATGAGAGCATAACGTCGGTAAAGCGTAGTGATAGCGTAGTTCAATGCAAGAGGACAACGTAATTACGCTGACGGTACGTTATTAACGTTATTCGATCGCCAGAACTACGTTGCTTTACGTTACCTTACGTTACTTACGTCATGAAATGTTGGCGAAACGTTCGGCGTACGTTCTCCAGACGTTCTCCAGACGTTTTCCTGACGTTTTCCTGACGTTCCCATTACGCCGTGTGTACATTTCCACTGGCGTTAATGTGGGTCGACGTAGTGGAACGTAGTAGAACGTAGTAGAACGTAGTGACCAGCGTTTGACTAACGTCCGTTTAACGTCATTGACGTTCGCCGAACGTTTACAGAACGTACGGCAAACGTAAACCCTTACGTTCTAGTTACGTCGAAAATTTTGAACAGGTTCAAAACTTTGACGCACACCAACGTAACACAACGTAACGTGACGTAGCTCGACGTCAGTCTAACGTCATTCTGACGTCATCATAACGTAATCCAACGTACGTCAACGTAATGACGAAAAATCACCACGTCAGGCTTACGTTGGCTCATTACGTCGTAGTGTGACAGGGGTATAACCGATTCAGCCACCACGTCCGGTTAATGCAGCGGGGCTGCTGGCTGCTTGTGGGTTGATGGAGTTTTACATCCTGGCAACAACTACGGTCATATCAGGACAGGCACTGACTTGTGACAGTGCACACACATGGCATGACTTTATAGTGTTACCCCACTGAGATATGAGGCTGCTGGCACCATGATGCAATTTCCCACTCCGTCACATTATATCCCGACACTGAGCCAACCAGTCCTTGCCTTATCCTAGCAATGCCAAGCGCCAGGCTAGGTAGCGACAAGTATCAATTTTGTAAGTCGTCGGTTTGATTGGGCCTAGATTCAAATTCCAGATTCCGACTTTCCGGACTGGACGGGAAGTCAGCGCTCTAACCGATTGGACCCCCCCGCCCCCCCGCGTCTGGTGAAGAATGCATGGGGGCTGCAGGGGTCTTTGTGAGTTGCGGGTTGTTGCTTGTGGGTTGTGGGGTTGTGGGGTTGTGAGCGTGGTGGTTGATGGGTCTCCAGTGATTGCCAGGAGGAGGACGAGGGTACAGGAGGAAGTGGGTGAGGGAGGGGGAAGGGTGGGAGGAAGGGAGAGGGGGGTGGGGTGGGTATGAGGGGGTGGGGGTGAGGGGGTGGGGTGAGGGGATGGGGTGGGGGTGAGGGGGGTCATGGAGGGGTTGAGGTTGAGGGGTGGTGGGATAGGGAGGGGGTGAGGGGGGCAGGGAGGAGGGGAGTATGAAGGAAGGGGAGGGAGGGGAGGGTGAGGGGTCGGGGAGGGTGAGGGGTGAGGGGGGCATGGGGAGGGGTTGAGTTTGAGGGGTGGTGGGATAGGGAGGGGGTTAAGGGGGAGGGAGGAGGGGAGTATGGAGGAGGGAGGGGTGGGTGTGGGAGGGAGGGGGAGGGAAGTATGGAGGAATGGGAGGGAGGGGGAGGGTGAGGGGTGGGCGGGAGAGGGTGAGGGTGGGCCCGGGGGTGAGGGTGAGGGAGTGTGTGAATGAGGGGGTGAGGGTGCGTGAGGGAGGGGGTGAGGGTGAGGGGTGGGTGTGTGAGGGAGGGTGAAGTGGGGTGTGTGAGGGAGGGGGTCGGGGATCGGTGTGGGTGTGCGAGGGGGTTAGAGCGCCCAAGGCGGTGTTGGTGCGAATGGATCTGGGTGTATAAGTGATGTATGGCTGCCTGTGTGCTCGATAGACCTGCCTGAATGGATGGACTGACCTGCCTGTGTAGCAACGTCAGATATGCCTGCACATCACAGCACCCTGCTATCACGTGACCTTGGCCATGACCGCATGACCCTGGCCTCGGTCGCATGTCCCTGATCATGACCGCATGACCCTGGCCTTGACTGCATGACCCTGGCCTCGGCCGCATGACCCTGATCATGACCGCATGACCCTGGCCTTGACCGCATGACCCTGATCATGACCGCATGACCCTGGCCTCAACCGCATGCCCCTGCTCATGACCGTATGACCCTGAACCATGACCATATGACCATGGCCTTGAATGCATGACCCTGATCATGACCGCATGACCCTGACTGCATGACCCTGGCCATGTGACCAGACGGGATGGCCGAATGACTTGAACGTCGGTCTCCTGTTTTGGTAGATCGTGGGATTCGAAAAAGTTCAAACCAATGACTTAAAGATTGATACTTGTCGCTTCCTAGACATGCACTCGGCATTACTAGGAAAGGGCAAGGACTCAGCGGACCAGTCCTTGCCCTATCCTAGTAACACCAAGCGCCAAGCTAGGAAGTGACAAGTATACATTTTTAAGTCATTGGTTTGACTCGACCAGGGTTTGAACCCACAAACTCATGGGTTCGGATCCCCCGATCTCCGAAATCAGGGGACGGACGGTCATCTCATAGGCTACCCCATCTGGTCTTAGAAGACAATGGGGACCTTTCATGAGCCATTTCTCTCGCTATACACTTGGTGGCAGAACCCATTCCTGGTCCAAGTCAGCCTTCATGTTTGGATAGAAGGGTGTAGGTGTGTGTGTGTGTTGGTGATGTAGGTGTGTGGTGGGGGGTTTCGGGATGTGGTGGGGGTGTAGGTATGTGTGTGGTGGGGGTGTAGGTGCGTGGTGGGGGTGTAGGTGTGTGGTTGGGGTGTAGGTGTATGGTGGGGATTTAGGGGTGGTGTGGTGTGTGTGGTGGTGTGTGGTGGGGGTGTACATGTGTGTGGTTGAGGTGTAGGTGTGTGTGGTGAGGGTGTAGGTGTGTGGTTGGGGTGTAGGTGTATCGTGGGGATTTAGGGGTCTGTGGTGTGTGTGTGTGGTGGTGTGTGGTGGGGGTGTACATGTGTGTGGTTGAGGTGTAGGTGTGTGTGGTGAGGGTGTAGGGGTGTGTGTGGTGAGGGTGTAGGTCTGTGTGTGGTGGTCTAGGTGTGGTGTGTGTGTGGTGGGTGTGTAAGTGTGTGGTGGTGGTTTAGGGATGTGGTGGGGGTGTAGGTATGTGTGTGGTGGGGGTGTAGGTGTGTGTGTGGTGAGGGTGTAGGTCTGTGTGTGGTGGTCTAGGTGTGGTGTGTGTGGTGGGAGTGTAAGTGTGTGGTCGGGGTTTAGATGTGTGGTCGGGGTTTAAGGGGCACTGGGAGTATAGGTGTGTGTCATGGGGGTTTAGGGGTGTTGTGGGGGTGTAGGTGTGTGGTGGGGTTTAGGGATGCTTAAGATTGTGAGGTGCCGCTCTGCAAGACACCCCCTACACCTCCATTACAAACCACCTACACCACCACCACACACACCGTCAACCCCCAACACACACCTAGACCCCCACCACATCCCTACACTACCCACCACATCCCTAAGCACCCACCACACCCACCCCACCATACCCACTCACCACACACCCCTACACCCCCACCACACACCCCTAAATCCCCATACACCCCCACCACACACCAAAATCGTCACCACACCCCTGCACCTCCACAACACACCCGTCACACAAACATACACCCCCACCACACACCCACCATACACACCTACACCCCAACCACACCCACCACACCATACCCACTCACCCTACACCCAGACCACACACACCTAAATCCACCCACACACCCACCAAAATCCTCACCACACCCCTACACCTCCACCACACAAGCATACGCCCCCACCACACACACCTACAACCCAACCACCCCGACCCCCATACACACTCACCACACACCCCTACACCCCTACCACACACCCCTAAATCCCCCCACTACCACCACCAACACCACACACACCAACATCCTCTCAACACCCCTACACATCCACCTACACCCTCAACCCAATTACACCCCCCTCTTATTTACACACACTTGATAGTAGAAGGAACTGCTTCTATCCAACCAAAGCATTACAGAGACAGGCATGGTGCGCCATCTGACGAGAGAGTTATGCAAACTGAAAGGTCCCCATTGTTCACGGATAATAAGACAACTGACAAGGGATCACTTTATTTCCATTTCCCACTAACGCTTAAAGCGCTAAGACTGGCACCAACCACTTACATGTCACACAGTTCCATCTACACACACATAAAACCCTCTTACCGGGCGTGGTGGCTGAATAAGTAGAGCGCGAGCCTCGCGTGTGGGAAATCGGGAGTTCGTTTCCCGGTCGAGTCAAACCAATGACTTCTCAAATTGATAATTGTCGCTTCCTAGCCTGGCGCTCGGCATTCATGGGACAGGGCAAGGACTGGTTGGGTAAGTGTCAGGATAATGTGACCATGGTATATCGGGTCATGGTGCCGGTGGCCTGATTTCCCAGTGGGGCAGCACTATAAAAGTATAAGATCGCCATGAGTGCGCACTGTCACAAGTCTGTATCTACCCTTCCTGGTATGACTTTAGATGTTCCCAGGACGTAAAACTCCAACAACCAACCAACAGTTTCTGCTACGCCAATGGTTCACTGTGCACTGAGTGCAATCGCAGATCTCTCAGCACTGACATCGATTCCATTCGAAAGCGAGGCTAAATGCAATCGATGCTGGCGCTCCCCAAGTGCATGAACAGTCAATTACAGTATAAAGTCTGCACTGACCTCACATGTAAGAAGCCACATAGACAGGTAAGATCGGGGCAGGTGATTGAATCATGGAGCCTTGGTAGTGTAATGGATAAGTCGCTCGCCCCGGAATGGCAGACATATGGGTTCGAGTCAAATCCTGCTCTAGGCATGATTTTCCGTTTGCGTGTGTTGTGGGTGTGTGTGTGATTAAGATGAGGAAAATATTGCGAATAGAGCGGGACTTGAACCCACATTTCTTGCATTCCGGGCTAGTGTGTTAAACATTACACCACTTTAGGCTCCTTGGTGTCATCACTCTATCACTTGTGTGTATATAGTGAGGTCAGTGTGGACCACTATACTTGTATATAGTGAGGTCAGTGTAGACCACTATACTTGTGTATATAGTGAAGTCAGTGTAGACCACTATGCTTGTGTATATATAGTGAGGTCAGTGTAGACCACTATACTTGTATATATATAGTGAGGTCAGTGTAGACCACTATACTTGTATATATATAGTGAAGTCAGTGTAGACCACTATACTTGTATATAGTGAAGTCAGTGTAGACCACTATGCTTGTGTATATATAGTGAGGTCAGTGTAGACTACTACACTTGTATATATATAGTGAGGTCAGTGTAGACCACTATACTTGTATATATTTAGTGAGGTCAGTGTAGACCACTATACTTGTGTATATATAGTGAGGTCAGTGTAGACCACTATACTTGTATATGTATAGTGAGGTCAGTGTAGACCACTATACTTGTATATATATAGTGAGGTCAGTGTAGACCACTATACTTGTATATATAGTGAAGTCAGTGTAGACCACTATACTTGTGTATATATAGTGAGGTCAGTGTAGACCACTATACTTGTATATATATAGTGAGGTCAGTGTAGACCACTATACTTGTATATATATAGTGAGGTCAGTGTAGACCACTATACTTGTATATATATAGTGAGGTCAGTGTAGACCACTATACTTGTAATATAGTGAGGTCAGTGTAGACCACTATACTTGTGTATATAGTGAAGTCAGTGTAGACCACTATGCTTGTGTATATATAGTGAGGTCAGTGTAGACCACTATACTTGTATATATATAGTGAGGTCAGTGTAGACCACTATACTTGTATATATAGTGAGGTCAGTGTAGACCACTATACTTGTATATATATAGTGAGGTCAGTGTAGACTACTACACTTGTATATATATAGTGAGGTCAGTGTAGACCACTATACTTGCACCAGCCCTCATGACACTTGTAGCTGTCAGCAGAATGACATCCCTGATAACAGTTAAAAGAGATATACCATATATGTCCGAATAGAGGCGCACTGCATGAGTGCAGACACATGGATACGCGTCTATTCAAAGTTAAATAATTTCATGGATTTGTTTTTGTTGTGCCTCTCAAATAAAGTGGGATTGTCTTATTTTATGTGCATTCAATCTGAATATGATCGTCAATTTTGATTTGTTTTTGTCGTGCCTCTGAAATAAAGTGGGATTGTCTTATTTTATGTGCATTCAGTGTGAATATGATCGTAAATTTGTGCGTGCTTTTAATCTTGAAATGGGGGGCGGGGTGTGTGTGCTTCTATTGGGTAGCGCGCTTCTATTGGGACATATATACGGTAGGCAATGTGGCATGTATTTACCTGCATTCTTGGGTGATTGACAGGACCAGTAGTTCACTTTTGGCTATTGAGCCCTGCGTAGCCATTTGCATTTTGTAACCAAAGGTCAAGGTGAAATATCACACTGCACAACTAAGAGAAAGTAGTTCCCAACAGATACATCCATTTAGAATTGTAAACTTCGCCAATAGGCTAATTATATTGAACTATTGATTTGAGTGACAGTGTTGCATTCAAATAGTATAAATAAGATTACTTTGCGGTATTTGATCTGTAACTGCATCTGAAAATCGGGATACACACCATGTGGGGACTACTTGTCTGGTGGCCATTGTTATAAACCAAAGATGTCCTAAAGAACTGTAGAAAAGAATCTATCTACATCAGACCATCCCTGGTTCCACAAGGTCGCAACAAGTTTTCACGGTGTTACGGAATAAAGCGTACATCAGTCAATAACATGCCGTTGCCGTTTGTGGTACTGTGGCACCCCTCACAACACTCATGCGACTAGAACCCATAGTGCTGCCATTCCGGACCGAGCTTCTGAAGTATTAGGTGATCTAGGCTTCCAGGTTCAATGCTGGGCAGTGCATAGCTTGTACAACATCCTGGTAATGGAACCAGTGTTACGGAGTAGTTTTTGTTTGTTTGCAAATGAAAGGATATGTTGTACCTAGAGTGGGATTCGAGCCTATGCTTCTGCCATTCCACGGCTACTGGAATCCTAACCGTTAGGCTATCTAGGCTACCTGATGTAAGACCAGACGGGATGGCCGAATGAGTTAGCGCGTCCGTCTCCCGTGTTGGTAGATCGAAGGTCGTGGGTTCGAACCCCGGTCCAGTCAAACCAATGACTTAAAAATTGATACTTGTTGCTTCCTAGCCTGGCACTCGGCATTGTTAGGACAGGGCAAGGACTGGTTGGCTCAGTGTCAGGATAATGTGACTGAGTGGGGTATCAGGTCATGGTGCTGGTGGCCTGGTCTTCCAGTGGGGCAGCACTATAAAGTCGCCATGAGTGCGCACTGTCACAAGTCGGTACCCATCCTGATATGACCTTAGATGTTGCTAGGACATAAAATAACAACAAACAAACAAACAAGCCTGATGTAATGAACACACCCGCGTCTAGCTGTGTATGTGACATTTCACCTGGGGAGGTCAGTACACCACACTATAAATACACTTGCTTGGCCTATGTTTGTTTGTTTGTTGTTGTTTTACGTCCTAGCAACATCTAAGGTCATATCAGGATGGGTACCGACTTGTGATAGTGTGCACTCATAGCAACTTTATAGTGATGTCCAACTGGGAAACCAGGCCGCCGGCACCATGACCTGGTATCCCACTCAGTCACATTATCCTGACACTGAGCCAACCAGTCCTTGCCCTGTCCTAATAATGCCGAGCACCTGGCTAGGAAGCGACAAATATCAATTTTTAAGTCATTGGTTTGACACGACCAGGGTTCGAACCCACGACCCCATGATCTACCAGTATGAGTTCGAGGAGTGGCTTTCGAGCCTACACTTCTGCCTTTCCAGTGATAGCATCATAACCATTGGTTGGTTGTTGGAGTTTTACGTCCTGGCATCATCTAAAGGTCAAATCAGGACTGGTACCGACTTGTGAAGGTATGCACTCATAGCAACTTTATAGTGCTGCCCCAATTAGAAGACCAGGCCACCAGCACCATGACCCGATATCCCACTCAGTATTATCACATTATCTTGACACTGAACCAACCAGTCCTTGGCCTATCCTGATAAAGTGGCTGTCACACATCACCGGATTGAGCAACGGACAGAATTGTCTAGTCTGGGGGTGATAAGTATCAAAATGCACTAAAATGTGTCAAAATGTTGCGCTATCGAGTCAATGGCCGCTGGACGAAGGGACATGAAATGGACATGAAACAGACATGAAACGGACATGAAACGGACATGAAACAGACATGAACGGACATGAACGGATAGCCAACTGACGAAACAAACTCAAACCGGACAAGAACTATAGACGTCAGTCCGGCAGCATCCGTTCCTAGTTTTGTACATGTTCAAAACTTGTACGGACACAAAACGGACTTTGTTCGGTTTCTGTCCGTTTCCCCCAATCCGGTGATGTGTGACAGCCACTTCAAGCGAAGCGCCAGGCTAGGAAGCGACAAGTATCAATTTGATAAGCCATTGATTTGACTCGGCTGAGATTCTAACTACTGACTTCATATTCAGAATTCATAACCAAGAGGCTGTCTAGGTTACCTGATGCCAATCAACCTACTCATGCCTACCTGTGCATGTCATATTTCACCTGGGGAGATCAGTGCACCTCACTCCATGCACATACTATATATCTTCATCATCATGCTGTTGGTCGCGATGCGACAAAGACTGCTTTCATTACTTGACTGCCGCTCTCCATTTAGCTCTCTGCTGTGAGAGTTGCATCCATAAGTCGGTCATAATGTCTCTCAACTTCAGGTTTCTCTTGATAACATTTCATGAAAGCTGCCTGCAAAAGTGTTGAAGTGCTGCTGGCTTTTGCAAGTTACCAGCGGCACTCTCTCAGGGAGCAGATAGCGGTTTTCACACCGCAAGAACATGTCAAGACAGGCGCAAAACTATTTGTCCCTGCAGTGGTTGGTCGGGAGATGTTGGAAGTTCCATACATCAACCAACCTTAATGCTGCCACAGTGATCATGGTTTTTCTGTTTAGGGTTTGCTCCCTTACCCTTCGGTTCTGTCAAGAACCTGTACAACAATGCAGTGGTTTACAACTCTGCAGGGCAGGGGCATCAAACTCCCTGAGGTATTGCTATACCTGCAATACCTGCATGCTATACCTGCAATACCTGCATACTATATATACGTGTACATATTCCCCGTGCCCCCACCTCTGTCAATTTGGATTTCAACCGCTGTGTATAACTTACAGCGTCATCAAAGGCCAGTTGCTCTCACAGTCACACCACGTCTATGTGGTGTGCGAAAGTTAAAAATCCCTTGGGTCGGTAAAAGTGTAGTATCGCACGTTCTATCGACCAACTGTCTAATGGTGAAAACAAGACTGTTCAGACTTATCCGCGATAGGCAGTATAAATATTCAAGACAAAAAATAACAACGTATACTTGCCTGGCCCAGTCACCTCAGCGTTGAAAACAGAAAGTTAACAGAGAACAAAGACAATCCACTGAATCCAAGAAGTGTCTCATGTGAATGGTTCCGTGATAGAAAGCCACCAAAAATGGCTGCGATCCGATCCAGAGCATGCAGATAAAAGCCGCAAAGGTTGTCGAGATCGGGATGGATCTAGTTCAGCTGGTGACCACTAGGTGGCTGCAGCTGGTGTGGGCTTACTAACTAATAGGCGACTATAAATATAATTTAATTCCATTGGCGCTGAGTGAGTGATTTGCTTCCTCGCAGGGAAATCGGGTCATGGTGCCAGCAGCCTGATTTCCCAGTGAGGCAGCACTATAAAGTCACCATGAGTGCGCACTGTCACAAGTCTGTAGGTATCGGTCCTGATATGACCTTAGATGTTGCCAGGAGGTAAAACTCCAACAACCAACCAACGTCTTAAGCAGGATCTTCCCCTATCCTATTAATGCCGAGCGCCAGGCTAGGAAGCAACAAGTATCAATTTTAAAGTCATTGGTTTGACTCGGCCGGGGTTCAAACTCCAGCATTATGAGGATAGGGCAAGGACTGATTAGCACAGTATCAGGATAATGTGACTGTGTGGGATATCGGGTCATGGTGCCGGCAATAGGCCTGGTACCCGCGTGGGGCAGCACAATAAAGTCGCCAATAGTGTACCCTGTCCGTAGTCGGTACCCATCCTGCTATGACCAGACGGGATGGTCGAATGAGTTAGAGCGTCCGTCTCCCGTGTTGGTACACCGTGGGGTCGTGGGTTCGAACTATGGTCAAGTCAAACCACTGACTTAAACATTGATACTTGTCGCTTCCTAGCCTGGCGCTTGGCATTATTAGGATAGGGCAAGGACTGGTTAGCTCAGTGTCAGGATAATGTGACTGAGTGGGACATCAGGTCATGGTGCTGGTGGCCTGGTCTCCCAGTGGGGCAGCACTATAAAGTCGCCATGAGTGCGCACTGTCACAAGTCGGTACCCATCCTGATATGACCTTAGATGTTGCTAAGACATAAAACAACAACAAGCAAACAAACAAACCTTAGATGTTGCCAGGACATCAAACTCCAACAACCAGCCCAAGTACCAATTTCGCTTACGTTTACTTTGACTCGGTCGGGAATCGAACCCGCGACCCTTCCGCTCTGGAAGTCAGCGCTCTTGCCAATTCAGCGGCATAAAGATGGCGAGCCTCTCTTACAAGAAGGTCTAGGAGAACAATGCTGGCCGATGTGTGATAAATATAACCATGTCCACTAAAAAAAAAACCCCCCACTATTAATTAGGTTGATATTAATTAAATCCGTGGCATTTGGCAATTATTTACCGGACGAGGTGGCCTAATTGATGAAGCGCAAGCTTCCAATGTGGAAGGTGGGAGTTCCAATCCCAGTCGAGTCAAAGCAATGACTTACAAAATTGATACTTGTCGCTATCTAGCCTAGCGCTCGGCATTATTAGGATAGGGCAATGACTGGTTCGCTCAGTGTCAGGATAATGTCACTGAGTGGGGAATTGTGTCATGGTGCCCGTGGCCTGGTCTCCCAGTGGGGCAGTACTATAAAGTTGCCATGAGTGTGTACTGTCACACGCCAGTACCCATCCTGATATGATCTTAGATGTTGCTAGGATGTCAAACTCAAACAAAGCAAAAATTTAACAGTTTCACTGCTTCTGTGAAGAGTCAATGAAAGGTCATCGTTAGTTCATTCTTTAAAACCTTATTCCTTTTTTGAATACCTTATAGTAGGCTAGCTAAATACCGGAAAGTTTCACGTTTCGATTGTTTTGAGTTTCTTTAATATTGTCATTGGGGTGATGAAAATGGGAAATATTGCACCTAGAGCTGGACGCGAACCCACATCTGTTTGCATTCCGGGCCAGTGTGCTAACCATTACACCACCTAGGCTCCCTGATGTCACCACACTAGGCATCTATGTGGCTCCTTGCCTGAGAGGTCAGTGCAGACTACTACACTCGTCCCCTTGGAATTGTAAGTATTTTAATGCTTACAATTACATACATACAGGCAATGCACTTACACATACATACACAGGGTAGGTTCAACAACTATACAGCGCATAACTTGTATAGGATCCTGGTTACGGCAACCAGTGTTGTTGGGGTGATGAAAATGGGAAATATTGCGCCTAGAGCGGGACTCAAACCCACATCTCTTTGCATTCTGGGCCAGTGTGCTAACCATCACACCACCTAGGCTTCCTGATATCACCATACTACCCACGCCTACCTGTCTATGTGGCTTCTTGCCTGAGAGGTCAGTGCAGACTATGACAGTATGTTTTAGATAAATATATTCGGTAGATAACTAGACTGCAATTTACTTTTCTTTGAAGTAACTTTGATTTGAAAGATATTTGCAGGTAAAATGCATGGACAATTATTTTAGGTATGATATGTTTAAAGACTGGACATCTTATGTGGTGTTCTCTGTGGTGGAGTGGTTAGAGTGTTTGACCTTTTTCTAGGTCAGACTCCTAATCTGAAGGTTGGTGGTTCGATTCCCCATGCCCCCACCATTGCCAATTTGGATTTCAACCGCTGTGTATAACTTACAGCGATATAAAAGGCCAGTTGCTCTCATACCATGTCTATGTGATGTGGGAGGTTAAAATCCCTTGGGTCAGTAAAAGTGTAGACTCAGGCTTTCTATCGACAAACAGTCTAATGGTGCAAACAAGTCTATTCAGACGTATCCATGATAGGCAGTATAAATCTTCAAGATCATTGGCTTTAAGAGAAATAGATTCTATTAAATTAACTTGAAATTCCTTTGTGATTAGGTAGTAATAAATGCACCAATATCTAACTCGGATATGGAGGATCGAATGTAAGTAAGTATATTTGACTAAAATGTAGTTTATTCAGTGAATAATGCCTTTTATCAGTGAGACAGCACTGGTCTTCTGGCCGTTCAGTACAATTTGTTGGTACATAAATGAAACTATCAGTTGCAATAATAACCACAGGAAAATCCTGTTCGATAATAGAAGCATAATATAACTGAATGGGGGACATCCGATTTTTTAGTTCAAATTCCTGCGGTTGGCGTCACCACTGAACTAGTGGGCCTAAATGGTACAATATCACACTGCAAACTCAATGGCTATGAGCAATCTTCATAGAGAACAAGTGAAATATCTCTAAAACCACACCACCTAGAAACAAACTGTTTGGAACACATATAGAAAACATATTCAACGATTAGATTATATTAAATTTATATGGTTAGGGTTCTGTATTGCTATTAATTTTGAATAAAATAGACGTTTTGCACTGTGCGTACCGGCAAACTTAATGCATTGTCAATGGCCGTGAGCAATCTTGAATTATATTCATACAGAAGAAGTGAAATATCTCTAAAACCACACCACCTAGAGACAAACCGCTTGGTACACATATAGAAAACTTATTCAACGAATAGATTATATTAAATTTATAAGGTTAGGGTTCTGCATTTCTATTAATTTTGAATAAAATAAACGTTTTGCACTGCACATACCAGCAAACTCAATGCATTGTCAATGGCCGTTTAGGCCCACTAGTACCGACGCGCCACCAAGTGTCGGAAAAATTAACTACGCCAAATGTCCCCCATTACACAATGTGACCGTGGGTCGATGCTGCCCCATCCCTCAGTCACAATCACCCCTCTACCCGCTCCCCTTCCACCCCTCCAGTTGTATTAGTAACTGCATACAATTCCAGTTCAATACAAGTATTATGCATTTGGTGAATATGCATCACATGGTAAATATTGCATGATTCTAGAATTGTCTTTAAATATTTATTTCTTCCTTTGTTTTTCTCTCTTCGTTTTGAAAATGTAATCCTTCCAAGAGCTTTTACAACTGTCATGATTACGATGAAAATGGGAAATATTGCGCCTAGAGTGGAAATCGAGCCCACACGTCTTGCCATCCAGGGCTAGCATGCTAACCATTACATCACCTAGACTCCCTGATGTCATCACCCAACCCTCACCTACCTGTCCACGTGGCTCCTTGCCTGAGACTTCAGTGCAAACTACTACACTAACCATTACACCACCTAGGCTCCCTGATGTCATCCCCCTATCCATGCCCACCTGTCTATGTGGCTCGGACCAGACGGGGTGGCCGAATGAGTAGAGCGTCCGTCTCCTGTTTTGGGAGATCGGGAGATCCGAACCCATGAGTTCATTGGTTCGAATCCTGGTCGAGTCAAACCAATGACTTAAATATTGATACTTGTCACTTCCTAGCTTGGCACTCGACATTATTAGGATAGGGCAAGGACTGGTTGGCTCAGTGTCAGGATAATGTGACTGAGTTAAACAAACTGCATGAAGCCCATTTAGGGATAGTCAAAACCAAACAGCTAACGCAAGATTATATGTTTTGGCCTGGAATGGACAAACAAATCGAAGATAAAGTGGCTAAGTGTCAAATATGCCAAAGTTTCAGAAATCTCCTGCAATCTGAACCACTAATCAATCATGAAATACCCAACATACCATTTTATAAAATTGGCATTGATTTCTTCCAGATAAAGGATAAAACATTCTTATTAATTGTAGACTACTATTCAAAATTCCCTGATGTCATTGAAATGACAAACATGTCAAGTAAGGATACTATAAAAGAATTGAAGTCAGTATTCGGCCGTTACGGCATACCACACACGGTAGTATCAGACAATGGTACGCAATTCTCAAGCGGAGAATATCAAGAATTTGAACGAAAGAATACAATTTCAAGTGCTCTTTCTCGAATCCAATGTACCCACAAAGCAACTGACAGGTAGAAAGATATGTACAGACAATCAAGAGAATGATAAAAAAGGCCAAACTCGACAAAATGGACATGAACATTGCACTATTAAACTACAGAAATACACCCTTGACAGGCAGGAAAGCATCACCCACAACTACTCATGAGCCGCAAACTAAAATCAAAACTCCCGACAGAAGCAAAACAATTGAAACCGAAACCACAGAAATCGAAAACAAATCAAATAATAATAAATCAGCACACACAAAAAAAAATTCAACAAAAGAACAAAAGAAACACACAAACCGCTAAACATCGGGAACAAATTAAAATACCTAAACCACAAAAAAGAATGGGCATCAGGACACATAACAAAGACTAACAACCCAAGAAACAGAGACTACGAAATAACAAACACAAAAAACAACACATTATGCAGAAACAGAATACACATTTTTAAAGTAGCTGAAAACAACAACAACCAGCAACCAGCCGAAAGTCAATTATATAGAAAAAGATACGGGATGCAAATAAGACCTGTAGAACGCATGGGAATAACATGATTAAACCGCCATTAAAACAGGTAAAAGTGAAACGCATATCACCATTAATGTAACATAATAGAAATTAATGAAAGCATAAATATAAAGAGGCGGGGAGCAACCGAGCCAACAGCCATTAAGGCGAAACACACACACCCATTACAGAAACCCAAATCGACAATGTTATCAATAAAAAGCCTCATTAAAAAGGAGATAAGGTAGACCAGGCTCACAGCAAGCGATGGGAAATGAAAACACAACTGCTCACTTGGAGCACACAGTGGGAAAGTCTCACTATATCTGAAACCTAACCAAAATATCAAACAGTGTAATCTCGATGTTAGTTTAAGACATGCATGCTCGTTAAATGTATCCTTTGTGAATTGGATAAAGTGTACATGAGCTATCAGACTCTAAAGCCAGCATTGGCTATCAGTTGATTACAAAGAAGAGACGCTCAGAGACTGTAACAAAGCCAAACACGACTAAACGTATTTATTCAAGACATGTATTTCAGCAAACAGACACAAACTATTGTATAAGACATTACGCCTGTAGCATTGTATATCGTACTTGACTGAGCATGTGTTATTCCAGGATGCTCCCAGACATCTGAATATCGTGTGACTATGTTTTTATTGCAGCAAACAAAACATGAACATTCAAGCATGACAATATGCATTATAGCAATCTGTCAGTTATATGAGTAAATACTTGGTCAATTGATTAATTGCATGACGGTTCCTGTGAAAGGGAGATGTACTGTACGTAATGTATGCACACATAACTAATTAGCCCACGGACAACAGTATAATGCGCGTCCCGATAGAGGCACCGGGCTGATATCGAAACCTAATAAACACTCGTTAACCAAACTCCAACGTGTCCACATCATTACAACCCCCACCCTCTTCCACCCCCACCCTCTTCCACCCCCACCCCTGTGCCACCACTCTGCCACCCCACCCCTCCTCCCATCCCTCTGCCACAATCACCCCTCTACGCTCTCCCCCTCCCCCCACCCCTCTACCACCCCACCCCTCCTCCCACCCCCTGCAACCCCACCCCTCCTCTATGCCACCCCACCCCTCCTCTATGCCACCCCACCCCACTGCCACCCCACCCCTCTGCCACCCCACCTCCCAACCCACCCCTCTGCCACCCCACCCCTCTGCCACCCCACCCCCCTACATACCCCTTTATCACCTCCACCCCTCTACCATCACCACTCCTCCACCCCTCCCACAACCTCTCCCTCCACCCCTCCCACAACCGTTCGATTGGTTCCTTATATAGACTGATAGCATAGTAAACCACATTGTCCAGATGCAGTTTGTGCCCAGGTATTAGTTCTGGTTAGTCCTGACATTGATAGATTGCTCAGCTGCCAGGTCATTTCTGAGCCATGCAGCGTTCTTAAAGGAGCACTAACATGACTAGCACAACTCTATTCATACTGTTCAGCTGCCAGGTCATTTATGAGCCATGCAGCGTTCTTAAAGGGGCACTATCACGACCTGCGCAACTGTATTCATACTGTTCAGCTGCCAGGTCATTTCTGAGCCAGGCAGCGTTCTTAAAGGAGCACTAACATGAGCAACCCAACTCTGTTCATACTGTTCAGCTGCCAGGTCATTTCTGAGCCATGCAGCCTTCTTAAAGGAGCACAACTCTATTCATACTGTTCAGCTGCCAGGTCATTTCTGAGCCATGCAGCGTTCTTAAAGGAGCATTAACATGACTAGCACAACTCTATTCACACTGTTCAGCTGCCAGGTCATTTATGAGCCATGCAGCGTTCTTAAAGGAGCACTAACATGACTAGCACAACTCTATTCATACTGTTCAGCTGCCAGGTCATTTCTCAGCCATGCAGCGTTCTTAAAGGAGCACTAACATTACTAGCCCAGCTCTATTCACACTGTTCAGCTGCCAGGTCATTTCTGAGCCATACAGCGTTCTTAAAGGAGCACCATCATGACCAACACTACTCTACTTATTCAGCTACCATGACTGACTATAGTGGTTCATATTTTGTGTATCTTCACACAAACTAGCTAATCTAATTAAAGGGCCAATGACATGACCAACACAACTGTACTTATCGATAGTTATCGGTCCCTTTCCTGATATGACCTTACATGTTGCTAGGATGCAAAACAATAACAAACAAACAAAACCTGTGATTTTTACACCCGCCTCCCTGCATGCCTAATTTTTAAGTTTGTGAGTATTAAAGGCACACAGTAAGTGAATTTTCTTTTTTCTTGAAGATTTATACTGCCTATCATGGATAAGTCTGAATAGTCTTGTTTTCAACATTAGGCAGTTTGGCGATAGAAAGCCCGAGCCTACACTTTTACCGACCCAAGGGATTTTTAACCTCCTACACCACATAGACATGGTGTGAGACCAACTGGCCTTTGATGATGCTTTAAGTTACGTGAGGTACAAAGTAATTATGCAAATATTATTATGTATGTAATGCTCCTGTCCTTATTATTCTTATTCCGAGGATGCCCTTGTAAACCTCCTTTGATATGTTCTTTGGTTCCATGGGTTATGGGAGGTTGGGGTGCGGCCTGGAGACCGGGAGGCCTGCTACCAAGCAGCTCCCTTGGTTCCCCTCCTTTCCTCCAGGCGGCGCCTCACCAACCTACTAACGGTCCATTTAGCCAGCGATTTAGTTCAATAAAATTAGAGGTAGGTCTTAAGGGCCAGCCAGCGTTATAGGCTCGATCCACAGGAATCTGACATGCCTCCTTTCTTCTGTTGTCTAATTGTTATGGAAGGAATTAATAATACACAGCAGTGGAAATCCAAATTGGCAGAGGTGACGGCACGGGGAACCGAACCACGACCTTCAGATTAGGAGTCTGACCTAGAAAAAATTCAGACTCTAACCACTCCACCACAGAGAGCACCACAATATAGTATATTTATTGCAGGCATAAATGTCAGTGACTACAAATGTATTGGGTATTTAGTAATATATAGCTGTTGAGGCTATATGCTGTAATATTTCTAACTTTTCCGTATACAGTATAACCCCGTTAATCGAAGCTCGGTTAAACCAAATGATCGGTTAATCCAAACATTTTCGGCGGCCTGGCAAAATACTACCATTTTTCTTATATAAAAAAGTTGGTTCAACCAATGTCGGTTAATCCAAATTATCGGTTAATCCAAAACAAATTGTCGGATCCCAGTCCACGCCGGTAAGGCTAAACCAAACTTTCATGTGGTTATGAGGTCATCTGAGAACCCACCAACTTTTTTATATGATAAATGGTAGTGTTTTGCCGGGCCACCAAAATAAGTTTGGATTAGCCGATCATTCGGTTTAACCAAGCTTGGTTTAATGGGGTATACTGTATATACATAGAAAGCAATAATCAAAGTTTCCACATACAGTGTATATTACATGTGCAATACATGCTTATTCAAAGTCAAAGCCGAAGCTTGGTTAAACCAATGAACGGTTAATCCAAACAAATTTCTAGGGTCCCTTCAAGTTTGGTTTAACGGGGTTATACTTGTATCCCGATCCCTCTACTAATAGGACTGTGCATGTAAAAAAAAGCACCAACAATAAGTAAGCTAATAATAACAATAACATCTATAAATATCTGAGTGGAATATTCAAGTGGTAACATATTGAAGTACGACTTAAACTTATTGTATTATATAGACTAGTAGACTAGACTGATATTGCTAAACCTAATTTATTACAAAAAACATTTTGAAAAATAACTGTCTTATGGCCAAATGTAATATATTGCATTTTAACCTCCAATTGACAGGTTAAGCCTTTGAAATTATTCAAAACATTTTTTTACTTATATAATAATATACTGTCTCACAGCCTGGATGTGCTCTAAGAATATTGCAATGCTCAAATTAAAAAATATTTTAACTCTCCAAACAAGAGACACTTTTTAACATATTTCTTTTATTGATACGGTATATATTCTGCCCATAGCGAGGGTTCATATTCTCAATGCTGGACAGCTGTGAGGAATGTTATGGTGTATGCCTGGGTTCCGGTTCCGGGTTGGTATCCGGGACATCCACCAGCATTTATTTAAGTCATTAGTATCTATGTTAGTTTTGGGGTTTTTTGTGTGGGTATAACTTCCTATCATATAACTAGTATTTTAGCCTAGTATGTACATCTAGTGAGATGGTAATATGCTTGTGAATGAGGATGTGTTCCCAGAATTTGTTTGGTTGTTTTGTTTGCAGCTTTCCTTTCACTTGTGCCTTGTCCCTAGTTAGTGCCTAGATGTGCCAGAACACATCCATACTCTTCGGGACTGACCAGGTGGGTCGGCTGCGGTGTTAAATTGTTAACCAAACATTATTAGAACAGTAACTAAGAATACTATCAAACGAAAAATAGTAATAAACCTCCAACTTATACAAATATGTGTCCCGTGTTGTTGAATTGTTCATGTGGCAGCGGCAACATGCGTAATTCGGTGTGCAGGACCGCATCGCCTGCCTCAACCATGTCTCTATGGCCGCTGACAATGGTGCCACCTACATACTCACCCTGACACCATCAAAACTGCATAGGCTTCCACTGCCGCCTGGCGGTTCTGGCGCACACTAACCACCCATTGAGCGCTGAGGAGCACACTTCGACCAGTGAGCCCAAACCTGCCGACTGGTTACTGGAAGCCGTCATCTTTTCTTTCTCAGCCATCCCATCCCACCCACCCATCTATAAGAACGTGCAGGGCTGAGCGCATGGGACCATCCAAACAAGAGACAATAATATTGACCAAACATTATAAGAACTGTAACTAATGTAAATGGCCCATGGTCTTCCTCCCCACACTGCCACGCACTCACGGAAGAACACCAAGATTTAGTATAAGTACGCTTCAACTTGGTTTATTACGAAACCTCTCTGCTCTCCGCGGTGTCCACAGTCAACTGACCCGCCCCCTAACTCGCCCGGTCCCACATCACCTCCGTAGGTGGATGGGGGGGGTGTGCTAGCCACACGCAGTAGAGGGCAGCCCAGTCGGGGCCCTGCCCGGTGGCTAGCGTGCCGCCACCTAGCACAGTTCAGTGTAACTGCGTAGGTGTGCGGCGTAGTCTCCGCCACCACCGCGTGGTAGTGGGGCTCATGTACAGACTAGTACATTAAGAATACTATCAAAACGAAAAATATTAATAAACCTCCAACTTATATGCATAAGTGTTCCACCTTGTTGGATTATGCTCGTCCCTGACACAAATCCCTCTCTACTTATACTTCTCTGTTCTGGCTTGAAGCCAATTGTCGCTGCTCTATGAAGTACTGATACAAACTCTCATCTTCTTATACTACTAACACCCCATTCAATGCCCCCAGTGTTACTTTTGCAAGCTTTTGTTTGTTGGAGTTGTGCATCCTGACAACATCTAAGGTAATATCGCCCCATGCACTGACTTGTGACAGTGCGCACACTTGCCAACTTTATAGTGCTGCCCCACTGGGATATCAGGGTGCCGGCATCATGACCCGATCTCCAACTGTGTCACATTATCCTCAAACTGAGCCAACCAGTCCTTGTCCTATCCTAGTGATGCCGAGGGTCAGGCTAGGTAGCGACAAGTATCATTGGTTTGACTCGGCCGGCATTCCAACTCCCGACCTTCACTAGGTGAATCCTGCGCTCTACTGAATCAACCTTCGCATCCAGTTGGTTTTGCAAGCAATTGCTTTGTAAATACGGGACTATGAGACACAATAGAATAGAGAGCTGACAGGATTTCTTTTTGTCTTTCATTTTTTGGCTTCCAAACACTGAGGCATTGTTCTCCTGGCTATGTATAATCACAGCTATTTACACTTTTTGAACATAATATGTACTTAGAATGACGAAAGAACAATTACAGAGCGAAGTATGTGAGTATGCGCAGACTTCAGTAAATAGGTCATTACTACATCAACTACTGAGTGGTTTCTGGTTGCTACGTAGCAATGTTGGGTACTGGATGCAGAGGCCAAATTGCTAGAGCGCAGGCTTCCCATGTGGAACGTCAAGAGTTCGAAACCAGGCCGAGCCAAGGACTTACAAAATTGATACTTGTCGCTTCCTAACCTGGCGCTTGACATTAATAGGATAGGGCAAGAACTGGTTAGCACAGTCTCAGGATAATGTAAATGAGTGGGGTATGGGGGTCATGGTGCCAGCAGCCTGGTTTCCCAATGGGGCAGCACTATAAAGTCACAATGAGTGTGCACTGTCACAAGTTGGTACCTATCCTGATATCACCTGCCGTGATGAAATACAGTCTACCTGTGTATGTGGTATTTCACCTCAGCAGGTCAGTGCAACTCGCTACAATAGTGGTAGTCAGTCATCCAAGCTGGCAAATGACTAGGACAATCTACCCGGAAGGGCAGACATGTGGGTTCGAGTTCCCAATGTGTGCACCCCCCCTTACAACCCTCATGTGACTATATTATATTCGCGCGTACCTAATACCCCTCTCACATTACGACGCTTCTCACCGGCGCGCCGCCAACATGCAAAATCACTTTTAATCCTCGAGAAACGTAAAACTTTTCGGTGTTAGCACAACGTATTGGTAGCGTGCGGCGGACGTTGTGCGAAAAAAATAAAAAGTTTGGCGCGCCATCCTGATATAAACTTAGATGTAGCTAGGATGTAAAACAACAAAGCAACAGTTTTGCGCAACGACCCTCAAGCGCGCGTGGCGTGTGCCTAACGTTATTCCAGCGATGTCAACGTGCTTCTGACGTTGCCATAATGTTGGCACCCGCACATTGTCACGCGTTGTCGGTTGTCGAAAGTTTTGTTCAAGCACAAAACTTCGCCGATCCACTGACGCGAGGCGCCGACCATGGCCGACCGTCGCCGTCCATCAACGAATACCAACGCGCGCCTAAGGTGCGCGTAAAGCTTCCTGACGTTTCCTGATGTTCCGCCAAAAAATCACATACATCGATGCACGTTGGCGAGAAGCGTCGTAATGTGACAGCCCCATAACTTTCTTGTTTCGGGTTTATGTTTTAGGACATAGAATCCGAACAGACAATCAACGGGTCACGTGGTGTGTTCACTTTAAACACAAAAAATGCAAACAAATATACCCCCCCCCCATCCCCACCAAATCTTCTCCAGTAAACCCGTCCTGATATTACATTAGATGTTGCTAGGACATAAAACAACAACAAACAAACAAAATCTCCGGTAAACACCTGAGCCAATTCCTTCACGCCCCCTACACGACCCAACTGTAACTAGGCACGGGTAGGATTAATCCACAATTCTCCTCCCACCGGAAGTCGGCGCGTCTCAAACCGGAAGTGGTCCTTCATCCCGTGGTTCCCGCACCTACCTTAACGTCATGAACCAGTAACGCGCCACTGATGGCATTTCGTCCAAATTGGATAGTTTGGATTATTTCAGTGCGGTTTTCCGGCCTATCCATCACAAGAAAGGCTATATATATATATGTGCTCTATAATATATTATGGGCCCGCCCTGATATGCCCTTAGATGTTGTTAGGACATAAAACAACAACAGACAAACATCTATTATGGGAATATATACAAGGACACTACCACTTATCAGTTCTCTTCTATACATATATATTAGTTGTGGTGTTCTCTGTGGCGGAGTGGTTAGAGCGTCTGACTTTTTTCTAGGTCGGACTCCTAATCTGAAGATCAGTGGTTCAATTCCCCATGTCCCCACCTCTGCCAGTTTGGATTTCCACCGCTGTGTATAACTTACAGCGTCACCAAAGGCCAGTTGCTCTCATACCATGACTATGTGGTGTGGGAGGTTAAAAATCCCTTGGGTCGGTAAAAGTGTAGGCTCGGGCTTTCTATCGACCAACTGTCTAATGGTGAAAACAAGTCTATTCAGACTTATCCATGATAGGCAGTATAAATCTTCAAGAAAAAAAAAATCACCTACTATCATACTGCCACAGGAATTAGTTCCTGCTTCTGCCACTATGGCGCCACCTGTGAGTGGCTCCTGGCCACCCCGATACCAGCTGCGTCTGGTCACTACCGCCTCCAGACCTGCTCGGAACATATACTAGTGGAACATATCAGTGCGTAGCTTGCCTTAGTTAGGTTTTACGCCCTAGCAACACATAAGGTCATATCAGGGCAGGTGTGGACTGACCTGTTTCATTGCAAACTAGTGCCACCTTGATAGTGATGCCCCACTGAGCGCCCCGCACTGTCATGCACGATGACCTGATATCCCTCTCAGTAATATTATCCTTGCCACTCAGCCACCAAGTACTCAGCAGAAAGTATACTGACACCTGTTTGCTAAGAAGTAACACCAGGTGGCAGCACGATAGTTGGAACTGTCTCTAGAGGGGACTGTTCCATGTATTACTGCACACTAGTACTAGTGCCCATCTCTGCAGGAGGCGAGTTCAGTGGCCGTCTGCTGCTTCGGATTCGAACCCACGGGTTCGGATCCTGGTCGAGTTCAGTGGCCGTCTGCTGCTTCGGATTCGAACCCATGGGTTCGAACCCTGGTCGAGTCAAACCGATGACTTAAAAGTTTATACATGTCGCTTCCTAGCCAGGCACTCAGCATTATTAGGATAGGCCAAGGACTGGTTGGCTCGGTGTCAGGATAATGTGACTGAGTGGGATATTGGGTAATGCTGCTGGCAGCCTGGTCTCCCTGTTGGGCAGCACTGTAATATTCGCAATGAGTGTGCGCCGTCACAAGTCAGTCCTGATATAACATTAGATGTTGTCAGGATGTAAAACTCCAACAGCCAGCCAACGATTAGTTTGAGTGGTTGGTGGGTTTTTGTACATGTCCCATTAGTTTAGGTATCAGGATATCTGGAAAGGTTATAAATCTTACAGTATATAGCCTCAACAGTTATGTATTAATAAATACCCAATACTTTCAGTCTACAACAGTTATACCCAAAATAAATATACTATATTCAGTTACTATATGCCTTCAACGCCCACAACCAACCAGTGGTCCACATCTGGTTCATCAAAGACTCAGGTATCTGCTGTCCTACAGGTCTGTGGGAAAGTGCATATAAAAGACCCATTGCTGCTTATCGGAAAGAGTAGCCTATGTGGCGACAACGGGTTTCCTTCAAAGAAATATCTCAGAATGACCATATGTTTGATGTCCAATAGCCGATGATGAAAATCAATGTGCTCTAGAGGCGTCGTTAAATAAATAAAATGCTTTCAACCCTCACAAAGTTCAAATGTAGCAAACCAAACAGACAACCAAACTGGGATGATGGGTAAATTGTCAATGACACGGACCCCCCCCCCTGCCCCCGACCGACCCCACACACTAGAACTGCTGACGTAATGTCTTACGGGCGCATTAACAGGTGACGTAGCACCCACTCGGAGGCAAGAAACAAATCAAAGCTGTGGCGGACACCGGAAGTGCAAGCACCGGAAGTGCAAGCAAGCACCGGAAGTGCAAGTTCTCCCGGCGGCCCCGCGCCAGGAACAAGCGCAACAGGTCGATGGCGGGCGTGGGGCAATCAATGCCCAGCCTTTTCTGCGTCTGAGAACCGTAAGTGGGCGCATGCCTCTAAATATATATATATAGCGTTCGAAAGAAGACCTTGTCCGCTTGTCAGAGACAAGTGAGAATAGGCATGGACAAGTAGAATATTGCTTGAGCTTGTCCGTTGGACAAGTGACAATTTTGGGCTGAAAAACAGGTATTTAACTTCTATGGATTTTTGATTGCTTGTCGTTATTTATATTATATATACTATTATATATATTATGATATAATACCTTTAAAAATTAAGGTAAGTAATGTGGACACAGGAAAATTCAGATGGACAAGTGAAATGCAGACCTGTGGACAAGTGAGAATTATTGTTCATTTCTATCACTGATATATATACATATATATGAAGGGCCCGATGGTGGCGCCACCGGTCCCAAATTGTGTGGAGGAGGCAGAACATAGAATAATCGGTACAGAAATAAAGTATATAACATCAATAACAAATCCCTTCTGTGCCTTTATACTCGCATAATGGGTTATACATCGCATATATTATATAACAGTAATAAATCCCTTATGTGACCTTATATGTTGCTAGGACGTAAAACAACAACAAACAAAGCAAACACACCTTTATACTCACATAATGCGTTATACATCACATATAAAAGAGTCACTTCCCACCTTAGTTACCATTCCCATTCAAATCAATGTACATAAATCCCCATACAAGAGCCTTAGTTACCATTCCCGTTCAAATCAATGTACATAAATCCCCAGACAAGAGCCTTAGTTACCATTCCCGTTCAAATCAATGTACATAAATCCCCATACAAGAGCCTTAGTTACCATTCCCGTTCAAATCAATGTACATAAATCCCCATACAAGAGCCTTAGTTACCATTCACATTCAAATCAATGTACATAAATCCACATACAACCTCATTAGTTACTATTCCAATTAAAGTCATTGTCCATATATCCGCATACAACCACCTTAGTTACCATTCCCATTCAAATCAATGTACATAAATCCCCATACAAGCGCCTTAGTTACCATTCCCATTCAAATCAATGTACATGAATCCCCATACATCCTCGTCAGCTACCATTCCCATTCAAATCAATGTACATAAATCTGCATACAACCACCTTAGTTACCATTCCCATTCAAATCAATCTACATAAATCCCCATACAACCTCGTCAGTTACCATTCCAATTAAAGTCATTGTCGATATATCTGCATACAACGACCTTAGTTACCATTCCCATTCAAATCAATGTACATAAATCCCCATACATCCTCGTCAGTTACCATTCCCATTCAAATCAATGTACATACATCCCCATACAACCTTGTCAGTTACCATTCCAATTAAAGTCATTGTCCATATATCCACATACAACCACAGTAGTTACCATTCACATTCAAATCAATGTACATAAATCTCCATATAACCTCACATTCAAATCAATGTACATAGATCTCCATATAACCGGCTTCGTTACCATTCCCATTAAAGTCATTGTCCATATATCCACGTACTGCCCTGTTAGTTACCGGTCCCATTCAAATCAATGTATATAAATCCCCATACAACCTCGTCATATACCATCCCCATTAAAGTCATTGCCCATATATCCGCATACAATCTCATTAGTTTACCATTCCCATTAAGACCATTGAACCAGTTGTGGACCACAATTGTCGCCATGAGTGCGCACTGTCAGAAGTCCTGATATGGCCTTAGATGTTGCCAGGATGTAAAACTCCAACAACCAACCAAACAGCCAGATGCGGCCTATCACTATCCTGAACCGGACAGTGTTGAGCGTTGCTTGCATCCAGGGTGATTCAGCTTCTTTTTTTTTCAGATTAAACATTTTTTCTTTGTTTATTGGTACATTGGTTGATTAAGCAGGGGAAATTTCAATCGTGGATCACTGGTCTTCCTCATTCCACTGCTCCTTGCCCTATCCTGATAATGCCGAGTACCAGGCTAGGTAGTAATATGTGCATATTTTATTACGTCATTGGTTTGACTTGGCTGGCGTTAAAATCCACAAACTGTCACTCAGAAAGTGAGTGCTAAACTCATTCAGTCATCTCGTGTATGGACTAACTTATACTGTGGAGAAAGAGAGAAAGCGAGAGAAAGAGATAGAAAAAGATAGTAAGAAAGAGAAAAAGAGAAAGAAAAGAGAAAAAGTTGGTTGGTTGTTGGAGTTTTAGATCTTGGCAACATCCTCAGGTCATAGAAGGTCATGAGAGTGCACACTCATGATGACTTTATAGTGCTGCTCCACTGGGAAATCAGGCTGCCAGCACCATGACCCTGATATCCCACTCAGTCACATTATCCTGACATGGAGCTAGCCAGTCCTTGCCTTATCCTACTAATGCCGAATGCCTGGCTAGGAAGCGACAAGTATCAATTTGATAAGTCATTGATTTTATTCGACCGGGAACCAAACTCTCAATCTCCCGCATGTGAAAGGGGAAAATAGGAGGGATGAAAGTGGCCTCCAGCAAAAACCGCGGAAAACAAGCCGAAATTACTACACCACTGGCGAATTTCCGCGATAATGCAGATCTTCTCCCATAGACTTAGCACTGTCAGGGAATCGCGGAAAAATGCCGGAAGTCAGGTTTCAACTAGTCTTGTTGTGATTGTATTATCGCCCATATCTTGTTTAGGTTTTATGTTCTAACTACATCTCGGGTCATATAAGAACGGGATTTGAACCACCCAACTGTTGTCATATACTCTCTTTTGGAATTTTGTTTAATGTTAGTTAATTGGTGAATATAAGAAATCCCGGAAATCCGCTAAACCGCGGAGGACTTTCATCCTTGAAAGAGAACGGAGAGAAAAGGAGAGAAAGGAAAAATAGTGAAAGAAAGAATGAATAAAGAAAGAGTGAGAAACAGTGAGAGAAAAAGTGAGAAAGAGAGCATTACAGTTATATAGCAAGACAGTTAAATATCTATTATTCTTAAACGGGCCCGGTATAGGCTGCTGAGACTCGTACCGTACTCCAACAAATGCTCCCCAAGCATACCTTTGCAGCTTTTCAGTTTATGCGACTGTAAATGTGGGGGGAGAGTGCTGAAATTGGTTGCTCCTGTTGTGTTGTATGTAGTTAGTCCAGCGGCATTGACAAGACTTTTAAACAACCATATAGAGAAAAATGTTAGAATTTGCAATTTAAAATGCTAAATATAAAGTTCAAATGTTTATTTCTCATAACCAGCTACTTTTTGTGTGAATAATTGATTAAGTCATGTAGATTAATACTTTAAAAGTTGAATTGAGAGCTTTCTGTGGCTGCCATCTTGGTGGTTGCCATGGATTCCCCTGTGTGTGGGGAACCCCTCTAGGTCATGTGATGAGGGAATCCCACCTATGATGTCATTCATACATCACAGACCTCCTCAATACTCTCCTCCGACATGTTCAGTTGCATGAACTGAACAAAACTAAGCAAAGGTATGTTTGGAGAGCTTTTGATGCTGGATTCGTTTGTTTCTAGGTGAGGTATACCAGGCGACTTTAATATCACCGCTTTAACCAAAAACAAAACAAACAAAATTCAAAATGTAATGTTGCTGCAAGGACCCCTGGTGGGAGAATTGATCACTACGGATGTGTATATGGGAGATAACAGCCCCAGCCGAGTATCGAGTAGGAGGAAGTCCATTGAGGAATGATGAGTCCTCATAGGGGGTCCCAGCGGCCATTAGTGGACCCTTAACTCACAACTGGTCACTTCCGAGATGCCAAAGTTGGTGCTCAGCAAGCCACTAGTCAGTCCAGTCCAGGGGTGAACCACACTGCATGACAGGACATGGTCGTTGTTTGTTTGTTGGAGTTTTACGTCCTGGCAACATCTAAGGTCATATCAGGACGGGTACCTACATACTTGTGATGCGCCCATATGGTGACTTTATAGTGCTTCCCCACCGGGAAATTAGGCCACCAGTACCATGAGCTGAGATCCCAGTCAGTCACATTATCCTGACACTGTGCTAACCAGTCCTTGTCCTATCCTAGTAATGCTGAGCACCAGGGTAGGAAGTGGCAATTATCAATTTTAAAGTAATTGGTTTGACTGTATAAAGTTGCATAGTCCGATGGTTTTGAGTTTCTGTCATTTTTCGAGATAAATATATTAAATTGATTGTTATAATCTACCTTACTTTGGTTTGAAGTAACTTTTATTTAAAATGACTAACTTTTGAGATATTTGAAGTGCAAAACCTCTTTAACCGACCACCTTAACAAATCGACCAACTCCCCTATATCGATCGCTTTATTTGGGTCCCAAACGATTGCCCATGCAATACCATTGTAACGATAAAAGAAACTCCCTAAACCGACAACCTCCCTAAATGGACCATTTAAAGTCGGTCCTATAGTCGATCGATTTAGAGAGGTCTTACTTTATGCATATTTGATCAAACTGTATAAGTGTAACCTGATAAAATGACACAACTTCTATTAGGATATGTCCTGTAACCAGGACACGATGTGGGCAGGTGTGCGGAGCACTTTGATCTGTCGATACATGGTCGCTACTCGATCAATATCACCACCTTGATATCTGATGCTGATAGATAGTGCTGTCATACGAAACTGAGCCATCACATTGCTAGTAATGCCAGCCATATGCACAGTCAGCCTAAATATATAGGATCAATGAACTCTTGGTTGTCCATCGGTAGCGATGACAACAGCAACTCATCATTTGTTGTGAACTCGTCGATGACTGATGAGTCCAATTTGTGCTTGGAATGTGCGGTGGCACGTTGGATATATGTGTGTAGCTGCTGTCAGAGAGTCTGGTGGGTGAAGGAGATGATATTTTCTCTGCTGACACTCTTGTTTAGCTTGAGATATAAGCTGTGTTCACACGGGCAAAGTTTATGTCGACTTAGACAAGTCGATTTATATGAATCGATTTAGTGTTGTGTCCACACACGGAGCTGTTTAAGGCGGAAATCGATATCTGCGCATGAGCAAGTCCCCCCCCTGTATCTGGCGAGCACTGCTATTTGTTTAGTTTACACTAGTCGATTCGACAATATGAATAACGACGCCGATGTAGCTGCTACGTTAATATCGCTTGAAATTTAGGGTTCATTTAATTAAATTTCATTATTTGAGTATGTAATTCTGTTAAATATGATCGCATTCAATAGATTTCGGCCTAATCGGTCCCTACCACTGCCGGGCACCAGCAATAGTTACACCTGAGCCTGTATTCGGCGAGCACCGCTATTTTACACTATCACCGCCTGGGAACCAGCTAAATCGCTTCATCTATACTACCTCGGGAGGTGGTTTACTTGAAGCGAACTAGATGAATCGATTCAGCCCTAAATCGCTTTAGCGTAGCGTCCACACGGCGAATGTGAGTCGAACTAGGCAAGTCGATTTAAATGAATCGTTTTAACTCGCCAGTGTGAACGGGGCTATAGACTATCTAGTTATACTGACAATATGTCTAAATGCATAGGATTAATGAACATAGCTATATATTCATAATATCAGTAGGCCTAATGGTATAGGATCAATGAACTCAATTATATAGTCATACTGACAGCAGGCCTAAATATATAAGATCAATGAACTCAACTATATAATCATAATGACAGCAGGCCAAACGGTATAAACTCAACTATATAATCATAATGACAGCATGCCTAAATATATAGGATCAATGACCTCAACTATATAGTCATACTGACAGCAGGCCTAATGGTATATAATCAATTAACTCAACTAAATAGTCATAATGACAGAAAGCTTATAGGTATAAACTTAACTATATAGTCATAATGGCAGCACGCCTAAAGGTATACATTCAGCTATATAGTCATACTGACAGCAGGCCTAAATATATAGGATCAATGACCTCAACTATATAGTCATACTGACAGCATGCCTATGCGTGTAGGATCAATGAACTAAATTATATCATCAAACTGGCAGCAGGCCTAAATATATATAATCAATGAACTCAACTATAGTCAAACTGACAGCAGGCCTAAATATATAGGATCAATGACCTCAACTATATAGTCATACTGACAGCAGGCCTAAATATATAGAATCAATGAACTCAACTGTATAGTCAGACCCCCAACAGGCCTACATATATAGGATCAATGAACTCAACTATATAGTCATACTGACAGCATGCCTATGCGTGTAGGATCAATGAACTAAATTATATCATCAAACTGGCAGCAGGCCTAAAGATATAGGATCAATGAACTCAACTATAGTCAAACTGACAGCAGGCCTAAATATATAGGATCAATGACCTCAACTATATAGTCATACTGACAGTAGGCCTAAATATATAGAATCAATGAACTCAACTGTATTGTCAGACTGCCAACAGGCCTAAATATATAGGATCAATGAACTCAACTCTAGTCATACTGACAGGAGGCCTAAATATATAGGATCAATGAACTCAACTGTACAGATACCAGGGAGCCTATGTGGTGTACTGGTTAGCGCACTGGCCCAGAATGCAAAGAGATATGGGTTCGAGACCCGCTCTAGGTGCAATATTGCCCATTTTCATCACCCCCCACAAGACTGGTGCTGTGACCAGGATCCTGTACATGCTATGCACTGTATGGTTGTTGAACCTATCCTGTTTACGTATGTGTTAGTGCATTGCCTGTATGTATGTAATTGTAAGCATTAAAAGACTTACAATTCCAGGGGGATGAGTGTAGTAGTCTGCACTGACCTCTCAGGTAAGTAACCACATAGACAGGTAGGTGTGTGTGGTGTGGTTATATCAGGGAGCCTAGGTGGTGAAATAGTTAGCACACTGGCCCGGAAGCGATGTGGGTTCGAGTCCCGCTCTAGGCGCAATATTTCCCATTTTCATCACGCCCATGACACTTGTAAAGGTGCCAAAGTTCAGCTCGCCCGGGGTGCCAGCAACCTTAGGCCCAGCTGTGACATCATGCAGGTGACCAGACGGGATGGCTGAATGAGTTAAGCGTCTATCTCCCATTTTGGTAGATCATAGGATGCAAACCCACAAGTTTGAACCCAGGTTCCCTTCCAACAATGTACGGTATATTTAACTCTGACGACCTATCCTATATCTCCTATATATATCCTACATAACCACAATCCTGCCATGAATATTCTGGAGCGCGACATAGCTTAGGCCGTAGAATGTCCAACTGTCATTAATGTGAAGATGGCAGTCATCCTGCTCAGTGGACCCATTTGGAGTTTGGGCTATTTTCCGTTCCAACCAGTGGTGCACAACTGGTTCATCAAAGGCTGTGATATGTGCTGTCCTGTCTGTGGGAAAATGCATATAAAAGACCCCCTTGCTGCTTTGCTTATCAGAAAGGGTAGCCTATGTGGTGGCAGCAGATTTCCTCCACAGAAATATGTCAGAATGACGTCCAATAGCCAATGATAAAAATCAATGTGCTCCAGAGGCGTCGTTAAATAAAACAAGCTTTTTTTCCAGAACATTATCTCCCACTTCAGCACTGTTCATACCAGTGGGATATCCACCATCGTCCAAACCACACATCACTAATTAAATACTTACCCAAGTCAGGTGCCAAACCATTTCATGCCCTAGGCAAGGTCAACTGCTTTCCAACTCCGGTGAAGAGTATAATATATTTCTATCTTTAAAAATAACTGTGACACACACAAACTCAAAACCATCGGATTTAAGAGGCTTTAAAAGTTGAACTAGGAAAGCCTGGCACAAAACGTGATTCAGAAACGCGTGCGCAACCGCTTGGATTAGTTTGTTGTTGGAGTGTTACATCCTGGCAACATCTAAGGTCATATGAGGACGGGCACCGACTTGTTGGTTGGTTGATTATTGGAGTTTTACATCCTAGAAACATCTACGGTCATATCAGGATGGGTACCTACAGACTTGTGACAATGCACACTCATGGCGACTTTACAGTACTGCCCCACTGAGACACGACCCCTACTGCCGGCACCATGACACGATTATCCCACACAGTCAAATTATCCTGACACCGAGCTAACCAATCCTTGCTCTATCCTATTAATGCCGAGCGCCAGGCTAGGAAGCGACAAGTATCAATTTTGTAAGTCCATTAGTTTGACTCGACCGGGAACCGAACTCCCGACCTTCCGCACAGGAAACCTTCGCTGTCCCGATTTAGGCAGACAGCTTGGGCGGTGTGCACTCATGCGGAACATTGATGTCACGTGACACACAGTGCAATCTCGTGTACTGCATGCACGGCCACGCGGCACTATTGGGGACGATTAAATGGTATTCATGTTTGAAATTCTTCAGCCAGAACGAGGTTGGGTCCGATGCAAACAACGGCGCGGGATGCAGCTGTGTTTTCTAGTCAATTACTATTTTTTCCTCTTTTTTTTTTGGTAAATGGGTTTTTGCTCCTATGGAAATCATTTCTCAGTGCAATGAGCGAGTGCCCCTGACCTTCAAGCTGCGAGTGGTTTGTTGGGGTTTTACATCCAGGCAACATCTAAGGTCATATCGGGAAGTCCTGGCAACATCTAAGGTCATATCAGGATGGGTACCGAGTTCTGACAGTGTGCACTCACTCATGGCGACTTTATAGTGTTGTCCCACTGGAAAATTATTAGACCACCGGCGCCATGACCCGATATCCCACTCAGTCACATTATGCTTATACTGAGCTAACAAGTCCTTGCCATGTCCTAATAGTGCCAAGTGCCAGGCTATGTAGCGACAAGCATCAATTTGGTAAGTTATTGGCTTGACTCGTCAGCAATGATTTACTCATTTCATTACATCTTACCAGATATGGTGGACGAATTGGTAGAGTGCAGGCCTCCTGTGTGGAAGGTTGGGAGTTCAATTCCCGATCGAGTCAAACCAATGACTTAGAACATTGATACTTGTCGCTTCCTAGCCAGGCGCTCAGCATTATTAGGATAGGGCAAGGACTGGTTGACTTGGTGTCAAGATAATGTGACTGAGTGGGATATTAGGTCCACGTGGGGGAATACAAACTAGCCATTCTCCAACATCACCATGCTGTTAACCAATTAATACTTTACCATCTCAGAAGAAGGAGACCACGTCGACAGACCAGAAAGTGGATGAGAGCATGGATCCGGAGGTGGCGAGAGTTCAGTCTGTATGACCAGCTTCTGGTCGAACTGCGTAATGAGGACACAGCTTCTTTCATCAACTTCATGTGGATGCCTCCCTAGATGTTCGACGAGATGCTAGCCAGAGTGGGTCCTCGGATAACTAAACAGTACACAACATTCCGAGAACCGCTGGAGCCTGGCCTGAAGCTTGCCCTCACGCTGCGTCACCTAGCCTCTGGGACCAGGTATGCCTCCATGAAGTTTGGGTGGAGGGTCCCCCACAACACGCAATCACTCATTGTGAGAGAGGTGTGTAAAGCAATCATCGCCAAATACATTGAAGAGACCATGACCTGCCCCATGACTCCTGATGGATGGCGTGCCATCTCGGACAAGTTCATGGTGAGGTGGAACTTCCCCCACACATATCGCCTGCTGGTGTCCCCCAAAGAGTGGATCCATGTACTACAACTATAAGGGATTCTACTCGATCGTTCTCCTGTACGTAATAGGTGGTTGAGTTATGTTTGTTTGGATTTGATTTGATTTATATTGTTGTTGGATATGTTATCTGGCTTTTATATTTCCGGTTATCCCGCCCTGGGCTGTCCAGTTGGTGGGCCGTGACATATCACCTGCCCCCTTGTGGTGCAGTTCAGTTGGGGTTTCCAGCTTTTATTTTGCACAGATATTTTGTGTACGTTTTTAGGTCAGGGATTTGTCTTTCTTTCACCGTTTGCGCATTCCATGCCTTGGCGGCCATTTCCAGGGTGCTCCTTTCATGGGCTTTGATCTGGCTTCTGGTCTGCCTTAGTAGTGGTGCCTTGCTTGCTCTGGTGTCCCTTAGTGGTTGGGTTAGACGATTAATGTCTTGGCTATATCCATATGCTAATGTTTTTAGGTGGATTATCCTTCTGTTTTCTAGTAGCTTTTCTTTAGTTCTTTTGTGTAGGTCATAAGTGGGGTGTAGTTTGTCTACTGTCAGGCAGATTTTCAGTGCCCTATTTTGTAGTATCTGCAATTTTGTAAGTAGCTCTTTTTTAGCACCCATGTAAATTACATCCCCATAGTAAAAGTAGGGGAGTACCATGCCTTTGAAGATTTTTATTGACATATCTTGGGTTCTTTAAGCTAAAGTTGCTTCAAAACTAGCAACTTTTCATCAAAATTACTCTGGACCAATGATTAGTAAGTTATAACGATAAATTTGATATATTTATCTAAAAAATCTAATAGAAATTCTAAGGCCATCGGATCCATCTAACTTTAATCAACTAATACACAAAAGAAAGCGGAGGGGAAAACAAGGACAAAAAGGTTCACTGAAAATTAACAACATTTTGATTAAATGATAGAAAGTTATACTTGACTGACATTCGCCCGCTCACCCCCCTAGTTGTACACTTTGTATGACTAAAATGTCTCGTCGTGGTCGCCAATGAAGAATAACTGCTGGCTGTTTCAGTTACTCATGTTGCTCATTGCTATTCAGGCGGATCCTGGCAACTGTCTGCCAGTCTCCACCTATCAAATACTATAAACAACTCGTAAGAAACAAAGGGAGACAAGTCATGCAAGATTGACAGTGATAAGGTTGAGCTTTATTGCTACAAGTACAATTCTTGTTCACCTACTAGCGACCTGCCACCCTGACTCACTTACAACCTGCTACACAGACCCACATAGTTCCTGCTTGTTCAGTCAAATCTGTGCCTACAGCCCATTGAACCTAAGTCGTATGGGTGTTACACACAGTTCAGTGGTGAACTGCTTCTTTTGGTATCCCTAAAGTGAGTGTGTGTCTGCAGAGCCAGTGCAAGGAGTAGAAGGTAAGGTGACTGGGTTCACACAGCCACCTCTGCAGCCTGGGAGGTGCAGTGCCCAAGAGGGGTCACTCAACCCCAGTGCAGGTGGTGTCCATAATGTATGCAGAATGGCTGGGTGTGCTTACCCAGCGGTCCTGTGGTAACAAGTAGTCGTCATACAGTTACAATAAACCTTAATACATGTTCCTGCTCCACTTGCACTCTTCCTGTTGCAAGGGGGGGAAGATTTCTATAATCAGTAACAGCATCTTCAAATCTGGACATTTTATCATATCGCAATCACGGTCACTGCGCCTTAACATTTCCACATAGTTATTTATATATCACACAGCGAGTGGGCACCCATTGCCTCGCTATTGCAGAACAATGGTCCCCAACTCCATCGCCCGAGATATTGGTATAATTCCAAACTCGTCTACCATGACCAAAAGACCATATATTTTTACATTGGGATGATCCCTTACGCAAGCATAATCATTCATGGACGATTGGAAACAAGGCTTGTGCAGCGCTCCGTAATTAGATTATAATACCTCGAGGACACTGTGCAGCCCATTTGTGTGTGTCTCTCTAAAGCTAACATTCCATATGCACACAAGCTTTTGTTTTACTTTAGTGGAGTTTTACATCCTAGCAACATCTAAGGTCATTTCAGGATGGGTACCTACAGACTTGTGACAGTGCGTACTCACGATGAGTTTGTAGTGCTGCCCCACTGGGAAATCAGGTCGCACGCACCATGACCAAATTATCTTGATACTAAGCTAACCACTCCTTGCGCTATCCTATTAATATTGGGTGTCAGGCTAGGTAGCGATAAGTATCAGTTTTTTAAGTCATTGGTTTGACTTGACTGGGATTCTAACGGGAAGCCTGCACTGTACCGATTAGCCCAGTACCAGGTACTGTCAGATGCAGTAACAAAGCTGTATCAATTAGTTAAGTGCAGTAAACAATACTACCAGTTACTGTCAGGTGCGGTATAAAGCAGAAACAGGTAGTAAGGTGCAGGAACAAAAAGTAAAGGTTAGTCAGGTGCAGTTTAATGCTGTATCAGAACAAAAACAGTAACAGGTACAGTCAGGTGCAGTAGCAGTCAGGTACAGTAAAATGCAGGAGCAGTTACAGTTAGGTGTAGTAAAATGGAGTACTACTTAGAAAGGTGCAGTAAACAGCAGTCCCAGTTACTAAGGCGCAGTAAAAAGCAGTACCAGTTAGTCAGTTGCAGTAAGTAGAAGTCTCCCTTACAGTCAAGTGCAGTAAAAGGCAGTACAAGTTACAGTCAGGGAGAGTAAGTAGCAGTATTAGTTAGTCAGTTGCTGTAAAAAGCAGTAGCCGTTAGTCAGTTGCAGTAAAAAGTAGTAGCAAGTATTCAAGTGCAGTAAAAAGCAGTACCATGTACAGTCAGGAGCAATAAGTAGCCGTAATAGTTAGTCAGTTGCAGTAAAAAGCAGTAGCAATTAGTCAGATGCAGTAAAAAGCAGTAGCAGTTACAGTAAGGTACAGTAAGCAGTGAGATCACCGAGCAACAATCAGAAGCACTGCCATGTCTCATTCATTTTCATTTGACGAAACTGCCTCTGTCTCTATTCCTGTCTCCATGATTTCTGCTGTGACTGCCTCTACCACTGTCAGCCTTACCTGTCCCTGTCTCCGACTACTCATCTATCCCAACAGTTCCTCCTCCTGAGTGGGATATCAGGTCATGGTGCTGGCAGCCTGGTCTCCAAGTGGGGCAGCACTATAAAGGTGCCATGACTGTGCACTGTCGCAAGTCGGTAGCCGTCCTGATATGACCTTAGATGTTGCTAGGACGTAAAGTAACAACAAGCAAACACATCTACCCCTACATTCCCGCCTCCTGTCGCGCTGTAACTACATTTGTCAGACTGCCTCTCCTTGCCTTCCCTGCTTTTGACAACATATTACACAAGGGTCAGGCAACAGCGGCTGTAATTGACTCCGCCAACCCACAGTTCTTTTATAACTGCAATTACATCTCGAACAGGCTCGACCCACTGTCCCCCGCTCGCTCCCTCACATCTGCCTCCCAGTCCCTCTTGAGATTGTTCTTGCTTTCAATCTCTCTCCCATATATATATATATATATATATATATATATATATATATATATATATATATATATATATGTCTGTGTATTGTATTATATATTTATATATTATAAATGTATCTAATATGATAGATATAAATAATATAATAGTGCATACTATTGTAGTGGTCTGCACTGACCTCTCAGGCAAGAGCCGCATAGACACATTGGCATGGGTAGGGTGGTGACATCAGGGAGCCTAGGTGGTGTAATGGTTAGTGTAGTAGTCTGCACTGACCTCTCAGGCAAGGAGCCACATAGACAGGTAGCAATAACAATACCTGGATTCAACTTTCCACATTTATTTGATTCATTTTAATGATTTATTTTATTTACCTGATTTTATTAATTATTTATTTATGTATTTTATGTATTCTGTGTATTTCATTTATTTATTCGTACATTTTATTTGAGTTATTTATTTGTTCTAATTAATTTAATTTGTTGTTTTATTTAATTTATTTGTTGTTTTATTTATTTAATTATTTTATGTATATTTATTTATTTCATTAATACTTTATTTTATCTAAATATATTTTATTCATATTTATTCTATTTTAATTTATTTCATTTCTTCCATTTTTTTTCATATATTAATTTGATTTCATTTATTAAAAAAAAAATTCTTTAATTAATTAGTTTTAATTAATTTTGCTGTCCATGCTTGCTATGAGTGATCCATCGATGGCTGGGCCATTATTTACAGGCCTGTCTCTGGTCTGGCCTGTCTAACAACTCCCCATGTTTTACTCGTGCAGTGATCTCTAAGTGCTCATCACTCGGTGAGATGTCAACTATTTAAACACACTGACCTTCAGCAGTAAGAGAGGCCGAGAGGAGGAGGAAAGAGAGGGAGGGAGGGAGGGGGAGAGAAGGGGGAGAAGGGGGAAGGGAGAGAGAGGGGAGGGGAGGGAGGTGGAGAGAGGGGAGGGGGGATAGAAGGGAGGGGGGAGAGGGAGAGAGGGGAGGGGGGAGAGAGGGAGGGGCAGGATTAGCCACTCACCGTCGACATAGATGGCCAGACGGGATGACCGAATGAGTTGAGCGTCCGCCTCCCATTCTGGTAGGTCGTGGGATTCGATGGGTTCGAACCTTGGCCGAGCCAAACCAATGACTTAAAAATTGATACTTTTTGCTACCTAGCCTGGCGCTCGGCATTATTAGGAAAGGGCAAGGAGTAGGGGAATGAGGAAGACCAATTGTCTGCGATTGAAATTTCCTTGCTTAATTAAAGTTGCATAGTTCGATGGGTTTTGAGTTTCTGTCTTTTTCTGAGATAAACATATTCGGGTGATTGTTATTATCTACCATACCTTAGTTTGAAGTAACTTTTATCTTAAATAGCTAACCTTTGAGATATTTGAAGTGCAAACAAGCAAAATTAGTTTTGGCAAGCTTGCCAAAACTCTGACACCATAGGTTTCTGCAGTAATAAGTTCTATTAAATTGCCTCGGTATTCCCTTCTATGTGGTGCCAAATGTTTAATAAGTCCACCAGTATTTAAGTTATGTATGTAGAATCAAATCGAGACACTTGTTTTGGTTTTGAAAATTTGATGGTTTCATCGGACTACGCAGCTTTAGCTAATGTATAAGAAGGAGAAAAAAGGAGACCGAGAGGAGGAGGAGGAGGCATGGAGAGGGGGGGGGAGGAGTCAGGGAGAGGCAGCATTAGGCACTCACCACCAACAACCTGCCAAATTCCACGAAGTACGCTCCAAAATAAGGCTTTGAATGGTTGATTGATTAAAGCGGCATAGTCCGATGAAGATCAAATTTTCAAAACCAAAATCTCAATTTGATTCTACATATCTAACTTAAATACTGGTGCACTTGTTAAACATTTGTCACCACATAGAAGGGAATAAATACTGAGGCAATTTAATAGAACCTGTTACGGCTTGTTTGCACCTACCAGGGATAGCGTGGGATTGTAATCACAATAACGCGGTGTCACTGTAGGATAGGGGTGGCGGAGAGACACGAGTTTGGTAAATAGTGTGGACACATTAGGGCAGTGTCAGCACAGTTATATGTGGGATTGTAATCACAATAACGCGGTGTCACTGCAGGATAGGGGTGGCGGAGAGACACAAGTTTGGTAAATAGTGTGCACACATTAGGGCAGTGACTGCACAGTTATACGTGGGAATGTGATTTCCCAGTGGGGCAGCACTATAAATTCACCATGAGGGTGCACTGTCTCAAGTCGGTACCCATCCTGATATGACCAACAACCAAACAACTAATCAATTGGCCTTCGTGGCCACTTGCCAATTTTCATCAGGAACTTTCTAGCCTTCAGGCATTTCCGCGTCCGTGTCAAGACTACCTATTCCCGCCTACACTCACAGGAACTAGGAGTACCTCAAGGCAGCATACTGGCCGTGACCCTTTTCGGGGTCAAGGTCAATGGTATTGCTGCTGCTGTAAAGCAGGGGGTCTCCTGTAGTCTTTTCGTGGATGACTTTGTTTTATATTACAGCGGTGCTAACATGAATGTCATAGAGAGACAGCTACAACCAAGCATAAATGGGATCCATCGATGGTCAGTTCTGAACGGTTTCAAATTTTCCAAGACCAAAACAGTCTGCATGCACTTCTGCCTGCTGCGTAGAATACATGCGGAACTGGAGCTGACCCTGGATGGGGATCCCATTAAAGTCGTTGAGAAAACCAAATTTCTGGGCCTCATTCTCGACGCAAAACTGTCTTTTGTGCCACATATAAAGTACCTGAAAACAAGATGCCTGAAAGTGCTGGATATTCTGAGGGTGCTGTCCAGCTCAGAGTGGGGAGCGGACAGAGATGTTCTGCTCTCCGTGTACAGAACCTTGGTTCGTTCACGAGTGGATTACGGCAGCATAGTATATGGTTCCGCAAGGAAATCATATATTGGGCTGCTAGACACGATCCACCACCAGGGACTGCGCTTGGCCCATGGGGCCTTCCGCACCTAACCAGTTCAGAGCCTTTATGTCGAAGCCAATGAACCATCACTTAATAACAGGAGAATCAAACTGGCCATGCAATATGTAGTCAAGATAAAAACTAATGCATTGAATCCTGCACACAATTGTCTATTCGAGCAACATGACGAATCCAGGTATGAAGCCAGGCCAAATTACATCCGGCCACTGAGGCTCCGAATGAAACCTCATTTGGAGGCCTTAGGCGTGGATTTGGACGTGTTGGAGGATGCCAAAGTCCCAGAACATCCCCCGTGGTCGTTGAGAAAGCCATCGGTTATCCTCCGACTCACGGAACTGAGGAAATCTGGGACACATCCACTCGAGTACAAAGGACTGCATGCAGAGATTCAAGGCCAGTTTGCAGACCACCTCTCCATATACACTGATGGTTCGAAAGACCAAAGCCGGGTAGCTGCTGCGGCAGTTTGCCGACGGGAAAAATTTGGTGTACGTTTGCCCGATCAGAGCTCGATTTTCACTGCAGAGGCCCGAGCACTCCTTCTCGCTTTGGAGTGTATCGAGGTATCCAACCACACTAACTATGTTATATACAGTGATTCCTTCTCTTGCCTCCTGGCTGTTGCTGGACTGAAAACGAATCACCCTATTCTAGCAACCGTCATTTATAAAATGAACCAACTGACAACAGATGGGTATGATATCCACCTGTGCTGGGTGCCTGGCCATGCTGGAATACAAGGAAACGAACGAGCTGATCGGGCTGCGAAGAAGGCCCTGAACTGTGATCTTGAACCGTGTCTGATCCCTCACTCTGATCTGAAACCACTAATAGCCACCCACATAAAATCCAAATGGCAACATGAGTGGGATGAAAACATCAATAAACTTAAAGAAATTGAACCATCTGTGGGAAAACCACCACAGACTCATGCGGGAGGTCGGCGGGACCAAGTGGTCCTTAGTCGCTGCCGTGTTGGCCACTCGTGGCTTACACATGCTTTTCTGCTCAAGGGGGAACCTCCCCCTGAATGTATTGGGCGTCAGTCCCCACTGACACTCAAACACATTTGACTAAGTTGCGTTGATTTTTTGGCCCTGCGCCAACGGTTCTACACTGCAGGCAGTATGCATGACCTTTTTACTAAGGTAAAACAGGAAAACATTTTAGCCTTTTTGAGGGCAGCTGGACTGTACCACCTTATATAGTTTACTAAATGGATTCTATTAATTATTAATGAAACTTTTCTTTTTCTATGGGAATTTGTTTCCCTTGACCACAGATATATGATTGTGAGCTTTCTAATTTAATTAGTGTCTATTGGCACATAATTGATTGTCTGCTTTTACATGTAAAAGCGATGGTTTGAACAAAAAACAAACATTTCTCGCCGTGAATATGGCCTATGCTGCCGGCACGGCGTAAAGCAACCACCAATCAATCAATCAACTAATCAATGCATAATATTATTTACGCACTATTTTCCAAACTTGTGTCTCTCCGCCACCCCTATCCTACAGTGACACCGCGTTATTGTGATTACATTCCCACGTATAACTGTGCAGACACTGCCCTAATGTGTACACACTATTTTCCAAACTTGTCTCTCCGCCACCCCTATCCTACAGTGACACCGCGTTATTGTGATTACATTCCCACGTATAACTGTGCAGACACTGCCCTAATGTGTACACACTATTTTCCAAACTTGTGTCTCTCCGCCACCCCTATCCTACAGTGACACCACGTTATTGTGACTACATTCCCACGTATAACTGTGCAGACACTGCCCTAATGTGTACACACTATTTTCCAAACTTGTGTCTCTCCGCCACCCCTATCCTACAGTGACACCACATTATTGTGACTACATTCCCACGTATAACTGTGCTGACACTGCCCTAATGTGTACACACTATTTTCCAAACTTGTGTCTCTCCGCCACCCCTATCCTACAGTGACACCGCGTTATTGTGATTACATTCCCACGTATAACTGTGCTGACACTGCCCTAATGTGTGCATACTATTTACCAAACTTGTGTCTCTCCACCACCCCTATCCTACAGTGACATCGCGTTATTGTGACTACATTCCCACGTATAACTGTGCTGACACCACCCTAATGTGTACACACTATTTTCCAAACTTGTCTCTCCACCATCCCTATCCTACAGTGACACCGCCTTATTGTGATTACATTCCCACGTAAAACTGTGCAGACACCGTCCTAATGTGTGCATACTATTTTCCAAACGTGTGTCTCTCCGCCACCCCTATCCTACAGTGACACCGCGTTATTGTGATTACATTCCCACGTATTACTGTGCAGACACCACCCTAATGTGTGCATACTATTTTCCTAGACATATATCCCTCCGCCAGCCCCATCCTACAGTAACACCACAGTAGTATGACCACACATACAGCTATACAAACCCATCCCTAATGTGTGCACACTATTTTCCTAGACATATATCCTTCCGCCAGCCCCATCCTACAGTAACACCACAGTAGTATGACCACACATACAGCTATACAAACCCATCCCTAATGTGCGCACACTATTTTCCTAAACATATATCCTCTGGTAGCTCCAACCTACAGTAACACCACGGTAGTATGACCACACATACAGCTATACAGACCCATACCTAATGTGTGCACACTATTCTCCTAAACATATATATCCCTCCGCCAGCCCCATCTTATACCCCTGTCACACTACGACGTAACGAGCTAACGTGAGCCTAACGTGGTGATTTTTCGTCATTATGTTGACGTACGTTGGATTACGTTTTGATGATGTCAGAATGACGTTAGACTGACGTCGAGCTACATCACATTACGTCGTGTCACGTCGAGGTTTTGGACATGTTCAAAACTTTCGACGTAGCTCGAACGTAAGGGTTTACGTTCGCCATACGTTCTGTTCATGTTCAGCGAACGTCAATGACGTTAAACAGACGTTAGGCAAACGCTGCCCTCTACGTTCAACTACGTTCCACTTCTTTGACCCACATTAAACCGAGTGGAAATGCCCACGCGGCGTAATGGGAACGTCAGGAGAACGTCAGGAGAACATCAGGAGAACGTACATTCAATGTACGTTCAACATCTCATGACATATGTAACATCACGTAACGTTCTTCTGGCGATGGAATAACGTTCATAACGTTCCGTGAGGGTAATGACGTTGTCCTCTCTCGTTGAATGACGGTATCACTACGCTTTACCGACGTTACGCTCTCGTCCACTACGCTGCATCCACGTTCAACTTGTGCCCAAATTTGCATACTACACCGAGAAGTTCAACGTTCTTCACGTTCTCCCTACATTGATGTCATTACGTCGTAGTGTGACAGGGCCTTTACATCCTCCAGTAACACCGCGTTATTATGACCACACTCGCACACTAAATGCACTGGGTGTGACTAACCTAGAAATCAGGTAATAACCACATGTAGAGAGTCCCCCCCCCCTCCCCTCCCCACACACAGTTTATTGGTTCTGTGTTGTAGTGCGAGTGCTCGCGTGGAGTAATCGCATCAGTTCAGCCAGTGTTGGCGTCTCGGCGGAGGACTACATCCATTAAAGGGGTGTGATGCGGTTTGCGCGTTTCTGTAATACCCCTGTCACACTATGATGTAACGAGCCAATGTGAGCCTGACGTGATCACTTTACGTCATTACGTTGCCGTACGTTTGGTTACGTTATGATGATGTCAGAATGACGTTAGACTGACGTCGAGCTACGTCACGTTATGTCGTGTTACGTCGGCGCGCATCAAGGTTATGAACCTGTTCAAAACTTTCGACGTGACGTGAACGTAAGGGTTTACGTTCGCCGTACGTTCTGTACACGTTTGGCGAATGTGAATGACGTTAAACGGACGTTAGTCAAATGTTCCTCACTACGTTCCACTACCTTCCACTACGTTCGACTCGTTGACCCACATTAAAGCCGGTGGAAACGTCCATGCTGCGTAATGGGAACGTCAGGAGAACGTCAGGAGAACGTCAGGAGAACATCAGGAGAACGTCAGGAGAACGTATGTTCAGTGTTTCGCCAACGTTTAATGACGTAAGTAATGTAAGGTAACGTAAAGCAACATAGTTCTGGCGATGGAATAACGTTCATAGCATTCCGTGAGCGTAATTACGTTGTCCTCTTTCGTTGAATGACGCTATCACTACGCCTTACCGCCGTTACTCTCTCGTCCACTACACTGCATCCACTTTCAACTTGTGCCCAAATTTGCATACCACGCCGAGAAGTTCAATGTTCTTCACGTTCTCCCTACGCCGACGTCGTTACGTCGTAGTGTGACAGGGCCATAAGGGATTAAGCAGGCGTCGGGGCTGCGAGCCCGGGACTACTTTCAAGGCACAGACAAGTAGATTGTGGATAAGTGCACGACTGGGTGTTTTTTGTTGTTGTGGTAAATATGTTTATTCTGCTGAATAAGTCTTTTGTCAGTGCCGAAGCCATTTTTCAGGGTTGTGTTCTGTGTGTGTTTTGTGTGTGTGTCTGTTTTGTCTGTGTGTGTTGTGTGTGTGTGTGGATTTGGTGTTGTCGTCTTAGACTTAGAGGCATAGATAGATAAACCTGATTGTAGGCGAGCGTGTAACTTGGTTTTTGGTTGGTTGTTGGAATTTGACGTCCTGGCAACATCTAAGGTCATCAAGATGTGTATTGGTGGGTACACATATCTCTAAGAATTCAATGTCCAAACACGACACTACGTCATTCATATCGCTAAAAATTCAATCTCCAAACATAGGATAAAATATTCCGATATTCGGCAAGGGGGGAATGCAAATGTTCTATTACTGATCGGTGTACATGACCAGGTGCATGTATATATATATATATGTATAGGTTGGTGGTGCCTGAGTGGGATGTAAATAGACATAGTGGTGATGGCAGGTCTGGGTGTGATTGCATTCAGGGCCTACCTCTTCTGCTGGGGTAGGGGTCACCACACTCAAAGGTCAAGGTTGGTGGTGGGCATGGGGCCATATAGCTAGCTACTGGTGGTTGTAAGATATGTTAGTATCCGAACGCCCCCCCCAATAACAGGACGTGACGTGATCGAAGTCGAGAACCAATAAAGTCAGTTACCTTACAGAATCCAGTGTGTCGATACATCTTTACATGGTGTCAGATGTTAAGGTCGAATTATGGCGCTTCACGGGTTGAAACCACCAGGATATCTGAACCTGGACGAGAAGATGGCGGTCAATTGGCGATGCTGGCTACAGGCATACAAAATATATGCTGTAGCAGCTGGAGTATCGACGAAAACAGAACGTATTCAATGCTGCGTATTTTTGCACATCGCGGGGGTGGAAGCCCAGAAAGTTCATAGGACGTTCACACTGGAAGGTACGGACAAAGACAAAATACAGCCATTGGTAGACGCGTTTGCACGATATTGTGAAGGTAAAACGAATTTGACAGTCATTCGTTACGAGTTCAACTCATTTAATCAGGCAGAACAAAGTATGGATTCATTTATAAGGGAACTTAAACACCGTGTGCAATATTGCTGTTATGAACAATTGGAATCTTCGTTGCTATGTGACAGAATTGTGTGCGGTGTCACGGATGATATATTAAGAAACAAGTTGTTACAGTTGCCAGATCTCAAGTTAGAAGAGTGCATACAACTATGTCGATTAAGCGAAATCAAATCCGCCCAAGTAAAACAGAGGGACGTACACCAAGTCGATGCGGTACATACGGGATATACGAACAGACAACGGCCGGCAGCAGGGACGTCTCCTTGGTTACGGCGATCAGCTGGTCGATATCAACAACAACAAGCGAGTCGACGAGCGGGTAACAAGTGTAGTCAATGCGGATATACACATGCAACAGGGACGTGCCCAGCTAGAGGCAAAGAATGTCTAGGATGTCGAAAAATCGGACATTTCGTGAAGATGTGCCGGTTGCAGCAAGACACAGGTAGGAATGCAACCGTATACGAGATTGATGTGACAGAGGACATCAGCGCTCATCAGGAAAGAGACAGTAACAATGATGATGTGAATGGGGACTTGTTTGTAGGCACATTGTGTACTAGTGACAATGAGAACAATGATTTGTGGTACACTGTGTTTTGTGTCGGTGGCCTAAATATCCGCTTTAAATTGGATACTGGATCAGAAGCCAATATTTTACCGCTAAGAATGTACAATAAAATAAGTAAAGCATGTATGGTTCCATCATTATGTCATTTAGTGACATATGGTGGGCATAGGATTCGCCCGCATGGGGAGGTGTCCCTTAATGTCGAGGGCCACTGCATCAAATTTCAAGTGAGGGACGCCGGGTGCGCGATTCTAGGAAAACAATCGTGTGTCCAACTAGGCTTATTGGCGCGGTTAGATGTCTTGGGCACCGTAGAGGGTGATGAGATCGCAAATCAACTGGTAAGGCAATACTCAAAGGTTTTTCAGGGTTTAGGCCTCATCAAAGTTAATGCTAAGATTTACATTGATAAGAACATATGCCCTGTAATCGACCCTCCACGTCGAGTGCCATTAGCAATTGTGGACGATGTCAAAATAGAACTAAAAAGGATGTTAGACCTAGGGGTTATCATAAAACAAGACGAGCCGACCCCTTGGGTGAGTTCTGTAACAATAGTCAGGAAACCAGGAAAATTACGAATATGCCTAGATCCTACACAGTTAAATACTGCTATCCTACGAGGTCCCTACCCAGTTAAAACTGTCGAAGAGGTGGTAGCAACATTGCACGGTGCCAAATATTTTTCAGTGCTTGACGCAAATAGCGGATACTGGCAAATCGAACTCGACAATGAAAGTTCGAGATTATGCACGTTCAACACCCCGTGGGGCAGATTCAGGTTTACGAGACTTCCGTTCGGCATCAAAACAGCAGGAGATATATTCATACAGGAAATGAATCTCATTCTAATGGATCTGCCAGGGGTACATGTCATCACAGATGATATATTGGTACATGGGTCAACAATTGATGAGCATAACTCAAGATTAGAAGCTGTTCTGAAGCGAGCTATTCAAGTAAACCTGAAACTGAACCCGAAAAAGTCAAACCACTGGTATACATGGTGACCAGGAATGCTGGATCCCTGTTGGTAGGGCCAAGAATACTCAATTCCCATTGGGGGAAGGAGGTGGGGTGCTACTCTACAATGAGCCTATGTAACTATATAAGCAATAAACAAGAGGGCTGGACTCTCATCTCTTCTATTATACTTTACTCTCTTCCTTTCTCTTTGTTTGTATTGTTTTCCTCATAGCCTACATACACAGCCACAGATCCGAGCATAAAATTCTACAATAGCATTACATCACTCCTAGTCATATCGCTAAAAGTTCAACGTCCAAACACAGCATTACATCGCTCATATCACTAAAAGTTCAATGTCCAAACACAGCATTGGTCGTAATGCGAATCATTACGTTTGATGCGAGGAGAGGAAGAGACCCTCCCCCCCGCCCCGCGCTGTCGCGCTGCTTTCTCACCTCGGCAGACGGCGCGGCGCACCGCCCCCTCCCCTGCCCTCCGTGTCGCGCGGCGCTCACGCCTCGCCCGACCCGCTGCTCGCCACTTGTCGCCCTCCCCCGGGCCGGCAGCTTTCACACTCACCTGCTGTCGCCCTTCCCTCTCCCCTTATAAGGCCGCCCCCTGGCCTCCCTCAGGCACTCGCCCTCCTGCCGCCTCCCAGATCTCTCCTTTCTTCTTTCGCGCATTACATTACTCATATCACTAAAAGTTCAATGTCCAAACACAGAATTACATCACTTGTATTGCTAAAAGTTCAATATCCAAACACAGCATTACATCACTCATATTGCTCAAATTCAATGTCCAAACACAGCATTACATCACTCATATCGCTAAAAGTTCAATGTCCAAACACAACATTACATCACTTGTATTGCTAAAAGTTCAATATCCAAACACATCATTACATCACTCATATTGATAAAGTTCAATGTCCAAACACAGCATTTCATCACTCATATCGCTAAAAGTCCAGTGTCCAAACACAACATTTCATCACTTATAGCGCTAAAAGTTCAATGTCCAAACACATCACTCATATAGCTAAGAGTTCAATGTCCAAAAACGGAACTCCATCACTCACATCTCTAAGAGTTTAATTTCCAGACATGACACTATATCGCTCATATCAACAAGACTAGAAAGAGTTCAATGTCCAAACATGGTTTGCACCATCAGCTGACCCCTTAGATGTTAGCAGACTACTATACGTTGATGCTCTGTAATTTACGACGAACGCGGTGGCCAAATCTGTAGAGCACAGACCTCCCGTGCGGAAGGTCAGGAGTTCAACTCCCATTCGAATCAAACCCATGACACAATTGATTCTTGTCGCTTCCTAGTCATGTAATTAGCATTATTATGATAGTGAAAGAACTGGTTGGCTCAGTATTAGGATAATGTGACTGAGTGGGATATCAGCTCATGGTGCTGGTGGCCTGGTCTCCCAGTGGGGTAGCACTATAATGTCGCCATGAACGCGCATTTTCACAAGTCGGTGCCCACCCTGATATGACCTTAGATGTTGCCAGGATGTAAAACTCCAACAAGCAACCAATCTCATATCTCTAAGGGTCCAATGTATAAACATAGCAACATGCACTACATCACATATATATATATATATATATATATATATATGTGATGTAGATATAGATATCTAAGAGTTCAATGTCTGATCACGGCTTTAAGCCCCAGTCAGACCTACCCGGATCAGGGGCCGGACGAGCCCCGGACCGTGATCTGGCTTGATCCATGGCTCATCTGTGGCTGATCCTTGGTGATCCTTGGCTGGTCCGGCCTCATCCGGGGTCCGCCCCAGATGTCTTAAAATGTTTAAAACATCTGGGGCTGTATGCACCAAGTTGTGCTAGTCTTAACCGGAGCTAGGCGCTAACTCCGGTCAGCTAGCTCCGGGTAGTGGGGGGTCTGCGAAAAAGATAAAGTGGTATGCACCAATGTTTTAGCCGGGGCGGGTAGATAACTGTGAAGTTATTTATAGATTTGGGAATTCCCTCGATTCAACAATATGAATAAAGCCACTGCATTGGCGGCAGCGTTAATATCGGTTCGAATTTAGGGTTAAATTGATAAGATTTCATTTATTGCGTATGTAATTCTGTTAAATATGACAGCATTTAATAGATTTGGGCGTAAGAAATTCCCGCCGATTCGGCGGCGGCGGCGGCGGCTATTTTTAGTTGACGTTGTTGATTCGACAACATGCATAACGCCGCCAATGCGGTGGGAGCGTTAATAACGGTTCGTTTTTAGGGTTAATTTGATTAAATTTCACTTATTGCTTATGTAAATTTGTTAAATATGATCGCATTGAATAGATTTGGCTGTAATATATCGGCATCCGCCACACTAACCGGACCGGGTAAGCCCTTACCCCACATCAAAAAGTGGTTTAGCTTAGCCTAGGTTACTGTCCGCGGCTAGCGCTGGCACGGGTTGGTGCATACATTTTTTCCACCATTAGCCGTGTGGAGCTTCCCAAACCGCGGTTAAGGCCCTAACTCCGATTGGTGCATATGGCCCCAGGGGTGGGCTGTGGAATATTGCGATGCGGGCTCGATCCAGCATCGTCCGGGTGTAATCCGGGGGTGGTCCGGGTAGTCTGGCGGTGGACCAGGGGTAGTCCGTATACCGTCCGGGCCAGTTCGGGGATGTCCAGGCATTTTTTCACCTGGATGAGCCACGTTTTAGCCACAGTTTAACCCGGACCAGTCCCAGACTAGCCCAGACTAGCCCCGACGTAGCCACGGACCACTCCCGGACTGCCCGGATAAGACCCGAACAAGCCAGATGAGTAGGGATCAGCTATGAATCACCACAGATACCCCGCGGTTAAGCCCCATTTTTGTATATATATAGCAGGAGCAAGTCCACTTCAAGTCGGGGACTGATCCATGTCTACTCTGTGGATTCACCCAGTAGTCCGGGGTGGTCTGGCTAGACCGGGGGCTAGACCGGGGGCTAGACCGGGGGTTAGACTGGGGGCTAGACCAGGGGCTAGACCGGGGGCTAGACCGGGGGATAGACTGGGGGTTAGACCAGGGGCTACACCGGGGGGCTAGACCTGGGGCTACACCAGGTAGGTGTGACAGCTAGGCCAAAAACGACCAAAATAGCAATTTTAACCGGGGCTGTCCGGGCGACTGGTCCGGGGGTGGTCCAGCTAAAGATCCGGGGCTCGTCTGGCTATGTGTGACTGGGGCTTAAGAGTTCAATGTCTGATCACGGCTTAAGCTATCGAGTATCAGCTGATTCCGTAGATACTATCAAACTGTGTCATCTGTTGTATAATGTATTTAACGCTGTATATTCCAGACGGGATGGCCGAATGAGTCAGAGCGTCTGTCTCCCGTGTTGGTAGATTGTGGGTTCGAACCCATGTCGAGTCAACCCGATGACTTAAAAATTGACTCGTTTCCTAGCCTGGCGCTCGGCAATCCTTAGGATAGGGCAAGGAGCAGTGGAATGAGGAAGACGAAGAGGTTCGTGATTGAAATTTACCATGCTTAATCAAAATGTACACACACACAAAAAATTCAATTTGATATCTTGCTGATTTCTGGTCAGGTTTGTGTCATGCTCCGTGTAAATAGTATCCAGATCTGAAAGCAACCTAAGCCTGCTGCTGGAAAGCCAGTCACCCAACACTCTCTAAGTGAGAATAAATAAATAATTTTCTAAAAGATTAATGGAAACCTGGCCAAGCTTCATTTCCTGCATTAATGGTATTAACCTTTTAAGCATAACCCTATAAGCTAACCACACTCTATCTAACAGAATAAACAAACCATTCTACTAACACTCACTCCATCTCAAAATGTTAACTCCAACAACATGATAGTTTTGCAATTCACAACATAGTAGGCATACAAACCTATAAAGGGAAACTATGCACCTAACCACTCCGTAATGTAAAGGTCTAATCAATACACATGTATGTATCTAAGTGTGTATGAATACAACATATAACTGCTATTTTATATAAGAATTGTCAAACTATACCATATGTAAGTCTTTGAATGTTTAATATTGTTATTTCAGCTGATTTGAGCTAGCTGCTGATGACAATATCAGACTAGATATACATATGTTGTAAATAACTGTATTGTCACATGGCTGGAAGACCAGTGCCACGGCGCTGACAAAAGACTTTATTCAATGAATAAACTATATTTACAAAAAAAAAAAAGAACCAGCTCTGACCACGTAATGTCTCTGCTTCTTATTTGCCTTCACAAGAACAACATTAATGACTGTTTTAGAAGGCACTCCCTCCACCCCTCTCTCTATTACTCCCTAAATTCCGCTATGTATATTCCGATTATCAACAATAGGGGGAATGCAAATGTTCTATTACTAAAAGGGTATATATGTAAGTGCTGGTGGTGCCTGAGTGGAATGTAAATAGACATAGTGGTGCTGGCTGGGCTGTGTGTAAGGGGCACTCAAGGCCTACCCCCTCCCCCTCTACTCGGTAGGATCACCACACTCAGGGTCAAGGTTCACGGCTGGTGGTGGCCAGAGGGGCCATACAGCTTGGTGGTGGTGGGCAGACCACTGGTAGTCATGGGGACCAGGAATGCTTGATCCCTATTGGCAGAGCCAAGAATGCTTGTTTCTCATTGGGGGAAAAGGGTGGGGTGATACTCTACAATGAACCCATGTATGATATATAATACACCAGAGAGGCTTGGACTTTCTCTTCTCACGCTCTTACTTTACTTTACTTTCTCTTTCTCTCCATCTGTATTGTTTTTCACTTTAGCCTACCTACATAGCCACAGGCTCGAACACGCAACCCTACACCTGTCTATCACTCCCTCCACCCCTCTCTCTATCACTCCCTCCATTCCGCTATCACTCCCTCCATGACTGTCTATCACTCCCTCGATTCCGTTATCAATCCCTCCATCCCTGTCTATCACTCCCTCCATCCCTGTCTATCACTCCCTCCATCCCTGTCTCTATCACTCCCTCCATCCCTGTCTATTACTCGCTTTATTCCGCTATCACTCCCTCCATCCCTGTCTATCACTCCCTCAATCCCTCTCTCTATCCCCCAATCCCTCTCTCTATCCGCCCATCCCTCTCTCTATCCCTCAACCCCTCTCTCTGTCCCTCAATACCTCTCTATATCCCTTAATTCTTCTCTCTATCCCCAATCCCTCTCTCTCTAACCGTCCATCCCTCTCTCTATCCCTCAATCCCTTTCTCTCTAACCGTCCATCCCTCTCTACATCCCTCAATCTCTCTATATCCCTCAATCCATCTCTCCATCCGTCAATCACTCTCTCTATCCCTCAATCCCTCTCTATATCCCTCAATTCTTCTCTCTATCTCCAATCCCTCTCTCTAACCGTCCATCCCTCTCTATATCCCTCAATCCCTCTCTCAATCCCTCAATCCCTTTCTACATCCCTCAATTCCTCTCTCTATCCCTCTATCCATCCATCCCTCTCTCTATCCCTCCATCCCTCTCTCTATCCCTCATTTCCTCTTTCTATCCCTCAATCCCTCTCTCTATCCCTCAAACCCTCTCTCTATCCCTCCATCCCTCTCTCTATCCCTCAATCACTCTCTCTGTCCATCAATCCCTCTCTCTCTCCCTCAATCCCTCGCTCTATCCCTCCATCCCTCTCTCTATCCCTCAAGCCCTCTCTCTATCCGTCCATCCCTCTCTCTATCCGTCCATCCCTCACTCCCTCTCCCTGTCCCTTCATCCCTCTCTCTATCCTTAAATCCCTCTATATATCCCTCAATTCCTCTTTCTATCCCTCAATCCCTCTCTCTATCCCTCAATTCCTCTCTATATCCATCAATTATTCTCTCTATCCCCAATCCCTCTCTCTAAACGTCTATCCCTCTCTCTATCCCTCCATCCCTCTCTATATCCCTCAATACCTCCCTCTATCCCTCAATCCCTATCCACCGTCCATATATCCCTCTTGTTACCCCTCTATCCCTCCACCACCCACTCCCTCCATCTAATCCTCCTACCATTACTCCCTCTCATTCCATCCTTCCGTTTTTTGCGTTTTTTTTGTTTGCTGGGGTTTTACATCCAAATAACATGTTTAATATGTTTATATCAGGATGGGAATTGATATGTGACACTGTGCACTCAGAATGACTTCCTAGTGCTGCCCCACTAAGATACCAGGCCACTGGCACCATGACCTGATTTCCCACTCAGTCACATTATCTTGACACCGCACTAACCAGTCCTTGGCCTATCCTATTAATGCCGAGTGCCTGCTTGGAAGCGACAAGTATCAATTTGGTAAGTCATTGCGTTTGACTCAGCTGGCTTTGCAAACTCCCGACCTTCAGCACGGTAAGCCTGCGCTCAAACAAATTCGGCCACCGCGTCCGGTCATAATATAGTGAGGCACGCACCTTGCTGAGAAGAGCTTTGCTTTGCATGCAATTTCTTCTTCTTTTTACATACTTCCCACCCTGGTCGAGTCAAACCAATGACTTTAACATTTATACTTGTCGCTTCATAGCCAAGCGCTCGGCATTATTAGAATAGGGCAAGGACTGGTTGGCTCAGTGTCAGGATAATCTGACTGAGTGGGATATCAGGTCATGGTCTTGGTGGCCTGGTCTCCCAGTGGGGCAGCACTATAAAGTTGCCATGAGCGCGCACTGTCACAAGTCGGTACCCATTCTGATATGACTTTAGAAGTTGACAGGACATAAAACTCCAACAACCAACCAACCAACCAACCAACAAGTGAGTACCCATCCTGATATGACCTTAGGTGTTGCCAGGATGTAAAACTCCAACAAACAACCAACCAATCAACCTGATAATAGTGATATGACCTTAAATGTTGCCAGGATGTAAACAATCCAACAACCAACAAACCATTTTGGACCTGCATTATATAATTGGGATGCTGGCACACTGCGCATGCCTGCACGTGAGGCTACTTCCGGTTGCGCCTGCGCATGGCTATATACGTGCTGGGGCTATGGACGACATCTTTAACTGGAGTAGAAGGAGTGACTTGGATCGGTGAACGCTGAGCCACACTGGTCCCACGCCATTAGTTTGTCGGGCGGGCGGGTCAGCGTGGTAATATAGCGGGGAGTAGCACGGAGCACCTTTTCGACGCCTCGGCCAAGATGGTGAAGGTGGGGGATGGATGAGGGGTGGGAGGGGTAGTGGGGGTGGGTGGATGAAGGGTGGGAGGGGTGGTGGGGGGGACTAGGGGTCGGAGGGGTAGTGGGGGGTCGATGAGGGGTGGGAGGGGTAGTGGGGAGATGGATGAGGGGATCAGAGGGGTAGTGGTGGGTGGGTGGGTGGGTGGATGAGGGGGAGGGGTAGTGGGTGGGATGATGGGGGGTAGTGGGGGGTGGATGAGGGGTGGGAGTGGTAGTGGGGGGATGGATGAGGGGTCCAGAGGGGTAGTGGTTGAAGATTTATACTACCTATCATGGATAAGTCTGAATAGACTAGTTTTCACCATTAGACAATTTGTCGATAGAAAGCCCGAGCCTACACTTTTACCGACCCAAGGGATTTTTAACCTGCCACACCACATAGACATGGTATGAGAGCAACTGGCCTTTGATGACGCTGTAAGTTATAGACAGCGGTGGAAATCCAAATTGGTAGAGGTGGGAGCACGGGGAATCAAACCACCAACCTTCAGATTAGGAGTCTGACCTAGAAAAAGGTCAGACACTCTAACCACTCCGCCACAGAGGATGCCACGTGGGTGAGTGTATGAGGAGGAGGGGTAGTGGGTGGGATGAGGGGGTTAGTGGGGGGTGGATGAGGGGTGGGAGGAGTAGTGGGGGGTGGATGTGGGGTGGGAGGAGTAGTGGGGGATGGAGCGGGTGGAGATAGGCCGGGGGGGGGGAGGTTGCAGGGGAGGGGGGGGGGGTTATTGGGCATTACTGTATGGGATGGGCTGGCCGCAGACTGGAACTAGTCTTGGCTAGCCCAGGCTCCGCAAGGTTTGGCTAGGCTGAGATATGATGGGCCAAGGCAAGGCTTGGCTAGGTACGGCTAGGATTTGATGGGTTATGGCAAGGCTAGGCTAGGATATGATGGGCTAAGGCTAGGCTGGGATATGATGTGTTGTGGCTAGGCTAGGATATGATGGGTTACGGTTAGGCTAGATATGATGGGTTAAGGCTAGGCTAGACTGGGCTAGGCTACGATATGATGGACTGTGTCAAGGCCTTGCGAGGCTAGGATATTTTGGGTTATGGCTAGGCTAGGCTAGGATATGATGGGTTAAGGCTAGGCTAAGCTAGGTTATGATGGGTTATGGCTAGAGTAGGCTAGGCTATGATATGATGGGCTAACCTGGGTTGGGCCTAGGCCAGACTAGGATGTGCCGGGTCTAGGCTAGGCTAGACTGACCTGGGAATAGGCTGGGCTAGGTTGAGGCTTGGCTATACTACGATAGGTCAAACCTGTGGCTAGACTAGGATATGCCAGGGCCAGGCTAGACTATGATGGACACAGGTTAGGCTAGACTAGGCTAGGTTGACCTGGCAGTAGGCTTGGCCTAGGCTTTGGGGGATGTGGTAATGCTGGGTCATACGAGGCTGAGCTTTGCAGGAGAGGCCTGAACGAGGTCAGAGGTCAGAGGGGGGGGGGGAGCGGGTCAGGATTGGGGTGAGCAGAGGCGGGGTTGGGACAATGGGAGGTGGAGGGGCAACGGGAAGGCCCGAGCAGGAGGCGGGAGGCGGTACTGGAGCAGCCGGGCCCAGGAGGGTGGGAGTGGGGGGTGGGGGGTGGGGGGTGCGGGGAAGATTACGGAGGGGGAGGGCATGATGCGGGAAAAGCATGGTCTGGTTACGGGAATATGTTTGTAGGAACCGGCGTGGTAGGGTAGGGTAAGGTAGGGCAGGGGAGGGCAGGGCTGGGCAGGGCATGGCATGGCAGGGCAGGGCAGGGTGGATTGGATGTTTGCGGGGAGGTGAGGGTGGAGGCGGGTAGAGGTGGGTGGCTTTTGATGCGCAGAGGTCGGGGGAGGCGGGGTGGGGCGGGTAGGGGAGGGCCGGGGTGGGGCGGGGTGGGGAGGGCCGGGATGGGGCGGGTCGGGGTGTGGTGGGGGGGGGGGGGGCGTGACGGTGTGTGAGATGGGGGGGGGGGTGGATTAGTGATAGGGAGTTCGTGGGGGTGTTACAGGGTGGTGGGGTGTGATGTGATGGTGTATGGTGGGGTGGGGTGGGGTGACGGGGTGTGGTTGTGGTAGGTTGTGGTGTGGTGTTGCGGGATGTGATGTGGCGGAGTGTGATGGGATGTGGTGGATGTAGTGTGGGAGGGCTTGGGGTGACTGACGGGTGGTTTGGAGTGGCTGGGGATGGCTGGGGTGGTTCGGGGTGGCTGGGAGGGGTAGTGGCTGCGGGTGGCTTGGGGTGGCTGGGTGTGCCTGGGGGTGCTTTGGGGTGGTTGGGAGTGGATGGGAGTGGCTGGGAGTGGCTGGGGGTGGTTGGGAGTGGCTGGGTTGTTGGGGGTGGTTGGGTTGTTTGGGGGTGGCTGGTGGTGGCTGGTGGTGGCTGGTGGTGGCTGGTGGCTGGGGATGGCTGGTGGTGGCTGGTGGTGGCTGGTGGTGGCTGGTAGTGGATGGTGGTGGCTGGGGATGGCTGGTGGTGGCTGGTGGTGGCTGGTGGTGGCTGGTGGTGGCTGGTGGTGGCTGGTGGTGGCTGGTGGTGGCTGGTGGTGGCTGGTGGTAGCTGGTGGTGGCTGGGGATGGTTGGGGGTGGCTGGGGGTGGCTGGTGGTGGCTGGTGGTGGCTGGTGGTGGCTGGTGGTGGCTGGTGATGGCTGGTGGTGGCTGGTGGTGGCTGGGGATGGCTGGTGGTGGCTGGTGGTGGCTGATGGTTGCTGGTGGTGGCTGGTAGTTGGCTGGTGGTGGCTGGTAGTGGTTGGTGGTGGCTGGGGGTGGCTGGGGATGGCTGGTAGTGGCTGGTGGTGGCTGGTGGTGGCCGGTGGTGGCTGGTGGTGGCTGGTGGTGGTTGGTGGTGGGTGGTGGTGGCTGGGGATGGCTGGTGGTGGCTGGTGGTGGTGGTGGCTGGTGGTGGCTGGTGGTGGCTGGTGGTGGCTGGTGAGGGCTGGTGGTGGCTGGTGGTGGCTGGTGAGGGCTGGTGGCTGGGGATGGCTGGGGGTGGCTGGGGGTGGTGGTGGCTGTGGTGGCTGGTGGTGGCTGGGGGTGGCTGGTGGTGGCTGGGGGATGGTGTGGTGGCTGGTGGTGGCTGGGGATGGCTGGTGGTGGCTGGTGGTGGCTGATGGTTGCTGGTGGTGTGGTAGTGGCTGGTGGTGGCTGGTGTGTGGCTGGTGGTGAGCTGGTGGTGGGCTGGGGATGGTTGGGGGTGGCTGGGGATGGTTGGTGGTGGCTGGTGGTGGCTGGTGGTGGCTGGGGGTGGCTGGTGGTGGCTGGGGATGGCTGGTGGTGGCTGGTGGTGGCTGGGGATGGCTGGTGGTGGCTGGTGGTGGCTGATGGTTGCTGGTGGTGGCTGGTAGTGGCTGGTGGTGGCTGGTAGTGGTTGGTGGTGGCTGGTGGTGGCTGGTGGTGGCTGGTGGTGGCTGGTGATGGCTGGTGGTGGCTGGTGGTGGCTGGGGAGGCTGGTGGTGGCTGGTGGTGGCTGGTGGTGGCTGGTGGTGGCTGGTGGTGGCTGGTGGTGGCTGGTGGTGGCTGGTGGTGGCTGGTGGTGGCTGGGGTGGCTAGGGGTGGTTGAGGGGTGGCTGGGGGTGGTTGGGGGTGGCTGGGGGTGGTTGCGAGTGGCGTAGTGGGTTCAGGCCGTTTCGTGCGGCGGACTCCATTCAGCTCTGCAGGAATGGAGATAAACGATATTCTTAGTCCACACGTGTCGGAATAGCTGTGAGTGGGGCGCTGCCTGGTGGTGTGTGGTGTGTGGTGTGGCGTGTGTGGTGTGTGGTGTGTGTGTGTGGTGTGTGTGGTGTTTGTGGTGTGTGTGGTGTGTGTGATGTGTGTGGTGTGTGTGGTGGGTGTGGTGTGTATGGTGTATGTAGTGTGTGTGGTGTGTGTGGTGTGTGTGGTGTATGTGTGGTATATGTGGCATGTGTGTCGTGTGGCATGTGTATCGTGTGTAGTGTGTGTGGCTTGTGAGGGGGTGTGGGGTATAGTGTGTCGCCTGAGCTATATAGGATGTTCTATACTGCTTGTGTTGCTGTGATATATAAGATATTGTATACTGTGTGTGTCACCTGTGCTGTATAGGATGTTGTTTACTTCTTGTGTTGCCTGTGCTATATAGGATGGTGTATCCTGCTTGTGTCACCTGTGCTCGATATGATGTTGTATACTGCATGTGTCACCGGTGCTATATAGGATATTGTATACTGCATATGTCATCTGTGCTATATAGGAGGTTGTATACTGCATGTGTCACCTGTGCTATATAGGATAATGTATACTGCTTGTGTTGCCTGTGCTATATGGGATGTTGTATACTGCATGTGTAACCTGTGCTATATAGGATGTTGTATACTGCATGTGTCACATGTGCTATATAGGATGTTGTATAGTGCATGTGTCACATGTGCTATATGGGATGTTGTATATGGCATGTGTCACATGTGTTATATGGGATGTTGTATACTGCATGTGTCACCTGTGCTATATAGGATGTTCTATACTGCATGTGTCACCTGTGCTATGTAGGATGTTGTATACTGTGTGTGTCACCTGTGCTATATAGGATGATTTATACTGCTTGTGTTGCCTGTGATATATAGGATGTTGTATACTGCATGTGTCACCTGTGCTATATTGGATGTGTCACCTGTGCTATATTGTATGTTGTATACTGCATGTGTCACCTGTGCTATATAGGATGGTGTATACTGCATGTGTCACATGTGCTATATCGGATGTTGTATACTGCATGTGTCACCTGTGCTATATTGGATGTATCACATGTGCTGTATAGGATGTTCTATATGGCATGTGTCACCTGTGCTATATAGGATGTTGTATACTGCATGTGTCACCTGTGCTCTATATTACGTTGTATACTGCATGTGTTTCCTGTGCTATGAAGGATGTTGTATACTGCATGTGTCACTGGTGCTATATAGGATGTTGTATACTGCATGTGTCACCTGTGCTATATAGGATGTTGTATACTGTGTGTGTCACATGTTCTCTATATGATGTTGTATAATGCATGTGTCACCTGTGTTATATGTGATGTTGTACACTGCATGTGTCACCTGTGCTATATAGGATGTTGTATAATGTGTGTCACATGTGCTATATAGGATGTTGTATACTGCATGTGTCACCTGTGCTATATAGGATATTGTATACTGCATGTGTCAGCTGTGCTATATGGGATATTGTATACTGCATGTGTCCCCTGTACTATATAGGATGTTGTATACTGCACGTGTTGCCTGTGCTATATATGATGTTGTATACTGCACATGTTGCCTGTGATATATAGGATGTTGTAGACTGCATGTGTCACATGTGCTATATAGGATGTTGTTTACTACCGCATGTGTCACATGTGCTAAATAGGATGTTGTATACTGCATGTGTCACCTGTGCTATATAAGATGTTGTATACTGCATGTGTCACCTGTGCTATATAGGATGTTGTTGTAGACTGCATGTGTCACATGTGCTATATAGGATGTTGAATACTGCATGTGTCACCTCTGCTAGATAGGATGGTGTATACTGCATGTGTCACCTGTGCTATATATGATGTTGTATACTGCATGTGGCACATGTGCTATATGGGATGTTGTATACTGCTTCTGTCACATGTGCTCTTTATGACGTTGTATACTGCATGTGTTTCATGTGCTATAAAGGATGTTGTATACTGCATGTGTCACCGGTGCTATATAGGATGTTGTATACTGCATGTGTTCCCTGTGCTATATAGGATGTTGCATACTATGTGTGTCACCTGTGCTATATAGGATGTTGTATACTGTATGTGTTGCCTGTGCTATATAGGATGTTGTATACTGCATGTGTCACCTGTGCTATATAGGATGTTGTATACTGCATGTGTTGCCTGTGATATAAAGGATGTTGCATACTACGTGTGTCACCTGTGCTATATAGGATGTTGTGTATGGATTAATACTAGGAGCAATGTTCTGTAGCATCGTCTTCCAACCAGAAAAATGTTGTCTACAGTGATTCATTTTCTCGTCTTATGGCTCTTGCAAACCTCGCCGCAGGCTACCCTTTGCTGAACAAAGGTCATAACGAAAATGAACTCACTGGCAACAGCTGGCTATGACGTCCATTTTTGCTGGATGCCTGGCCATGTCAGTCTTCCAGGAAATGTGCGTGCTGACTGGGCTGTGAGTGTGAAAAAGGCTCTGAACTATGACATTAAACCCTGGCTGATACCCCACTCTGATCTGAGACCACTTGTTTTTGCTCATATCAAATCCATATGGCAGCATAAGTGGGATGTAAAAATAAAATAAAAAGGACACAAAATCTGTGATAAAACTGCCACAGACTAAAAAAAGTAATATAGGGGTCAACAGGACCAGGTGGTCCTTAACCATCTGGAGTTTGCAAATATAATTTGGGCTCCTCATCTGATTAAGCACATTGTAGCTATGGAAAATGTACAACGTGGCGTGACAAGGATGATCCCAGGATTGGGAGTGATGTAATATGCAGATCGCCTGAGTAGAGTTAGGCTACCAACATTGTCATATCGTCGTCTCAGGGGAGATATGATAAAGACTTCGATCAAATTATTTCTGGAGTCTATGACAGTGATGTCACAACATGTTTGTTCAACCTTAGAACAAACAGTAACACCAGAGGCCAGCGGTATAAAATCTTCAAGGCCCAGACTGGAGGTCAGGAAACACTCATGTTTCTTTCGAGTGACACATCTATCCCGGGAACAGTCTCCCAGACCAAGTGGTTGAAGAACCAATGGTAGAAGCAGTTGAGAGAAGGCTGGATAGACATTGGAGAGGACACACACAATTATATGACTTCGGGGCACTGTCGACCCACATGTTGATATTGTTTTTGCCATAACAAGCTGGCATTAGAGGCCCAATAGGGCCTAGATCAGCCAGAAGAGGATCTGTAAGTAAATCTGTATGTTAATCTGTAAGTTAATCTGTAAGTTAATCTGTAAGTCAGGCAAATGGCCCACTCGTGGCTTAGACACATTTCTTTCTGCACAATGAAGACCCTTTCCTCAAATGCAGTGGGTGTCAGTCCCCACTGATGCTTAAACACATGTGATGAAACTGCATTATTGGTATTGCCTTGACCAACAATACTACAAACAACATGGGTTCTTTTTACTAAAGTAACACAAGGTTCTAGCCTTCTTGAGGACAGCAGTACTCTGCCGCCTCATAAAACTTATTAAACCAATTTTCAGTGATTCAAGATGAATGATATCTCCAACCTTTATTGAGAATTTTACCTTCCCTTGACACAATTTTTGTAATTGTGAGCTTTTTAAAGTTGTATGGTCCGATGAAATATATATTTTTTAGAACCAAAACGTGTATCTTCATTTGATTATATATATCCAGCTTAGATATTGATGCATTAACTAGTGATTTGTGACAGCATATATAGAATAAGCAGTGAATTTACTATGTTAGGTGGCCATGCTATTTTTTATTTAGGTCATTCCACATCACATGGTCATCGTGAGATGTCAATACCAGTCATAGCGAGAGGACTTTTGGAAAGCTTGTCGAAAGTATTTTGGGCTCTTTCGGCTCAAATTGCTTCAAAACCAGCGATTTTTCATCAAAATGACTCCGTACTAATGATTAGTAGGTCATAATGATCAATTTGATATATTTATCTAAAAAATACGAGAAGAATTCAAAAACGATCGGACTATGCAACTTTAAGTCATTGGTTTGACTCGACCAGGGTCTGAACCCGTGGGTTCGAATCCTATGAGCTAGAAAACCCATTTGTGTTGAGAATATAGTGCTGTGTTGTGAACAGGATGAACTGGCAGTGTTGTGTTGCAGGCATTTGAGTTAATAAAATGCTGTTTATGTCATGTGTACAGTCTTTGTTCACACAATGTTAGCCTGTGTATAGACCTATTTCATATGACATCAGCATAGGTATCTAGGTCAGTGCGCACACCTCTTGGCTGCAGGACGACACACTGTCACACTGCAAACTCAACGGCTTTGAGCAATCTTCATACAGAAAAATTGAAATATCTCTAAAACCATACCACCTAGAAGCAACCTGCTTGGAACACATATATATAGAAAACATATTCAACAAATAGATTATATTAAATCTATAAGGTTAGGGTTCTGCATTTCTATTAATTTTGAATAAAATAGACGTTTTGCTCTGTGCGTATTGGCAAACTCAATGCATTGTCAATGGTCGTGAGCAATCTTTATAAAGAAAAAGTGAAATATCTCTAAAACCACACCAGCTAGAAGCAACCCGCTTGGAACACATATAGAAAACATATTCAACGAATAGATTATATTAAATTTATACGGTTAGGGTTCTGAATTTCTATGAATTTTGAATAAAATAAACGTTTTGCATTGCGTGTACCAGGAAACTCAATGGCAGTGTGCCTTCATTCTGCAGCCAAGCTGCGCGCGCATATACAATTTTTATAAACATTGAAAGGGGTCTATGCAGTCTATATTCATAGACTACTTGTGTGCAGTCTAGCTTCAAGCAATGACTGATGTGTCCCTTGTAGTCCATACTCACATACAGGTTGGTTGGTTGTTGGAGTTTTACGTTCTTGCTACATCTAAGGTCATGTCGGGACGGATACTCATTTACACCCATAACATGAATCTGATCCCCTTTTATATTCAACCTTAAGCGGTAGTGTGCAGTCTTCCAATGTGGAAGGTTGGAGTCAAACCGAAGACTTACTAAATTGATACTTGTCGCTACCTAGTCTGGCACTGGGCATGACTGGGACAGGGCAAGGACTGGTTAGCTCTGTGTCACGATAATGTGACTGAGTGGGACATTAGGTCATGGTTCCAGCAGTTTGGTATCCCTGTGGGACAGCACTATCAAATTTGATATGAGTGCGCACTGTCACAAGTCGGTTCCCATCCTGATGCGACCATATATGTTGCTCGGACGTAAACTAACAACATACAAACATCGCTCTTGCCACAGTTGGTGGCGCCCCCATCGGGCTGCCCTCCACACTACCACTTCAAGGCTACTATCCATCTTCCCCATCCCCCCCCCCCCCCCATCAAGCAGCGATATCTAAATGCAGCCTGGATGAAAGTGGTATCCAACAAAAAATGCAGGAAAGCTTGGTGCCAAAGGCGATTATCTGCAACCAGACGGGATGGCCGAATGAGTTAGAGCATCCGTCTCCCATGTTGGTAGATCGTGGGGTCATTGGTTCGAACCCTGGTCGAGCCAAGCCGATGACTTAAAAATTTATACTTGTCGCTTCCTAGCCTGGAGCTCAGCATTAATAGGATAGGACAAGGACTGGCTGGCTCAGTGTCAGGATAATGTGACTCAGTGGGATATCAGGTCATGGTGCTGGTGGCCTGGTCTTCCAGTGGGGCAGCACTGTAAAGTCACCATGAGTGCGCACTGTGACAAGTCAGTACCCATCCTGTTATGACCTTAGATGTTGCTAGGATGTAAGACAACAACAAACAAACACATTTCTGCGATAATGCAGATCCCCCCCCACCCCCCACACCACCCATATGGTAAGGGAATCCAGTGGAAGATGCCGGAAGTCAGGTTTCAACTCTCCTTGTTGTGACTGTATTATCACCCATACCTAACTCTTTCTTATTTGGGTTTATGCTCTAGCAACATCGAAGGGATTCAGACTAATCCCGGTATACAGGTATTGCAGGTATTGCAATACCTTAGGGAGTTTGACGCCCCTGCCTTGCAGAGTTGTAAACCACTGCCTTGTGGTACAGGTTCTTGACAGAACCAAAGGCTAAGGGAGCAAACCCTGAACAGAAAACCATGTCACTGTGGCAGCATTAAGGGCGGTTGATGTATGGAACTCCCAACATCTCCCGACCAGCCACTGCAGAGACAAATAGTTTTGCGCCTGTCTTGACATGTTCTTGCCGGTGTGAAACCTCTATTTGCTCCCCGAGAGAGTGCCGCTGGTAACTTGCAAAAGCCAGCAGCACTTCAACACTTTCGCAGGCAGCTTTCATGAAATAATACTCGAACGGACGGGGCTGCCCTCTATGGAAGATCTTCTGATGAAAAAGAATTTCCGGTGGACTGGACACCAAAGCAGATCTATTCTCAACTGTCTTCTGGCTACAGAAAGAGAGGGCGCCCTCGTCTCCAGTTCAAGGATACCATCAAGAGAAACCTGAAGCTGAGAGACATTAAGACCGACTCATGGATGCAACTCTCACAGCAGAGAGCTAAATTGAGAGTGGCAGTCAAGTAATGAAAGCAGTCTTTGTCACATCGCGACCGACAGCATGATGATGATTATGATATATGACGTTAATCTGTATGTTAATCAGTGAATATCAACAATCGCAAAAATCCGCGAAATCGCGGAGATCTTTCATCCCTATAAATGTACAGTAGTTAAAATTGCATAGACCATAGTCCGATGGTTTATAGTTTCTGTCATTTTCTGAAATAAATACAGTAGCTTGATTATTTTAATCTAACTTACTTGAAATAACTTTTATTTTAAATGGCTAACTTGTGAGATATTTGAAGTGCAACTATTCAAAATTAATTTTGCAAGCACGCCAAAACTCTAACCCCATAAGCTTCTGCAGTAAGAGGTTAAATTAAATTGCCTCATTGTTCCCTTCTATATGGAGGCAAATGTTTAAAGCTGCATAGTCCGATGAAAACATAACATTTTCAAAAACAAAACAATTATCTAGATTTGATTCTACATACCTAACTTAGATGCTGGTGCACTTATTAAACATTTGTCGTCACATATAAGGCGATACTGAGTCAATTAATAGAACCTGTTACTGCAGAAGCCTATGGTGATAGAGTTTTGGCAAGCTTGCCAAAATTAATTTAGCATGCTTCCATTTCAAATATCTCAAAAGTTACCGATTTAAAATAAAAGTTACTTAAAAAATAAAGTGAGGTAGATTATAATGAACAACCTAATATGTGTATCTCAGAAAATGAGGGAAACCCAAAACCATCAGTCTATGCAACTTTAATATGTGTACCGATATTTAGTTTGCTATGCAGAATCAAATCTAGACAATTTACGAAGGCCGAGTCATAAAGTGAATAGTGGTTAAAATTCTTTAATCAGAACGGGAGGGGGGGGGGGGGCAGCTCTTAATTCAATAAGGACAGTTCAGATAGGTTACGAATCAATCACTATGTTCATGTCTACATGCAGTTGGGCCAAATGTTATTCCTCATTTCCAGATCACAAGTGGGCGGAAACCCGAACCCTCAACCCTATCATGTTATCTATGTCATGAGTGGTGTGGGTGGGTGGGGAAAACTGAATAGGTGTAGCATTGACTGCAGCCGGGCGGGTTGTCGTGGTTTGAACGAGACGGGGATTGAACTCGTGACCGATTTGGCAGGAATCAAAGCCGGTCGAGTCGGGTCGGACAGCCCTAGCGTTAGTGGTGGAGTTACTGGTGCCTAGGCTAGGTGGCACCACCTATCGCCTCGTTATGCCGGGTTCTCCACCCCGTAAAATACCCATGTTACGAATAACATGCACAATTGTCTTGGTTTTGATATATTGATGCTTCATCGGACTATGCAGCTTTAATAACAGGATTCCTGCTAACCAACTGCTGTCATATATAATTAGTTTTGTTTGTTGTTTTACATCCTAGCAACATCTAAGATCATATCAGGATGGGCACCGACTTGTGACAGTGCACACTCATGGCAACTTTATAGTGCTGCCCCACTGGGAAATCAGGCCACCAGCACCATGACCCGATATCCCACTCAGTCACATCATCCTGACACTGAGCCAACCTGTCCTTGCCCTATCCTATTAATACCGAACACCGGCCTAGGAAGCGACCTCCCTCAATTTTTAAGTCATTAGTTTGACTCGACCAGGGTTCAAACCCACAAACTCATGGGTTCGGATCCTCCGATCTCCCAAAACAGGGGACGGACGCTCAACTCATTCGGCCAACCCATCTGGTGTCATATATAAAGTATTTGAATGCAGGGGGCGACACAATCGGCCCGGTTGCATAATAGATGAACAATTTAATAACAGATCAGCATAGTAGATGACTTAGAATATAATCAGGTGTGAAAGCTTCCGATTAATTAGACTTGTATAATGCTTATACATCACATAATATACTGATATTTTCTGAACTTGTATAATGCTTATACATCACGTAATATACTGATATTTTCTGAACTTGTATAATGCCTATACAGCACATAGTATGCTGATATTTTCTGAACTCCTATAATGCTTATACCTCACTTAGTACACTGATATTTTCTGAACTTGTATAATGCTTATACATTATATAATCTACTGATATTTTCTGAACTTGTATAATGCTTATACATCACATAATATCCTGATATTTTCTGAACTTGTATAATGCTTATACATCACGTGGTGTTCTCTGTGGCGTAGTGGTTAGAGTGTCTGACTTTTTTCTAGGTCAGACTCCTAATCTGAAGGTCGGTGGTTCGATTCCCTGTGCCCCCAACCTCTGCCAATTTGGATTTCCACCGCTGTGTATAACTTACAGCGTCATCAAAGGCCAGTTGCTCTCATACCATGTCTATGTGGTCTGGGAGGTTAAAAATACCTTGGGTCGGTAAAGGTGTAGGCTCGGGCTTTCTATCGACAAACTGTGTAATGGTGAAAACAAGTTTATTCAGACTTATCCATGATAGGCAGTATCAATCTTAAAAAAAAAAAAAATACTGATATTTTCTGAACTTGTATAATGCTCATACATCACATAATGTACTGATATTTTCTGAACTTGTATAATGCCTATACATCACTTAATATACTGATATCTTCTGAACTTGTACAATGCTTATACAGCACATAATATACTGATATCTTCTGAACTTGTATAATGCTTATAGATCACATAATATACTGATATTTTCTGAACTTGTATAATGCTTATACATTATATAATCTACTGATATTTTCTGAACTTGTGTAATGCATATACCTCACTTAATACACTGATATGTTCTGAACTTGTATAATGCTTATACATTACATAATATACTGATATGTTCTGAACTTGTATAATGCTTATACCTCACTTAATACACTGATATTTTCTGAACTTGTACAATGCCTATACATAACATAATATACTGATATTTTCTGAACTTGTATAATGCCTATACAGCACATAGTATACTGATATTTTCTGAACTCCTATAATGCTTATAGATCACATAATATACTGATATTTTCTGAACTTGTACAATGCCTATACATCACTTAATATACTGATATTTTCTGAACTTGTATAATGCTTATACATCTCATAATATTATATACTGACATTTTCTGAACCTTAATCAGTGAATATCAAGAATTGTGGAAATCTGCGAAAGGGCGGAAACCTCTCATCCCTGTACCTATAATATGTAAAGTGCTTAATACCCGGGTTGATACTCTAACCGTGGGTGGATTGTGAGTGATGGAGAGAGAGCTCCCCCTGGGGGTGGACTGTGTGCACAGCCCATACATATTGCATCGTGTGCAGCCCAACCCTACAGGCCTGAGCCTCCTGACCGGAAGTGGTGCAGTTTGCACCCTGTAGGTGGCGCTGGCGTGTTGTGGCTGCACCATTCCTCGGTTGGTTGGTTGTAGTTTTACATCCTGGCAACATCTAAGGTCAGGATAATGTGACTGAGTGGGATATCGGGTCATGGCGCTGGCGGCCTGGCCTCCCAGTGAGGACCAACTATAAAGTTGCCATGAGTGCACACTGTCACAAGTCTGTACCCGTCCTGATATGACCTTAGATGTTGCCAGAGCATCAAAATCCAACAACCAACCAATCTAATTGTAATACTTTGGGAACTCGGCCGTCAGAGCCCCAGATACCACTTACTCTCCCCAGGTGCGTTCTGACAACTGTCTGTCAGTTCCCACCTGATGCCCATCTCAACAAACTCATAAGGAAGAAAGGGAAGACAAGTCACGCAAGATTGACAGTGAAGAAGTTGTGCTTTATTGGCATCAACTCCTATTCACCTACTAGCGACCTATCACCCTCACTCCTTACCTACTGTCCACACAGATCCTCGTTACTCTTGTTAGTGTGTCTAAGAATCAGTGCCTACAGCCCATTGAACCGGGGTCCCATGGTTGTTGCACACAGCTCAGTGCCTTTGGAATAGCTGCTGCTACTTTGTGTATAGAAAGTTGAGCCTCACACAGAGTGTCTGGGTTCCTCGACAAGAGAAGAGTGTCTCCTGCTAGAGTGCCTAGCTCAGAGTCTCTCTCAAGAGTGAGTCTCAAGAAGTGTCTAGAGTGGGGTCTGTGTGTCAGGTATAAGGAATGCAGGTGACTGGGCTTCCCACAGCCAGCCAATCAGACACCCTCTACAGCCTGGGGGGGGTGGGGGGGGGGGGTGACGCGCTAATAGGGGGCAGCTGTCACTCAACCCCCAGCTGCAGGTGCTGTCCATAATGTATGCAGGATGGCTGGGTGTGCTTGGCCATCGGCCACGTGGTAACAGGTAGTTGCAGACAGTTACAATAAACATATATTAAAAATGTCATCCCCTCCACTTGTACTCTTACTGGTGCATAGAGGGAACATTTCACTAAACATTAACACTCTCTTAAATGTGAACATCACGTCACAATCTCAGGCACTATGTGTTATCACATTTTCCACATAGTTTCTTATGTCACACAGCGAGTGGGGCACCCATTGCTTCTCTGTTACATAACCTTGGTCCCCACTCCATCGCCCGAGAATAGTAATGCTCTCTGCCAATATATAAATCGGAACCGAAAATCCGTATATTTTTACATAATGTCAGATCAGTACAGGTAACGGCTGGTGACAGTATGCACTCATGGCAGTTCTTTAGTGCTGCCCCTGTAGGAGACCAGGTCACCAGCACCATGACCTAACCAACATCACACAGTCACACTATCCTGACACTGAGCTAACCAGTCCTTGCCGTATCCTATTAATGCCAAGCACCAGGCTTGGTAGCAACAAGTATAAATTTTGTATGTCATTGGTTTGACGTGGCTGCGTTTCAAACTCCCACCATTTCGACACGGGAATCCTGCGCTCTTACCGATTCGGCATCGGCTACCCCATCCAGTCGTTATCTACTACGTGGCCTGACTATATCACTGGTATGTGTATGTGTGGGTGGGTGGAGGTGGCGGGTAGGGGCGGGGTTGATGGAAGGGGGGGCTAGGGGGAGGGCTGGACTTGAGGAGTTAATTCCTCCTCATCAACAGTGTGACTGTAAATTGTCTATTTGCCTTCACCCAAGCTGAAAGCATTAATATGATAGGGCAAGGACTGGTCGGCTCAGTTTCAGGATAATGAGACTGAGTTGGATATCGGGCCATGGTGCCAGCAGCCTGGTATCACAATGGGGAAGTCGCCTTGAGTGTACCCTGTCACAAGTCGGTACCCGTCCTGATATGACATTAGATGTTGCCACGATGTAAAACTACAACAACCAACCAATCCTAGCTTGGTGCTTGGCATTAATAGGATAGCGAAAGAACTGGTTAGCTCAGGTGTCAGGATAATGTGACTGAGTGGCATATTAGGGACAACAGTTTGTAAAGTCATGTGATGAAGTTGCTGCCAACGCGTATTGCTGTCATTTACATCTGATTTGGCAGGCGGAGAATATGCAGGAACAGACGGGGTGGCTGAATGAGTTGAGCATCCGTCTCCTGTTTTGGGGGGTCGGGGGATCCGAACGCATAGGTTTGTGGGTTCGAACCCTGGTCGAGTCAAACCAATGACTTTAAAATTAATACTTGTAGCTTCCTAGCCTGGCGCTCGGCATTAATAGGATAGGGCAAGGACTGGTTAGCTTGGTGTCAGGATAATGTGACTGAGTGGGATATTAGGTCATGATGCCGGTGGCCTGATTTCCCAGTGGGGCAGCACTATAAAGTTGCCATGAATGCGCACTGTCAAAAGTCGCTACCCGTCCTGATATGACATTAGATGTTGCCACGATGTAAAACTCCAACAACCAACCAATCCTAGCTTGGGCGGAGGGATAGAGGGAAAGAACTGGCTAGCTCAGTCTCAGGATAATGTGACTGAGTGCGATATCAGGGATAACACTTTATAAGTCATGTGATGAAGTTGCTGCCAATGCGTATTGCTGTTATCGACATCTGATTTGAGAGGTGGAGAATATGCGAACTAAATCATATTGGTTTTCAGGCAGGGTCAAGTATCACTACAGAGTATTGGTTGCCATGCAGGGAGCATGCGAGGTAATTAGTAAGCGTTGAGACGAAGAGGGTTCCATTGTGAATGATGTACTTCCGGTTCTGGGGTTAGCAGGAAGAGAAATGGTTTGATGATAATTACAATTCCAAGGGGGGGGGGGAGGGGTGTGTAGCTAGATGCACTAAACTCCCCAGGTGTAATGCCACATACCCAGGTAGGTCAATGTAGATTGATTGCATCAGGGAACCTAGATAAGCTAATTGTGTACGTGCACACACAACACACACACATAACCAACACACTTATAGTACACCAACGTTGTTTTATTTAACAACGCCTCTAGCACGCATTGATTTGTATCATCCAGGGAGGGGGGAGAACGCCTGTCACTGCCCCAAAATGACAGTGACAGGTGGTTATTGGACGTCAAACATATGGTCATTTTACCTATTTCTTTGGAGGAAACCTGACGTTGCTACATAGGCCACTCTTTCCGATAAGCAGCAAGGGGGCTTTTATATGCACTTTCCCACAGACGGGACAGCACATACAGCACAGCCTTTGATGAACCAGTTGCGGATCACTGGTTGGAACGGAAAATAGCCTAAACTGCAAATGTGTCCACTGAGCAGGATTGATCGGATGACCCACACCTTCACAGGTGGACACTCTACCCCCTGAGCGTGTGTATGGGTCCACCCCCCCAACCACCCCAACAACACCATATACACGCATACACAACACACACAACTTAGTTTTGCACAACACACACACTTATAATAGTTGTATGGTTATACTTATAGTACCTACACCAGTATTGGTATTGTAGGAGTCTGCACTGACCTCTCAGTCAAGGAGCTGCATAGACAGGTAGGCATGGGTAGTGTGGCGATATCAGGGAGCCTAGGTGGTGTAATTGTTAGCACACTGACCCAGAATGCGAGGATATGTGGGTTCGAATCCCGCTCTAGGCACAATATTTCCCATTTTCATCAACCCCATGGTTGTATGTACAGATACGCACAGACAACACACACACTGACACACAACACACACACCACACACACAACATACACACAACATACACACACACACCATACACACAACATACACACACAACACACACCACACCCAACACAGACACAACACAGACACAACGTACACACACAACATACACACAACACACACCCAATGCACACACAACACACGCACCATACACACACAACACACGCACCATACACACACAACATACACACAACACGGACCATACACACACAACACACACCCAATGCACACAACACACACAACACACACACCACATGCACCATACACACACAAACCACACACAACACACACACAACACACACGCTTCCCGTGACCAGTGACCAGTGACCAGTGATCAGTATGGCTAGTGTGAGTATCGGTATGTACAACATGCCCGCGCACACAACCCTACACTCACACAGCACACACAACACACACAATACACACATAGGCACTACGTCACACCACACCTATACACCTGCGTCGGTACACGTCCACCACCACCGCCACCACCACCAACCACCCAACAGCCCGCGCCGACTGACACTAACACTGTAACACTGTGACACTGAGACACTGTGACACTGACAGCTAGCTCCAACAGGCGGGTACACACAGCACACACACACACACACACACACACACCCAGCAGGCCTCCACCATATCCTGGCTGCGTCTGCGAATGGAGATCAGAGCTCCGTGACCTAGTTTCACCTCCAAACCACAACAAACCTTTTGACGCCATCCGCCCTCCGCCCTCCGTCCTGCCCACACACCCACGGTACAGTACAGACACCCCAGTCTAGAGAGCACGGTGTCCCCCCTCTCCCCTCTCCTCCCCCCCTCTCCCCTCTCTCCGCCACACACCCCAACAATGACTGGTAGAGGCGGGGAAGGAGAGGGAAGGAGAGAGGAGAGGGAGGGAGAGTGGAATATGCCACGGTGTGGCAGCTTAGACTTACCATGGTCCGACGGTGACGGGAGACCGACTGGCCTGGCACGGAGTGCCGCTGACTGTGTGGCCGGGCTCTAGTCCATGGGAGCCCGGGGAGGAGGTGAAGGGGGAAGCACGGGCTGAGGGACCCGGTGACGGTAGGCCGGGGTGGGTGTGTGGGGGAGGAGGGGTGGCTGTTACTGTCAGGGGGGATGCTGGAGGTGCAGCGCTGGAGAAATGGTGAACGGTTCCCGCTTGGGTCCGGCTGCTGTGTGGGTGGGTGCGTGGGTGGGTGGGGGGTTGGAACGAACCCGGTGCAAAGAGTGGCTGGCGTGTCGGTGTTGACGCTGGCTGTGATACTGATACTGATAGAGGTGTATGTGCACGAGTGGTGGTGGTGGTGGTGGTGTGGGGGAGGGTGTGGGGGGAAGGGGAGGGGGAGTGGGAGAGAAGGGAGGTGGGAGTGGAGGGAGGTGGGAGTGGAGGGAGGTGGGAGTGGTTTTGTTTTGTTTTGTTTGTTTGCTGGTTTACGTCCTAGCAACATCTAAGGTCATATCAGGAATTTATAGTGCTGCCCCACTGGAAGACCAGGCCGCCAGCACCATGACCTGATATCCCACTCGACAGTCACATTATCCTGACACTGAGCCAACCAGTCCTTGTCCTATCCGAATAAGGCCGAGCACCAGGCTAAGAAGCGACAGGTATAAATTTTTACGTCATTGGTTTGACTCGACCAGGGTTCGAACCCACGATCTACCAACACGGAAGACAGACACATAAAATTATTCGGCCGTCCCGTCTTGTTGGGGGTGGAGGGAGGTGGGAGAGGTGGGAGTGGGAGGGAGGGGGTGAGGGGGGGGGGAGGGAGGGGGAGGGGGAGGGGAGGGGGGAGGTGGGGGGGGGGAGGGGGAGGGGGGGGGAGGGGGGAGGGGGGAGGGAGGGGGAGGAGGGGGAGGGAGGGGGGGGAGTGGAGGGAGGGGGAGTGGAGGGGGGGAGGAGGGAGGGGGGTGGAGGGGGGGGGGGTGGGGGGGGGGAGGGGGGAGGGAGGGGAGGGGGGGGAGGGGAGGGGGGGTGGGAGGGAGGGAGGGGGGAGGAGGTGGGAGGGGGGGAGGTGGGAGGGGGAGGGGGGTGGGGTGGAGGGGGGGGAGGTGGGGAGGGGGGGAGTGGGGGGAGGGGGGGGAGGGAGGGGGGGGGGAGGGGAGGGGTGGGGGGGGAGGGGGGGGGGAGGGAGGTGGGAGTGGGGGAGGGGGGAGGAGGGAGGGGGGGGGAGGGGGGAGGGGGAGGGGGGGGGTGGGGGAGGGGTGGGGAGGGGGGAGGGGGAGGGGAGGGAGGGGGGGGAGGGGGGAGGGGGGGAGGGGGGAGGGGGGGGGGAGGGGGGGGGAGGTGGGGGAGGGGGGAGGGGGAGGGGGGGGGGAGGGGGGGGAGGGGGGAGGGGGGGGAGGGAGGGGGGGGGAGGGGGGGAGGGGGGGAAGGGCAGGGAGGAGGGGGGAGGGGGGGAAGGGCAGGGGGGAGGGGGGGAGGGGGGGAGGGGAGGGGGGGGGGGAGGGAGGGGGGGAGGGGAGGGAGGGGGAGGGGGGAGGGGGGGGAGGGGGAGGGGGGGGGGAGGGGGAGGGGGGGAGGGGGGGGGGAGGGGGGGAGGGGGAGGGGGAGGGGGGGGAGGGGGGGGGGAGGGGGAGGGGGGGGGGAGGGGGGGAGGGGGGGGGGGAGGAGGGGGAGGGGAGGGAGGGGGGAGGGGAGGGGGGGGGGAGGGGGAGGGGGGGAGGGGGGGGAGGGGGGGAGGGAGGGAGGGGGGAGGGGGAGGGGGGAGGGGGGGGGGGGGGGAGTGGAGGGGAGGGGGGGAGGGGGGAGGGGGGGAGGGGGGGAGGGAGGGGAGGGGGAGGGGAGGGGGGAGGGGGGGAGGGGGGGAGGGGAGGGGGGGGAGGGGGGGGGGGAGGAGGGGAAGGGGGGAGGGGGAGGGGGGAGGGGATGGGGGGGGAGGAGTGGGAGGGGGGGGGGGAGGGGGGGAGGGGAGGGGGGGAGAGGGGGGGAGGGAGGGGGGAGGGGAGGGGAGGGGGGAGGGGGGAGGGGGGAGGGGGGGGGGTGGGGGGAGGGGAGGAGGGGGGGGGGAGGGGAGGGGGGGGGGGAGGGGAGGGAGGGGGGGGAGGGGGGGAGAGGGGGGGAGGGGAGGGGGAGAGGAGAGGGAGTGGGGGAGGAGGGGGGGAGGGGGGGAGGGAGGGGGAGGGGGAGAGGGGGAGGGGGGGGAGGGGAGGGGGGGGAGGGGGGAGGGGGGAGGGGGGGAGGAGGGGGGGAGGGAGGGAGGAGAGGGGAGGGTAGGGGGGGGAGGGGGAGGAGGGGGGGGAGGAGGGGGGGGGGGGGAGGGGGGGGAGGGGGGAGGGGAGGGGGAGGGAGGGGGGAGGGGGGAGGGGGGGAGGGAGGGAGGGGGAGGGAGGGGGTGGGGGGGAGGGGGGGAGGGGGGGGGGGGGAGGGGAGGAGGGGGGGGAGGAGGGGGGAGAGGGGGGGGGGAGGGGAGGGGGGAGGGAGGGGAGGGGGGGGGGAGGGGGGGAGGAGGGGGGGAGGGAGGGGGGAGGGAGGGGAGGGGGGGGAGGGGGGAGGGGGAGGGGAGGGGGGGGAGGGGAGGGGGGAGGAGGAGGGGAGGGGGGAGGGGGGGGAGGGGAGGGGGGGGGGAGGGGGGGAGGGGGGAGGAGGGAGGGGGGGAGGGGGGGGGGGAGGGAGGGGGGGAGGAGGGAGGGGAGGAGGGAGTGGGGGAGGGAGGGGGGGAGGGGGGGAGGGGGGAGGGGGGAGGAGAAGGGGGGAGGGGAGGGGGAGGTGGGGTGGAGGGCGGGGGAGGGGGGAGATGGCGAGGGAGGAGAGGGATGAGGAGGAGGAGGGGAGAAGGGGATGTAGCGAGGGAGTAATGGGGGGATGAGGGAGGTGGGTAGATGGGGAGGGGGAAGAGGGGAGGGAATAGGGAGGTAAGGTTGAGGTGGGGGGGAGGAAGAGGGAGAAGGAGGAAGATGGGAGGGAAGAAGAGGGAGTTGACGGGAAGAGCAGGGAAGCGGAGGGAGTAGTGGGAGGAGGAGGGAGTGGGTGACATGAAGGAAGTGGGAGAAGGGGGGAGGAGGAGGGGGAGGGGAGGGAGAAGGAGCAGGGGAATGATGGGGGAAGGTGATTTTGAGAGGGAGGTGGGGAAGAGGAGTGGGATGGAGGCGAGAGGAGGGGGGAGGGAGCAGAGGAATGATGTGGGAAGAAGAGGTGGAAGGAGGGGGAGGAGGAGGAGGGGGTGGGGGAGCTGATCAATAGTGGGAAAAGCGTGGTGGCGAGTTGTGCCCGGGAGGCAGAACGCCTGATGCCGGGACGTACAGTGTGCACGGCCCGTCCCGTCCCGGGGCGTGTACTTGTATATAGGGTAAGGTTGTGAACGCCACCAAAGACCCTATAAATACTAAGACGGCTCACTCAGCCTGTACTGTGTAATCAAAATGATCAAACCCACCACTTGGTGCGCTGGCTGTTCTCTTGGTTAAACAGGTGGTATATTATATGTATAGATGTATATATGAATGTGAAAGATGTGTGATGATGGCGATGATGATGATGATGCTGATGATGATGCGTATTGATAGCAATTTCATATTGATGTGTATTCATACTTACCTATCTTATGTCTAATATAATTGTATCTGTTTACATGTGAAACAGCAACCAGCAGCTGGGCTGATCAAACCCACCACAAGGTGGCACTGGAAAATTTACATTACCATGGGAGAGATAGGGAGTGAGCCGCCTTAGTATTATAGGGTCTTTGACGCCACGCACTGACGCCGACACCGAATATGGATCGCAAGAAGCTCAGCGATTAACCAGCGCCAAATCTGACATCCAGTAATATTTTCTTTTAAATATTATTTAATTACATTTTCTTTTTAGTAGAAATGTTATCTTTTTTGGGCGGACGGGATCCAGTGGCTGAATCGGTTAGAACGTAGACTTCCTCTGTGGAAGGTCGGGAGTTGGAATCCTGGCTGAGTCAAAGCAATGATGTATCAAATTTATACTTGTCGCTACCTAGCCAGGCACTTGGCATTGAAGTTGCATAGTCCGATGGTTTTTAGCTTCTGTCTTTTTCTGGGGTATATATGTGATGTATAACGCATTATGCGAGTATGAAGGTGTGGAAGGGCATTATTTCCTTATTATTATTACACGATACACCGTGCTGCCTCCTTCATGAGTCATGACTGGTGGCACCACCTCCAGCGCTCCCCGGTACCTCCATACCCTAAAAACATCACTCGCGTCAGAACCAGAGCAGTGATGTTCTACCTCCAACTTGGTTGGTCATTGGGGTTTTACATCCTGGCAACATCTAAGGTCATATCTGGATGGGCCACCTCCAGCTAATCGAAGTTTTCATTGGTAGAAGTCCAAAACGAGCGAAAGGTCAGTGCAGACCACTAAATATATATATATAAATATATATATATATATGTATATATATATGTATATATATATATATATATATTAGGTTGATTGCTATAACCTACCTTATTGTTAGTTTAAAGTAATTTTTATTTTAAATTGCGAACTATATTTTTCTTTTTTCAATTTCTTTTCAATTTTTTTATTCCAGTTGAATAACATTCAATTTTCAGCACCAAGCTGCTGGTCTTTCGGCGTTAGCAATTATAGTCAAAATGAACTATTTATGAATGAGATGATGAGATGTTATGAACAATATTATAGACAATAGTAGATTAAGATCAGGCATTACTAATATAGTGGTGATCTTATTTTGCACATGTAGACATGAAGTGTAAATATGCCAAATTAATTTTGGCGAGCACTTAAACACGTTGACACCACAGGATTCTGTAATAAAACGGCTTTGTTAAATTGACTTAATATTCCCTTCTATGTGGCAACATATACTTAAAGTTGCATAGTCCGATGGCTTTGAGTTTCTGTCATTTTCTGAGATAAATACATTAAATTTATCATGATGAGCTACTTTACTTTAGCTTGAAGTAACTTCGTTTTTGTTGTACTTTTTTTGTGTGTGGTAAATATGCTTATTATGCTGAATAAGTCTTTTGTCAGTGCTGACGCACTGGTCGTCTAGCCATTTTTCAATTCAGGGTTATTTACACAAAAGGTATATAGAATAAGGTGTACAATACCTGTTGAATACACAATTTGCAGCATGTAACACAATGAAATTCTGTAACACAAAAGTTCCATAGCAGTATGGTAACAGTAGTGTCATATAACTAGATCAATATTCATCAGATCAATGTGAGTATTTACATAGTATTTAGAATGTTAGCAGAAGTTATCTTCTATATTCAGTTGGTAAAGTTGTAGTAAGTTTTAATGTTCAGTTGCAGTAATCAAGCAGTATATAAATGTCAGTATTTTTAGAAATATTCTAGTGTAACTGTTGTGTAGTTAGTTATGTGAGTTTAAATGGCTAACTTGGGAGATATTTGAAGTGACAACATGCCAAATTAATTTTGGCAAGCACGCCAAAACTCTGAGGCCTAGGGTTATGCAGTAACCAGTTCTATTAAATTGACTCCCCTTCTATGTGACAACGAATGCTTAATAACTATACCAGTATCTAAGATAAATATGTAGAATCAAATCTAGGTGAGTGTTTTGGTTTTGAAAATGTTATGCTGCATCGGACTATGCAACTTTAATGAGTATATGAATATCTAAGGTATAGAGCAGGTGGCGCAACCGGTCAAGCGAGGAGTCTTACAGAGAATAACAATGGTATCAAGTAATATAATAATATAGTATAAGTCACTGCGGAAGGAAGGGAGACACATGAGAGTTGGGCTGAGTAATTATTTATTATAATTCTCTGGCGGGGATTATAAATATGTCCGCCTACAAAAGAAAATTGTAGCAGGAGTGAGGTTGATTTCGGCGCTATACAGGTGGCGCCTCATTCTCGTGTGCGCCAAATGCGCAGGTGCGTGACTCGCGCCTCATTCGCGCGCGCCAGTTGCACAGGTGCGCGACTCCTAATACATGTAATACAGTCGAACAGTAATAATAAATAATAATTAAACCTTGGTATACGCTGCGTTCTTTATATTATTATAGTTAATTATAATACACATAATAAGAAAACAATTCCCTTTGTATCTTTATTCTCGCATAATACGTTATACACCACATATATATATGAAGAATTAAATCTAGATACTTGTCTTGGTTTTGAAATTACTTATAAAATTGATACTTGTCGTTACCTAGCCTGGCGCTTGCCATTAATAGGATAGGAAAAGGACTGGTTCGCTCAGTGTCAGGATAATATGATAGTGTGGGATATCAGGGCATGGTACTGGCAGCCAGGTATCCCCATAGAGCAGCACTATAAAAGTGGCCTTCAGTGTGCACTGTCACAAGTCGGTACCCATCCTGATATGCCCGTAAATATTGCTAGGACTCAAAACAACAAAAACACACATCTCTTTGGGGGAATGATAGAATATAAAATAATCAAATAAATGATCAAATATAAATCAATCAAATAAAGTGGTAATATCTATTACTCAGATAAAATGTCAAAACATAATTTAATCAAATAAAGTAGTCAAATATAAATGAATCAAATAAAACGGTGAAATACAAATGAATCAAATAAAATGTGTATTGCAAATGGTTGGTTTGTTTGTGTTTGTGTCAGGTATGCAGGTATTGCAGGTATAGCAATACCTCGGGGAGTTTAACGCCCCTGCCCTGCAGAGTTGTAAACCACTGCCTTGTGGTACAGGTTCTTGACAGAACCGAAGGCTAAGGGAACAAACCCTAAACAGAAAACCATGTCACTGTGGCAGCATGAAGGACGGTTGATGTATGGAACTCCCAATATCTCCCGACCAGCCACTGCAGGGGCAAATAGTTTTGCGCCTGTCTTGACATCTTCTTGCCGGTGTGAAACCTCTATTTGCTCCCCGAGAGAGTGCCGCTGGTAACTTGCAAAAGCCAGCAGCACTTCAACACTTTTGCAGGCAGCTTTCATGAAATGAAACCTGAAGCTGAGAGACATTAAGACCGACTCAAGGACGCAACTCTCACAGCAGAGAGCTAAATGGAGAGCGGCAGTCAAGTAATGAAAGCAGTCTCTGTCGCATCGCGACCGACAGCATGATGATGATGATGTGTCATAGCCACATCTAAGGTCATATCAGGATCGTTACTGACTTGTGTCAGTGTGCATAGATGTTATCTTTATAGTGCTGCTAATTAAATTAGTCCTTGTCTTATCCTATTGATGCCAAACACCGGGCAAGTTAGTGACAAGTATAATTTTTTTAAGTCATTGGTTTGACTTTGTCACAGTTTGAAGTCAGGAAGCTATCCCGCATTCTACAGCGCTTTTTCCATTTTGGTCGTTTAAAAATTGGAAATAAATAGTATATTTTACCGAAGTATTGAATGATGGGTGCTACATTTGAGACCAGACGAGATGGCTGAATGAGAAGAGCGTCCGTCTCCTGTTTTGGGAGATCAAGAAATCCGAACCCATGAGTTTGTGGGTTTGAATCCTGGTTGAGTTAAACCAATGACTTAACAATTTTTACTTGTCACTTCCTAGCCCTGGCGCTCGGCATTATTAGGATAGGACAAAGACTGGTTGGCTCAGTGTCAGGATAATGTGACTGAGTGGGATATCACATCACGGTGCTGGCGGCCTGATTTCCCAGTGGGACAGCAGCACTATAAAGTCGCCATGAGTGCGCACTGTCACAAGTCGGTACCCCTCCTGATATGACATTAGATGTTGCTAGGACGTAAAACAACAAGAAACAAACAGCTAAATTTGAAATGCTGGTATCGGTGGTTGTTTTGTAAACTTGTATCCGTTGTGGGGAGGAGAATGCTTGTGTCACTTGTTATCAGCGTAATCCATTATGTAGAGGAACATCAGCGCAGGGAGAGGTGGGTTGGTGGGTGGGGGGGGGGGGGGGGGCTGAAGGCTGACACACGGAATGATGGGTAACGGGAAGAGACCCGGTAGGGTATATCGTGATATATATACAGATATAGTATGTTTTAAGCAGGTATTGTCAGACTGTATTACAATGGATAAAAACTAAGTATATATATATAAATATATATATATATATATATAGATAGATAGATAGATAGATAGGTATGCATATATGAGACTGTCTCAAAAGGTGCTAAGCAATATGGGACAACACTTTGTCCATAGTAATGATCAACATACTATCTACTTATGCATTTGCTCAGGATAAACTGATTTGTTTTTTACATGGTGTTTCATAATCCCAATAGAATACATATTGATTTGAAGCAAATGCCCTTTTGTTTTCAGTGTAACCGTTTATGTGCTGTTTTGTGTCAATCGTTACTATGGACAAAAAAACAAAGAGTTAGCATCTTTTGAGACAGGCTCATATATATATTTATATAAATGTAGATATATATATACATACATAGATAGGTATGCATATATATATATAAATCTTTTAAAAACATATGTAGATATATATATATATATATATATTCCTCCATTGAGTGTGTGGCGCAAGGCGGGGCCCACTGTATACAACTCCCCGACAGCTGGAGGGGGGTCACCCCACCAATGCGCGATAATGGAAGTAGCAAAGTATATATATGTTCCCCTAGATAAAGGATTCACCCTGTACTCGGAGTACATGGGTGAATACCAGCCCTATATAAAAACGGCCGAAAAAGCGGGGAAATGAAATGAGAGCCTAATTTCACAATCTAAGAAGCAACAATTATTCTTTACATATGTCTTATTATTTCTCCGCTACCTTTGCGTTGAAAAATATAATAAAACATATACTTTAATACAATTTAAAGGTGAAATTGACGGCGTTCTATGGCCACCATCTTGTCTTTTTGCATCCTATTTCACCAACTCTGTGCCAATATATGTAGCCATTTGATTCTGGAACCACAGTTTCTAGTTCCTGTTTCATACTAAAGCTATTTTCGTCCGTATTTACACTACGTTGTCCTGTACCCGTGTATTAGTACAGGGTGAATCTTTTATCTAATGTTTCCCTAGCTTGTATTCTTGTATTATGCGTTATAATCATATATATATATATTTATATATATATCTATATGTATATATGCTATATGACTTAAGTATTGATACTCATCGGTTCCTATATATATATATATATATACATATATATATATCTTTATATATGTTATATGACTTAAGCATTGATACTCATCGGTTCCTATTTATAGCCAGGCGCTCGGCATTACAGTGTAACCCCGTTAAACCAAACTTGAAGGGACCCTAGAACATTTGTTTGGATTAACCGATCATTGGTTTAACCGAGCTTTGGCTTCGATTTTGACTTTGAGTAAGAGTGTATTGCACATGTAATATACAATGTATCTGGACACTTTGATTATTGTTTTTTATGTACATACAGCATAACCCCGTTAAACCCACCTTGGTTAAACTAAACGATCGGGTAATCCAAACAAATTTCTAGGGTTCCTTCAAAATACTACCATTTATCATATAACAAAATTGGTAGGGTCTCAGATGACCTTATAACCACATGAAAGTTTGGTTTAACCGTACCGGAAGTGGCCTGATGTTCGACAATTTTGTTAGGATTAACCGATAATCGGGATTAACCGACTTTGGTTTAACTGACTTTTTTATATGATAAATGGTAGTATTTTGCCGGGCCGCCGACATTTTTTTGAATTAACCGATCGTTTGGTTTAACCGAGCTTGGTTTAACGGGGTTGTACTGTATTGCGATAGGGCAAGGACTGGTTGGCTGATAACTTGATGTTACTATGACCTACTCACTCATTTTATAGATGATTTCCACCAATGCACCCTCTGTTCACACGCTGAGTGTCAGGATAATATGAGTAAGTGTGATATCAGGTCCTGGTCCTGGTGGCTTGGTCTCCCAGTGGGGCAGCACTATTAAGTCGCCATGAGTGTGCAGTATCACAAGTCGGTACCCGCCCAGATATGACCTCAGATGTTGCCAGGATGTAAATAAAAAAAACAAACAAGCAAGCTGCACATGATCGGTGGAATGTTGATTTGACAACCCAGGCTTAGATTATTTATTCCTGAATCCCCATAGAGCCAACTCCAAATCTGACAAAACAATAGCTTGGCACAGAACAATCAACCATTGGATAGAAAAATACCCGCCACAGATTCACAAACATCACAACAGTACAAAAACAGCCTGCATCGTCCTCACAAGTCGCTGCCAAACCATGTCGTGTTCAGTTCAGTTCAACTAACAATTAACTGTCAGTTTCTATGAGCACCTTTGCGAACCAGACAGGGTGGTCGGATGAGTTGAGCACCCACCTCCCATTCTGGTACCAGACTGGATGGCCGAATGAGTTGAGCATCCGTCTCCTGTTTTAGGAGATCGGGCGATCAGAACGCATGGGTTTGTGGGTTTGAACCCTGTTTGAGTCAAACCAATGACTTAAAAATTTATACTTGTCGCTTCATAGCCAGGTGCTCGGCATTATTAGGATAGGGCAAGGACTGGTTAGCTCAGTGTCAGGATAATGTGACTGAGTGGGATATCAGGTCATGGTGCTGGTGGCCTGGGCTCCCAGTGGGGCAGCACTATAAAGGCACATTGAGTGCGCTCTGTCACAATTCTGTAGTTACCCATCCTGATATGAACTTGGATGTTGCTAGGATGTAAAACAACAAAGAAACAATAAACAAACTATTATCATTGGGGGGGGGGGGTGAAAATTGGAAAGGACACGGCCATTCGCAAAGCTGCTTTGCTCTGTGAATTAGCGGAAGAATGATTATTATCCCTAGAGCTGTATAGGATTTGTTGTACTACTTATAGCAAAATCCTCCATGGAAAATTAATACATGAGTATCCTATATTATGAATGCTATGTTTGAGGAAAAATCTAATGCACAAGTTAATTAAATGTGAATTGTGAAGTCTACTCGGTGACGAACATGAAATGCGTCACATTTGTAGAAGTGTTGAACTTTGTAATGTGAGTAATAACAGCATAATGGGAGTAATTATCAAAATGATGTCATTTTATCATGTAATGGTGATATCACATTATGATGCTTCTCGCCAATGCGCGTCAACGTATGTGCTTTTTTGGCGGAATGTCCGGATACGTCAGGTAGCGTTACGCGTGTGTTAGGCGCGCGTTGGTATTCGTTGACAGATGGTGATGGTCGGTGAGGGTCGGCAGCGCGCGTCAGGGAATCATCGAAGTTTTGTGCTTGCACAAAACTTTTGACGTGCGACAATGCGTGGGTGCTAAAATTATGGCGACGTTAGGGGCGTGTCGAGATACGTTAAATGCGCTGGAATAACGTTCTGTGAATGGTAGGCACACGGCGCATGCAAGGCCCGTTGCGCGAAACTGTTGCTTTGTTTGTTTGTTGTTGTTTTATGTCCTAGCAACATCTAAGGTCATATCAGGACGGCGTGCCAAACTTTTTTGTTTTTTTTCTCATGATGTCGGCCGCACGCTACCAATACGTTGCGCTGACGCCAAAATGTTTGACGTGTCTCGACGATTAAAAGTGATTTTGCGCATTGGCAGCGCGCTGGCGAGAAGCGTCGTAATGTGACAGGCCCATAAAACTTATTTACCATTCCAAATAATTTTCAAAAAGCTCTTTGAATAAATTAATTACTAGAAATTACATAAATTTATATAAATTATGTGATAGTTCTGTTAATGTGACATTTTATATCCGTCGACTACAAAAACAAACTGACACTCCTCCAGTCATCTACTGGTAAGGCCTTCTGCCTCGCCTGGTGGCGCCACCTGCCGCTTCCTCCTCGCCTGGCTCTGCCTCACTCCTGTCCCACTCACTCCAAAATTGATATTAACTACACATATATAAATATATATAATAGTGCATTATAGTGAGATTTCCCAATGGACTAAGATATATACATCTATATATAATTTATATTCACTGAATATATATATATATATATGTGCTCTATAATCTATTATGGGAATATAAACAAGGACACTACCACCGAGCAGTTCTCCCCCTCTATTTACTCTACACCTGAATGTCATGTGACTTAGCTAGTACCCACTCCTATTCATTGAGTTACTACTACCCAACCTGCTATGCCTAGCTTAGTTCCAGCATCCACCACTGCACTGCCACCTGTGAGTGGCTCATGACTGCATGATACCAGCTGCGCCTGGTCACTACCACTGCCGCTCGCGCTCAGCAGGATGGATTGCAGGTATAGGAATACCTCAGGGAGTTTGACGCCCCTGCCTTGCAGAGTTGTAAACCACTGCCTTGTGGTACAGGTTCTTAACAGAACCGAAGGCTAAGGGAGCAAACCCTAAAGAGAAAACCATGTCACTGTGGCAGCATTAAGGGTGGTTGCTGTATGGAACTCCCAACATCTCCCGACCAGCCACTGCAGGGACAAATAGTTTTGCGCCTGTCTTGAGATGTTCTTGCCGGTGTGAAACCTCTATTTGCTCCCCGAGAGAGTGCCGCTGGTAACTTGCAAAAGCCAACAGCACTTCAACACTTTTGCAGGCAGCTTTCATGAAATGTAAATGGAGAGCGGCAGTCAAGTAATGAAAGCAGTCTTTGTCGCATCACAACCGATAGCAAGATGATGATATATACACTATTGCATTATATTGAGACTGCCAAACGGACTGAGATATATATATGTCATTTATATTCATTATATATATATAATATTGCATTATATTTAGATTGCCCAATGGATTAAGATATATATATCATTTATATTCACTATATATATATATAATATTGCATTATATTGAGACTGCCCAACAGACTAAGATATACATATATAATTTATATTCATTATAAGGAGTATAATATATATTATGCGTATATAAATGCCGGAGTTAAAGTACTTATTAATAATTATCGTTCTGTAATATTAATTATTCCAATATTGCCCAATCAATGCCTTACTTGTTAGCCCGGACCTGCCCTGCAGTGGCGCCAAAACGGCGGGTTCGGCCGCCGGGCCTCCATATTGGTCAGTCTTCGGCCAGCTTTCAAAAGATTGATGGAGGTGAAAGCCAGTTGCTCTCATACCATGTCTATGTGGTGTGGGAGGTTAAAAATCCCTTGGGTCGGTAAAAGTGTAGGCTCGGGCTTTCTATCGACAAACTGTCTAATGGTGAAAACAAGTTTATTCAGACTTATCCATGATAGGCAGTATAAATCTTCAAGAAAAAAAAAAGCCCATATCTGGCTGATAAAACCATGAGGGACCTAGACCCCCTGGAGGTAATTGCAATGCAGCGTGTGCGAAATTGTAATTCCTTCAAATATTTCTATTTCTATTATTGGAACAGGGTCTTTCTATTTTGGTGACAATATATGAGGAGTTCAGGCGCAAAACCAAGTAAGTCCACCCGACCTCTTTTGTTTTAAAATCAAGATTTGTATATGCCCATAAATATAATTCTCAGTAATTCCACTTTTCTTTGTATTATAGGGTTATGGGCAATGAACAAAATACTATGAAAGTGATAAATGAACCTTTATTCCAAAACTCATTAATTAATCAACTTTTATTGATTTTTCTGCAAAACCAAGTAAGTCCACTTTCGGTTTGTTTGCAAAACCATGTAAGTCCATTGTCAAAGACTAATCTTATGGAAATCTTGCAGAATCAAAGAACACACAATTTCCACCATAAGCTTACTCATCATCACCACTATCCTCATCAATTGCATCATAAACGTCGACAAATCACCCGTAGACCCCAACAAAAAAAAAAAAAAAAAAAAATAATGTGACCTGACACGCATAGCTCATTGGCCAGCTACATCTTACGTGGTTTTGCAGACAAACTCGAATGGCGCTTACAAGGTTTTGCAACCAAACCCTATTTTAAGGCCAATTTAACATAGGACTTACCAGGTTTTGAAACAAAACTGATTTGCTCATTGGGTAATAGGGACTAAGAAGTGGTGTCTCCATTGGTTATCTCACTTTTCATGAAAATGGACTTACTTGGTTTTGCGCCTGAACTCCTCATATATTTATCGCAGATTTCATATCAAACCTGATGATTCGTTTTTTTTAATCAACTCAATTGAGTCGAGATTAATAATATCACTAGATTGATTTGTCTGTCGTTGTTTTAGGTCCTAGCAACATCTAAGGTCATATCAGGACGGGTACCGACTTGTGACAGTGTGCACTCATGGCAACTGTATAGTGCTGCCCCACTGGGAGACCAGGCCGCCAGCACCATGACCTGATATCCCACTCAGTCACATTATCCTGACACTGAGCCAAACAGTCCTTGACCTATCTATCCTAATAATGCCGAGCACCTGGCTAGGAAAAAAACAAGTATACATTTTTAAGTCATTGGTTTCAGATCCCCCGATCTCCCAAAATAGGAGACGGATGCTCAACTCATTTGACCATCCAGTCTGGTCTCTCACTAGATAGGACCTGTAAGTTGAACCTCAAAAAAAAGATTCTATTAATTATTTGCTGCACCACAAACATGTTATATATTTGTTGCGTTTTGGTGTTTTACAAAGAAAAGCAGTATAACTTCAACACAACAGGCAGTATAACATATATTCTATGTACAGTATAACATGTCTGCTATCCATAATATGACATCTATGATGTAGGCCCTATGCAGTATTGACAAATATTCCTATATACTGCAGGGGGGAAGTGCTATTATGTGATGTGTTAGTCATGGGTATGCAGGTATTGCAATACCTCAGGGAGTTTGACACCCCTGCCCTGCAGAGTTGTAAACCACTGCCTTGTGGTACAGGTTCTTGACAGAACCGAAGGCTAAGGGAGCAAACCCTGAACAGAAAACGATGTCACTGTGGCAGCAACAAGGGCGGTTGATGTATGGAACTCCCAACATCTCCCTACCAGCCACTGCAGGGACAAATAGTTTGTGCCTGTCTGGACATGTTCTTGCCGGTGTGAAACCTCTATTTGCTCCCCGAGAGAGTGCCGCTGGTAACTTGCAAAAGCCAGCAGCACTTCGACACTTTTGCAGGCAGCTTTCATGAAATGTACAACCGCACAACACATCACTCTCATGGCAGAGAGCTAAATGGAGAGCAGCAGTCAAGTAATGAAAGCAGTCTTTGTCGCATCGCGACCGACAGCATGATGATGATGATAGTCATATGCCTAGCCAGTGGGGCTAGTATGTATGTGATGTATAACGTATTATGCGAGTATAAAAATACGAAGGGAATTGTTTCCTTCATTAATATTATATTATTATATTACTTGATACCATTGTTATTCTCCGTAAGACTCCGCACTTGACCGGTGGTGCCACCTGCGCCCACCTCCCCTCCATCTGTTGTCGACAGGTGTCAGTCGCACCGGAGGATATATGTATTGGTTGGGTTATAGGTATGCAGGTATTGCAGGTATAGCAATACCTCAGGGAGTTTAACGCCCCTGCCCTGCAGAGTTGTAAACCACTGCCTTGTGGTACAGGTTCTTGACAGAACCGAAGGCTAAGGGAGCAAACCCTAAACAGAAAACCATGTCACTGTGGCAGCATTAAGGGTGGTTGATGTATGGAACTCCCAACATCTTCTGACCAGCCACTGCAGGGACAAATAGTTTTGCGCCTGTCTTGACATGTTCTTGCCGGTGTGAAACCTCTATTTGCTCCCCGAGAGAGTGCTGCTGGTAACTTGCAAAAGCCAGCAGCACTTCAACACTTTTGCAGGCAGCTTTCATGAAATGTACAACCGCAGCTAAATGGAGAGCGGCAGTCAAGTAATGAAAGCAGTCTTTGTCGCATCGCGACCGACAGCATGATGATGATGATGGGTTATAGGTGAGTTCCATGTGGATGACATAGTGAGTGCTGGCAGGCAGAGTGCAGTGGCACTCAGGACTTGGCCCTTCTGCGTGAGTAGGGTTCAACACAATCCAGTAGGGGTCAACACAATCAGGCTGTGAGGAGCAGCCAGGTCAATGTTGATGGTGGCCAGGCAGCCACTTGTGGTGGACAGACTACCAGTTGCCATGGAGACTGGAAATACTGGTCTCCTATTGGGTGACAGCGGTGGTGTGACAACCTACCAGGGAACCTATGTACTATCAAAATAAACATAGAAGGCTTGCCTTCCCTTACTCTCTTCACTTCTATGTTCTCTTTCTTTTTGTCTGTATCGTGTTTCCCTACATCCTACTTGCACAACCACAGATCGGGGTACCAACGCTACAGTATGATGTGATGTGGTCAGTATGACACCGATAGTATATATACCATGTCACTTATTCTCTATACAACATGAAACCTATCCTACACCAGACGGGATGGCCAAATGAGTTGAGCGTCCGTCTCTCATTTTGGTAGATCGTGGCCCTGGTCGAGTCAAAACAATGACATATAAAATTGATACTTGTAACTTCCTAGCCGGACACTCAACATTATTAGGATAGGGCAAGGACTGGTTCACTCAGTGTCAGGATAATGTGACTGAGTGGGATATCAGGTCATGGTGCTGGTTGTATCAGGATAATATGATTGTATTGGTATAATGACAGTATCACGATAATATGACTGAGTGGGATATCCAGTTATGGTGGTGGCCGCCTGGTCTCCCAGTGGGGCAGCACTATAAAGTTGCCATGAATGCGCACCGTCACATGTCGGTTCCCATCCTAATATGAGCTTTGTTGTTGCCAGGATTTAAAAAAAACACACACAACAAGCTTGCATATAATATAATAACCTGTATTACAAAATTTGGGTAAGGTCAATATCCTAGCTGAATTATTGAGATGAAGATGTTCTCTGTGGCGGAGTGGTATGTGTGACTTTTTTCTAGGTCGGACTCGTAATCTGAAGGTTGGTTGTTCAATTCCCCATACCCCCACCTCTGCCAATTTGGATTTTCACCGCTGTGTATAACTTACATCATCATCAAAGGCCAATTGCTCTCAAAGCATGTCTATGTGGTGTGGGAGGTTAAAAATCCCTTGGTAAAAGTGTAGGCTCAGGCTTTCTATCAACAAACTGTCTAATGGTGAAAACACCTATATTCAGACTTATCGATGATAGGTATGTAAATGTTCAAGAAAAAGATGAATAAATTATTTACTAAAAAATACAATATATCTGTCACATTAATGTCCAGATTGGATAGGGACATTAGCACATTAAAGCGGGTTGTCGTATTAACAAGGGCCTACTGTACACGGTGAAAAATGGATGCGTTTATCTATTACATTTATTAAGATGCATATGCTCTATTAATAACGAACAAATATATTCATTGTGATCATGATTCATTTAGTTAGGTGATCAATTATTTTAATTAGGCTCATATAAAAGAAATGAACAATAGTATTAAACTAGTACATTCTTAGGGGTTTGAATTTATGTCGTGTTCCAAATTTTTTTTAAATAAAAATTGTTCTAGGTGCACTGACTTCTGAGGCAAGGAACCACGTAGATATCAGTGGGCCTGGATAGGGTGATGACACCAGGGGGCCTAGGTGATGTAATGGTTAGCAAGCTGTCCCGGAATGCAAGTGATGTGGGTTCGAAACCTGCTCTAGCCTTAAGGTAGGATTCCATGTAGCTAGTATGCAGACGTGGATGCAAATACAAATGTGCATGAGGCATGTGCAACTTTTCACTGTTTGCATAGCCCCCTTTCAATGTTTATAAACATTGTGTATGGGTGCGCAGCTTGGCTGCAGAATGAATGCACATGCCATTGAGTTTGCCAATACGCACAGTGCAAAACGTCGATTTTATTCAAAATTAATAGAAATGCAGAAGCCTAACCTTATAAATTTAATATAATCTGTTCGTTGAATATGTTTTCTATATGTGTTCCAAGCAGTTTATTTCTAGGTGGTATGGTTTTAGAGATATTTAACTTTTTCTGTATGAAGATTTCTCACGGCCATTGACAATGCATTGAGTTTGCTGATACGCGCAGTTCAGAATGTCAATTTTATTCAAAATTAATAGAAATGCAGAAGCCTGACCATATAAATTTAATATAATCTGTTCATTGAATATGTTTTCTATGTGTGTTCCAAGCAGTTTGTTTCTAAGTGCTAAGGTTTTAGAGATATTTCACCTTTTCTCTATGAAGATTGCTCATGGCCATTGAGTTTGCAGTGTGACCGTGTGTCATCCTGCAGCCAAGCAGCGCATGCACTGACCTAAATGCCTATGCTGACATCATATGAAATCATCATCATCATCATGCTGTCGGTCACGATGCAACAAAAACTGCTTTCATTACTTGACTGCCGCTCTCCATTTAGCTCTCTGCTGTGAGAGTTGCACATTTCATGAAAGCTGCCTGCAAAATGTGTTTAAGTGCTGCTGGCTTTTGCAAGTTACCAGCGGCACTCGCTCAGGGAGCAAATAAAGGTTTCACACCGGCAAGAACATGTCAAGATAGGCGCAAAACTATTTGTCCCTGCAGTGGCTGGTCGGGAGATGTTGGGAGTTCCATACATCAACCGCCCTTAATGCTGCCAGAGTGACATGGTTTTCTGTTTAGGGTTTGCTCCCTTAGCCTCATATGAAATAGGTCTATAGGAAACAGTACACTCGGTAGCCATTCACACCAATGGCTATGTGGAGCGATCCAGTTTGACATCTACGCAAATTACATTTGCAGTCGGACATATCGGATCAAAAGCTATTGTATTTACATGTTTTATATTTTTTATCGCATACCACACACCACCCATATGGAATCCATCGTTTGGATTTGTCGTGGTTTTATCTTATATCTTGCCAGGACATAAAAACCCAAAGAAACAAACAAATAAAAACCTCAGTCACGTGACTAGAGACGCTAAGCTAAGTAGGTGCACATGTCTCTCTCTCGGCGTCACCGGACGCGGTGGCCGAATCGGTACAGCATAGGTCTCCCACGCGGAAGGTCGTGAGTTCAATTCCCAGTCAAATCAAACCAATGACTTATACAAATTTATACTTGTCGTTTCCTAGCCTGGCGCTCGGCATTATTAGGATAGGGCAATGACTGGTTGGCTCCGTGTCAGGATAATATGACTGAGTGGGATATGGTACTAGCGGCCTGGTTGCCCAGTGGTGCTCTCTGTGGCGAAATGGTTAGAGTGTCTGACTTTTTATAGGTCGGACTCCTAATCTGAAGGTCAGTGGTTCGATTCCCTGTGCCCCCACCTCTGCCAATTTGGATTTCCACCGCTGTGTATAACTTACAGCATCATCAAAGGCTGGTTGCTCTCATACCATGTCTATGTGGTGTAGGAGGTTAAAAATCCCTTGGGTCGGTAAAAGTGTAGACTCAGGCTTTCTATCGACAAACTGCCTAATGGTGAAAACAAGTCTATTCAGACTTATCCATGATAGGCAGTATAAATCTTCAAGAAAGAAGTGGGGCAGCATTATAAAGTTGCCATGAGTGTGTGCTTTCACAAGTCTGTAGGTACCCATCCTGATATGACCTTAGATGTTGCCAGGACGTAAAACTCCCAAAACCAACCAACTCTCTCGGCGCCAGCTGTCTCCTTCTGTCAACAGAACACAACACTTGATCTATGTAAACATAAACTCATGCCGCCGACAGCTTCTCTCCGTCGCCACCTGGGAGCGCCACCGGCGGCGAACCACATGGAATACACCAGGGGGCGCTATTAGAGCGCGCCAGGGAAACACCAGAGGGCACCACCGGTGGCTGAGCGGCGAATAGGGTTAGGACAGATCCCCTGAGGGGGGGTTGAGAGGTGCTTGAACTCTTTCCTCTCCTTCCCCCCTCACGTTTCCTGCTCCCCTCCTCTCCCCTCTCCCATTCCCTCTCCCCCTTCCCCTTCCCTCCACCCTCCCCCACCCTTCTCTTCCAAACTCCTTACCAGCACCATGACCCGATATCCAACTCAGTCACATTAATCTGACACTGAGCCAACCAGTCCTTGCCCTATCCTAATAATGCCAAGCGCCTGGCTAATAAGAGACAAGTATACTTTTAAAGTTATTCGTTTGACTCGACTAGGGTCAACCCCATGAACCCATGGGTTCGGATCCCCCGATCTCCCAAAACAGGAGACGGACGATCAACTCATTCAGCCATCTCGTCTGATACCAGAATGGGAGGCGGGTGCTCAACTCATTAGGCTATGGCATCTGGTAGTTATTGTATATCGTATGCCATGTGCACCTTTGTTTGTGTGCACGACGTGTTAGCTTTACCGGGCCCGGTTGTTTATGGTGATATAAACTGTTGAAACACAACAGTGGCATGTCGACTTGTCTGAGGAGCAATGAAGACAAATGAGCGAACCATGGTTCAGGCACAGTGGTGTGCGTGTGGTCTGTGTGGTGTGTGTGGGTGTGTGTGGGTGTGAGTGTATGGTGTGTGTTTGGTGTGTGTGGTGTGTGTGGGTGTGAGTATATGGTGTGTGTGTGGTGTGTGGTTTGTGTGTGGTGTGAGTGGGGTGTGTTATAAGTGTAGTGTGTGTGGTGTGTGGCATGTGTGGTGTGTGGTTTATGAGTGTGGTGTGTGGTGTGTGTGGTGTGTGTGGTGCGTGTGGTGTGTGTTCGTTGTGTGTGGTTGTCTGTGGCGTGTGGTGTGTGTGGTGTTGGTGTGGATGGTGGGTAGGGCGGGTAATGTGTGGTATATTTGTGGTGCATGGTGTGTTGTGTGTGTTGTTAGTTGTGTTTGTGTCATGTGTCGTGTGTGTGCTGTGTGTAGTGTGGTGTGATGTGAATGTGGTGTGTGTGATGTGAGTGTGGTGTGTGTGGTGTGTGATATGTGTGGTGTGTGTGGTGTGTAGTGGTTGTTGGGTGAAACTTGAGTGTGGTATATTGTATGTGGTGTGTGTGGTGTGTGCGGTGTGTGCGGTGTGTGCGGTGTGTGTGGTGTGTAGTGGTTGTTGAGTGAAACCTGAGTGTGGTGTATTGTATGTGATGTGTGTGGTGTGTGTGGTGTGTGTGGTGTGTAGTGGTTGTTAAGTGAAATCTGAGTGGGGTGTATTGTATGTGGTGTGTGTGGTGTGTGTGGTGTGTGTGGTGTGTAGTGGTTGTTAAGTGAAATCTGAGTGTGGTGTATTGTATGTGGTGTGTGTGGTGTGTGCGGTGTGCATGGTGTGTAGTGGTTGTTGAGTGAATTCTGAATGTTGTGTATTGTACATGGTGTGTGTGGTGTGTGCGGTGTGCGTGGTGTGTAGTGGTTGTTGAGTGAATTCTGAGTGTTGTGTATTGTGTGTGGTGTGTGTGGTTTTTGTGGTGTGTGTGGTGTGTAGTGGTTGTTGAGTGAATTCTGAGTGTGGTGTATTGTACACGGTGTGTGTGGTGTTGTTTGTTGTGTTCTTGTTTTATTTCACCTATTTGGTGGCATCCGGTTTCCTCCAAAGAAATATGTCAGAAGAGCTATATATTTGAGATCCAATAGCCGATGATAAAAATCAATGTGCTCTAGAGGCATCATTATATAAAATAAGCTTTCCATTTTTTCCGCACAACTTCAGGATTTAAAAAAAAATCGATGATGTGTTAGTATTAAGGCCCTGGGAGATAGTGACACTGGTCCCTTGAGATGAGCTGGTAATCCTGTTATAAGGGGTCTCACGGGGTAGCACCTGGGGACCATCATGTCACTAATTACCCTTATTGTGTTCAACATGGATTCCCAGAAAGTCCAATTTGGTTATTTTTAACTGGGGAAGGCGCCTCATAAGTATTGTATTTCTGCTTTCTCCTTTTTTATGCGAAACATTACTGATGTAAATATCAACTTGCGTGTAAAGTAAAGCTTGATTTAGTTAATGACGCCTCTAGAGCACATTGATTTTAATCGTCGGCTATTCAAATATATGGTCATTCGGACATATTTCTTTAGAGGAACCCGGCTGCCACTGAATAGGCTACTCTTTCCGAAAAGCAAGAAGGGAGTCTTTTATATACACATTCCCACAGACGGGACAGCGCACACCACAGCCTTTGATGAACCACATGTGGACCACTGGTTGGAACGAAAAATAACCCAAACTGCAAATGTGTCCACTGAGCAGGATCGATCGGATGACCCACACCTTCACAGGTGGACACGCTACTGCCTGAGCCACATCCCGCTCCACCAAAACTTTTATGTGCAATGATCATGTGGAAATAAATATTTTATTATTATTATTACTCCCTTACAGCCTCCATTTCCCCTGCCGGACGAGATGGCCTAGTCGGTGAGAGCGCCAATGGTGGTTTCCCGTCCGGGAGGTCGAGGGCTCAAACCCTGACTGAGTTAAACCAATGACTTTTTAAGATTGATATGATTGTGTCACTACCTAGCCTGGAGCTTTGGTCGTAGGTTCAAACCCTGACTGAGTCAAACCAATGACTATGAAATCGATACTCCTAACTACCTAGGCTGGAGTTTGATATCATTGGTTTTAAGCTCTTATAACTAACTACTAAACTACACTAGCACACATATATATATATATATATATACATATATATATGCTCTATAATCTATTATGGGAATATAAACAAGGACACTATCACTTATCAGTTCTCTCTATATTAGTTATTACCTACTGTACTACTGTCATAGGACTTAGTTATTACCTACTGTACTACTGCCATAAGGGTTTAGTTCCTGCCTCCGCCACTAGTGGTTCATCAAAGGCTGTGGTATGTGCTGTGCTGTCTGTGGGAAAGTGCATATAAAAGACCCCTTGCTGCTGGTCGCAGAGAGTAGCCTATGTGGTGGCAGCGGGTTTCCTCCAAAGAAATATATCAGGATTATGATATCTTTGATGTTTAATAGCCGATGATGAAAATCAATGCGCTCTAGAGGCGTCATTAAATAAACTAAACTTTCCTTTGATTGGCTCAGTTTGAATCAGGTGGGCTTACTTACATCACTTCTGTAGTCTTTGCTTCTGCCGCCACGCTGCTGGGTTTTAGTTCCCCTTCTCTACACCAGAGGGCAGGTATGTCATGGCGCTACCAGTGCTACAGACCTCGATGTAAATATAGAAATAGGCGTAGAAGAGAGGAGAAACTGACCCCATGTTCATGGTCATATTCATAGTCATATTCATGGCCATGTTCATGACCATATCCATGACCACATTCATGGCGACATTCATGGCCATATTCTGTTGCTGGAAGGGAACGGGTGGAGGGGTAGAAGAGTGGGGGGGAGGTAAGGGCCATTTTCTTTACCGTTTACCTGAACATATCCATGACCTGTTCATGACGATATTCAAGGGAATATTCAAGGTCATATTCATGACCATACCCATGACATATTCATGACGATATTCAAGGGAATATTCAAGGTCATATTGATGACCATACCCATGACATATTCATGACGATATTCAAGGGAATATTCAAGGTCATATTGATGACCATACCCATGACATATTCATGACGATATTCAAAGGAATATTCAAGGCCATATTCATGACCATATCCATGACATATTCATGACGATATTCAAGGTCATGTTTCAAGGCCATATTCGTAACAAAATACATCATGGCCACTTTCAGTACATTAATGATAGGTAAAGAACAAGATAAGAGAAAAAAGAAACATACACACTGAGGTAACTATGTTAGACTAGTGTCATAAGTCTTAGTAGGGGGTCGGGCATAACTGATTATCTTTCTAGTGGTAACATGCTCGTTGAAACGGTGATGGTGGGATGTAGGGTGGGCCTATGTGATTGAACTGGTGTTCATGCTAATCTCAGGTGGGGCGTATATAGTTAGTAAGTAGGTTCATCATCATCATCATGCTGTCGGTCGCGATGCGACAAAGACTGCTTTCATTACTTGACTGCCGCTCTCCATTTAGCTCTCTGCTGTGAGAGTTGCGTCCATGAGTCGGTCTTAATGTCTCTCAGCTTCAGGTTTCTCTTGATGGTATCTTTGAACCGGAGACGGGGGTGCCCTCTCTTTCTGTAGCCAGCAGTAGAGGACAGTTGGTAGCCTCTGATGAACATATGTCGTCCCAGGTTGAAGAGCTTCCTAGGGCAGCCGTCCGCAATGAAGCTGCCTGCAAGTTGAAGTGCTGCTGGCTTTTGCAAGTTACCAGCAGCACTCTCTCGGGGAGCAAATAGAGGTTTCACACCGGCAAGAACATGTCAAGACAGGCGCAAAACTATTTGTCCCTGCAGTGGCTGGTCGGGAGATGTTGGGAGTTCCATGCATCAACCGCCCTTAATGCTGCCACAGTGACATGGTTTTCTGTTTAGGGTTTGCTCCCTTAGCCTTCGGTTCTGTCAAGGACCTGTACCACAAGGCAGTGGTTTACAACTCTGCAGGGCAGGGGCGTCAAACTCCCTGAGGTATTGCTATACCTGCAATACCTGCATACCTCAGTATATCAAAGTATATAAACTATCTAAAACTAACGGATTATGCTGTCATTAAACACACGTAGCACGGGTACCCGTCCTAATATGACCTTAGATGTTGTCAGGATGTAAAACTCCACCAACCAACAAACAAGTCAGTACCCATCTTGATTTGACCTTAGATGTTGCCAGGATATAAAACTCAAATAACCAACCAACCAACAAGTCAGTACCCATCTTGATTTGACCTTAGATGTTGCCAGGACATAAAACTCCAATAACCAACCAACCAACAAGTCAGTTCCCATCTTGATTTGACCATAGATGTTGCCAGGACATAAAACTTCAATAACCAACCGACCAACCTACAAGTCAGTACCCATCTTGATTTGACCTTAGATGTTGCCAGGACATAAAACTCCAATAACCAACCGACCAACCTACAAGTCAGTTCCCGTCTTGATTTGACCATAGATGTTGCCAGGATATAAAACTCCAATAACCAAACAACCAACAAGTCAGTGCCCATCTTGATTTAACCTTAGATAGAAACAAGTCAGTTCCCGTCTTGATTTCACCATAGATGTTGCCAGGATATAAAACTCCAATAACCAACCAACCAACAAGTCAGAACCCGTCTTGATTTGACCTTAGATGTTGCCAGGACGTAGAACCCCAACAACCAACCAACCTTGAGACTAACCAGGGAGAAATTCCTTAATATCGAACCTGTAGGGGTGAAACTGCCAAGCTGGACGCATGCGCGGCATAATACCATTGAACCCGCCTCTAACTCCATTAGCCAAGCTCTGTTGTGAATAGCAATGGCTGCCAATGCCTCTTCCCCCCCCCCCCCCTCCCCACACCCCATCCCATAGAAAACCCAATAGGCGATTTCGACTTAAGGGCGTATTCCATATACGCGTAATGCGTAATGCGAATGCGAATGCGAATGCGACAAAAAATCAAAACGCCTTGAAACCTATGAGCTACATTCCATACACGCGTAATGCGAATGCGAATGCGAAAGAAATCCATTATCCCGATCGCTCCATGTAGCGATCGGCGCGTAATGTGTAATGCGTAAAGGTGGTGCGAATAGAAATCTGAGTCTGATGTGTCCATTAGTTTAACACTAGGAGAGGCGACTGAGCATTACGGAACAGTCTCACAGAGGGGTGCTAATTGGAAACACATGGTGAGCTGGGCACCCGGGAGACATACGGTTAGGGGAAAGCTAAAAAATGCTACCATATCACAGAAATATGAATACTTATCTATAATTTGGTTATAATACAGGTAGGAACCCCCATGTGACGTACAAAAAGTTACATAGATATAAATGCAATATTTGGTCATATACAGAGCAGTATGGAGAATAATTGTTTATTTTTATTTGTTAAATATAGCCAGTCATGTGACGTATAACGCATTACGCATTACGCGTGTATGGAATGACGGCATTCGCATAACGCATAACGCATAACGCATTACGCATTACGCATTACGGGTATATGGAATGCGCCCTTAAGCGTATTGCTGACTCGATTCCAGAAACTCCTGAATGGCACCACAGCAGACAGGCCGTCATGGAAGAAATCCTGGAGCAAAAGTTTATGCAAAACCCATGCCTTGCGGAAAAACTAATAGGGACAGGCAACATGACATTGCACGAAGCAACTTCCAAACAATATTTCGGAATTGGAACAACCTTACACAGCAGGGACTTCAGGGAGAAATCCTTTAAGGGATTAAATAAGCTATGCCTAGAACTCCAGGCTACGCGTGAACACCTTAGGACTACCCAAACAAAAGGACAGTAAATAACAGAATTTAACTGGAAGCAGTGAAAAGTTTGTTACGCTTTTTGTTTTAATGACACTTGCTTTTAATGTCACAGGACCTCCTCCCCCAGTGGCAAGTGGAAGCATGTGAGTGGGCCACAGACCAGCATATACCCCCATGGTTGACTGAAGGTGCCCTGACCATAGCCCGTTTTAGAACATGGTTGGACGTTTTGAGAACTAGTTTGGTGTGATGGCCACAACACAGTTGTAAACTGATCGTATATCTTAAGCTAAGCAAATGCGTCAGCAGAGAAAAGATTGTCTCCTTCACCTATCGGACTCTTTCCTGCGCTATGATGAGTACCTATGTTGTTCACGATACAGCATACGATGCTCCTCCATCTTTGGTTTAATGTGAAGGGGTGGTGAATCTACACCTGGGAAGGTATGGGTCATCCGATCGACCCTGCTCAGTGGACACATTTGCAGTTTGGGCTATTTTCCATTCTAAGCATTGGTCTTGACTTGACTTTGGGGGTGGTTTGTAACCTTACGACGGTTACTGGTTGCAGAACTGCAACATTAAATGAGAGGCTCCGATAAATCAGCCCAATCTTTGGTTGAAGACCTAACTTCAGTAGGGAGTGTTGTGGAAGCTGGGGAAATCTTTACAACGATGTAACGGTGAAGCGTTGAGGCGGCCCCGAATCTCTTCAGTCCGGCTGTAGTTGAGCGGCAGTTGGCACTTGTATCCAGTCGACAGCAGCAAGGGTTTCGAGGAAGGGTGGATAAAGATGGGTGCAGCAGTGGTTCCAGCAACGAGTACAAAGTGAGAGAAAACGTAAAGGTACAGGGCCCCACCCAAGTACACAACTGCCCAATCAGGGGGAGGAGTATGCCTGGGAGAAAAAAAAAAGGTATATAGGAAAGAGAAATGAGGAGAGTTGAGTCAAAGGACCGTGTCTATCTGCTCTATGGCAACCAACCAGCGAGCCATAGACACGGACAGAGTAAGAGTAGAAAGTGAAATGCTGGTGGGCCCCCCCTCCTGGAACTCTTTTCAGACATATCAAGGAGGAGCAAGGCTGGCGGAGAGGAGATATAGAGAGGTGTGGACAGAGTGCGGTCCGGATAGCAAGTGTGGTCCTCAACTGGTTCATCAAAGGCTGTGGTATTTGCTGTCCTGTCTGTGGGAAAGTGCATATAAAAGACCCTTTGCTGCTCATCAGAAAGAGTATCCTGTGTGGCAGCAGTGAGTTTCCTTCAAAGAAATAGGTCAGAATGACCAGATGTTTGAAGTCCAATAGCCGATGATAAAAATCAATGTGCTCTACAGGTTTCATTAAATAAAACAAACTTTCCCTTATTGTTTATTGTTGTTTTACGTCCTAGCAACATTTACGGTCATATTAGGACGGTCCTTTGTGAAGGGTTCCTGTTGGGGGGAGGTGTGGAGGGGGATGGGTGGTGGGAGGTGGGTGGGTGGGGGTGGGAAGAGAGAGAGAAATCTCTCAGTGTTGCATCCTGGGATGGATCAAAGATGGCGTCGAGGCCGCTTAATCTCCCAGAATGCCCTGTGACCTTGAGCAACATAATCCGAGACGCCCTGTGGCGAGGTGTTTGTTCGTAGTCCGCTTATTGTTAGGAAGACAGGTTGAGGTGGGGGTGTGGGTGGGGGTGGGGATGGGGGTGTTTGTGAGGGTGGAGTGCGGGTTTTTGGAGGTGGGGGTGGACTTGGGGTATGGGTGAAGGTTGGGTGGGAGGGTGAGGGTGAGGATGGGGTGGGGCTGGGTGGGGCTGGGAGTGTGGGTGTGGGTGTGGGTGTGGGTGTGAGGGTGGGAAGGTGGGGGTGAGGATGGGGGTGGGTGTGGGGTGGGGGTGTTATGGGGGTGTTTGGTGGTGGGGGTGGGCGTGGGTGTGGGTGAGAGTTCGGTGGGAGGGTGGGGGTGAGGGTGGGGGTGTGGTGGGGTTGGGAGTGTGGGTGTGGGTGGGGGTGTGGGTGTGGGTGGGAGGGTGAGGATGGGGGTGGGGGTGGGGTGGAGGTGTTTAGTGGTGGGGGTGGGCGTGGGTGTGGGTGAGAGCTGGGTGGGAGGGTGGGGGTGAGGATGGGTGTGGGTGTGGGGGTTGTTGTGGGGGTGTTTGGTGGTGGGGTGGGCGTGGGGGTGTGGGTAAAGGTTGGGTAGGAGGGTGTGGGTGAGGGTGGGGGTGGAGTGGGGGTAGGAGTGTGGGTGTGGATGTGGGTGAGAGTTGGGTGGGAAGGTGGGGGTGAGGATGGGGGTGGAGTGCTGGTGGGGGGTGGGGTGATGTGTGGGTGAGGGGTGTGGGATGTGGGGTGTGGGTGAGGATGGGTTGGGGTGATGGTGAGGATGGGAGTTGTGGGTGGGGGTGAGGATGGGGGTGAGGCGGGTGAGGGTGGGGGTGTGGGTGGATGTGGGGGTGATGGTGGGGTGAGGATGAGGTAAGGGTGAGGATGGGGTGAGGGCGGAGTTGGGGATGAGGATGGGGATCCAGTGATGATAGGGGTTTGCGTGTGTATGGGGTGGGCTTTTTGTTGAGGGTGGTGGTGGGTTTAGGCTTTGGGTTTACATTGTCATTACTAGGTTTCTTAATTGGAAGGGAAGGTGAATGGCAGCAGAGGGAGAGGGAGACCAAGAACATCATGGTTTACAAATATTTCACAGTGGACAGGCTTGAATTATTCACAGTCTATCAGAACAGCACACCATCAGGACAAGTGGAGAACCATTGCATCCAACCCTCGACTAGAGGACCGAACTATTGATTGATTGGTGGTGGGTTGGGGTGTCGTGGGGTGAGGGTGGGGGGAAGAGGGTGGGGTATGGGTTAGGGTCAGGGTGAGCGTGGGGGTGAGTGTGTGGGGTGGGGGTGTAGGGTGAGGGGTGGGAGTGGGTGTGGGGTGGGCGAGGGGGAGTGTCTGGGGGTATTGCTTAGGGGGTGGGGTGAGGGGTGTGGAGGGTGTGTGGGTGTGGTTGGTGCTGGTGGGGTCGGGGTGGGGTTGCGGGATTTGGAATCCCAACCGAGTCAATCCAATGACCTACAAGATTGATACTTGTCGTTACCTCGTCTGGTGCTCGGCATTAAAGTTGCATAGTCCGATGGTTTTGAGTTTCTGTCATTATTCTGAGAAAAATATATTATATATATTGTTATAATCTATCTTACTTTTGTTTTAAATAACTTTTATTTCACGTGACTAACTTTTGAGATATTTGAATTGCAAACATGTCAAATTAGTTTTGGCAAGCACGCCAAAACTCTGACACCATAGGCTTCCGCAGTAACATATTCTATTAAATTGACTCAGTGTACCCTTCTATGGGGCAACAAATGCTTAATAATTGCATCAGTATCTAAGTTAGATATAAAGAATTAAATCTAGATAATTGTTTGGGTTTTGACAATTTGATGTTTTCATCGAACCATGCAGCTTTAATATGATAGGACAAGGACTGGTTAACACAGTATCAGGATAATGGGCATGCTACCGCCTGAGCTATGTCCCGCTCCTAATTAATCCGCAATAGCGGATGTTGCTTACTTACTGACAGAGGCAACATCTTTCTCTGAGTTAATTAGTGCTTTACCAGAATTTAAGGCCTTTTTTATTCACACTAAGCACCCCATGACCTTCAACCAGAGAACTTACTCGAAGTAAGAATTAAGCCTTCTATGTGTGCCCTTTAAATCCCCTCCGTCTTACACTTTCATGATGTTCTTTTTTAATTATCCAAAGTAGACTTTGTTTCATTAAGGACAACTCGTTTCATTTCAAGTAAATATATGTGTGTATAATACTTATGCCAGTATAAAGACACAGAAGGGAAGATTCACTACATTGATCACCTATATGTCATGTACTACTTTATGGGTGACCCCTTTTCACTGTTGGGACAGGTGGCGCCACCAGCCCCAACCCTTACCAGTGCTGGGAATACTGTCACATCATATTCCAGTGATCAGACGGGATGGCCGAATGAGTTAGAGCATCCGGCATCCATGTTAGTAGATTGTGGGGTCGTGGGTCCGAACCCTGGTCGAGTCAAACCAATGACTTAAACATTGATACTTGTTGCTGCCTAGCCAGGCGCTCGGCATTATTAGGTTAGGGCAAGGACTGTCAGGATAATGTGACTGAGTGGGATATCAGGTCATGGTGCTGCTGGCCTGGTCTTCCATTGGGGAAGCACTATATGAGTGCGCACTGTCAAAAGTCGGTACCCATCCTGATATGACCTTAGATGTTGCTAGGATGTAAAACAACAACAAACAAACAAACATCATATTCCATAGGCCAGAGAATATATCATCTCAACCCATTTCGTTGTCTTGTGTCCTTATTGTACAGTAGCGAAGACTTGATATATTAGTTATTACCTACTATCCTACTGTAACAGGATGTAAAAATATACGGATTTCCGGTTCGGAACTATATATTGGCAGAGAGCATTGTTATTCTCGGGTGACGGAAGGGGGGCACAAAGGTTATGTAATAGAAAAGCAATGCGTGCCCCACTCGCTGTGTGACATATTAGGCTATGTGAAAAATATGTTAATACATAGTGCCCGAGATTATGACAAGATGTTCCTATATATGAGACAGTTAATGTTTGGTGAAATGTTCCCTCTATGCACTAGTAAGGGTGCAAGTGGAGGAGAAGGACATTTTTAATATATATGTTTATTGTAACTGTCTGTAACTACCTGTTACTACAGGGCCGATGGGCAAGCACACCCAGCCTGTTTGCGTACATTATGGACACCACCTGCAGCTGGGTTGAGTGACAGCTGCCCATATTAGGGCGTCGCCCCCCCAGGCTTTATAGGGTGTCTGATTGGCTGGCAGTGGGAGGCCCAGTCACCTGCACCCTTTTGCCCCACCTGACCACACAAGCGTCATTCTGATATTGATTATTCTAGACACACTGATCTATATGATGCTAGAGGCACTACTAACACACTTCTGGATGGGCTCTTGAAGTGAACACACTCTTCTCTTGCCCAGGGACCCAGACACTCTGTCTGAGGCTCCACCTTTCATATACAAACTGAGCTGTGTGCAACAACCATGGGACTCCGGTTCAATGGGCTGTAGGCACTGATTCCTAGTAAAGAGAGTAATGAGGCTCTGTATGGACAGAAGGTAAGGAGTGAGGGTGATAGGTCACTAGTAGGTGAACAGGAGTTGATGAAAATAAAGCACAACTTCTTCACTGTCAATCTTGCGCGACTTGTCTTCCCTTTCTTGCATATGAGTTTGTTGGAGAGGGGCATCAGGTGTGAACTGACAGACAGTTGTCAGAACGCACCTGGGGAGAGTAAGTGGTATATCTGGGGCTCAGACGGCCGGGCATTCCAGTTATATTACACTATGGTGTCAAAGTTTTGGCCTGCTAATATTAATGTTCGATGGTTGCAATTCAACTATCTCAAAAGCTAGCCATTGAAAATACAAGTTTGTTTGTTGTTGTTTTATGCCCTAGCCTCATCTAAGGTCATATCAGGATGGGTACCGACTTGTGACTGTGCGCACTCATGGCAACCTTTTAGTGCTGCCCAACTGGGAGACCTGGCCACCAGCATCATGATGTGATATCCCACTCAATCACATTTTTCTGACACTGAGGCAACCAGTCCTTGGCTTATCCTAATAATGCTGAGCGCCTGGCTAGGTAGTGACAAGTATCAATCTTTAAGTCATTGGTTTTACTTGACCAGGGTTCGAACACATGAACCCATGGGTTCGGATCCCCCGATCTCCCATAACAGGAGACGGACGCTCTACTCATTAGGCAACCCCATCTGGTCGAAAATAAAGGTTACTTCAAACTAAGGTATGGTAGATTAAGACGATCAACCTAATAATGTTATCTCAGAAAATGACAGAAACTGAAAATGCTCTGACTTTGCAACCTTAAAGTGCCACGGTAAAGAGGTAAAGTTGGATTTTTAAATTGTTTGTAATCTACAAACACATAAGCAAGAAATCCAAAATTACTACAAAATACGACAAAATTCAAAAGACTTGAATCAAATTGGACTAGCGCTGCCCAGCGGTGAAAACAAGTGTTAATCCACTTATCCGTTATGGCCCGGGTAAATAAATAAATATTTTTTAAAAGAATTTAAAAAAAAGAGATCCCTGTGTAGGAGCTGTATATTTAGAGATTGCAGTACTGTTGTAAGCCAAAGACCCTACAATACTAAGACGGCTCACTCAGCCTGTACTGTGTAATCAAAATGATCAAACCCACCACTTGGTGCACTGGCTGTTCTCTTGGTTAAACAGGTGCTATATTATATGTATAAATATATATATGAATGTGAAAGATGTGTGATGATGTCAATGCTGATGATGATGCTGACGATGATGTGTATTTGTTCATAGCAATTTCATATTGATGTGTATTCATACTTACCTATCTCATGTATAATATAATTGTATGTGTTTACATGTGAAACACCAACCAGCAGCTGGGCTGATCAAACCCACCACAAGGTAGCACTGTGAAATTTACATTACCATGGGAGAGATAGGGAGTGAGGCTTCTTAGTATTATAGGGTCTTTGTGTAAGCCTAGATATTTTAGACTCACTGCCACAATCATGGTGGCGCCCTCTACACTGATCCACGTCATTATTTGCTTCTACCGGATGCTTGATGGATTGATTGGTGGTTTCTTTATGCCGTGTCGGCAGCATTTGCAAATATTCACAGGGACCAGACAGGTTGGCCGAATGAGTAGAGTGTCCGTCTCCTGTTTTGGGAGGTCGGGAGATCCGAACCCATGAGTTTGTGGGTTTGAATCCTGGTCGAGTCAAACCAATGACTTAAAAATTGATACTTGTTGCTTCCTAGCCAGGTGCTCTGCATTATTAGGATTGGACAAGGACTGGTTGGCTCAGTGTCAGGATAATGTGACTCAGTGGGATATCAGGTCATGGTGCTGGCAGCCTGGTTTCCCATTATGGCAGCACTATAAAGTCGCCATGAGTGCATACTGTCAGAAGTCGGTACCCGTCCTGATATGACCTTAGATGTTGTTATGACGTAAAACAACAAACACAACCATATTCACAGTGAGAATCTCTTTCTTTCTTTCATTCAACCATCGCTTTTACATATTCCTGAAGATTTATACTGCCTATCATAGATAAGCCTGAATCGACTTGTTTTCACCATTAGACAGTTTCTTGATAGAAAACCCGAGCCTACACTTTTACTGACCCAAGGGATTCTTAACCTTCCACACCACATAGACATGGTATGAGAGCAACCGGCCTTAGACATGGTATGAGAGCAAGTGGCCTGTAAGTTATACACAGCGGTGGAAATCCAAATTCGCAGAGGTGGGGGCATGGGGAATTGAACCACCGACCCTCAGACCGACCTAGAAAAAAGTCACACTCTAACCGCTCCGCCACAGAGAACATAAAGATGAAGGGATACAATTAACTATGTGTCAATAGGCACTAATGAATTTTTTAAACTCACAATCATATTATTTGTGGTCAAAGTAAATACAATTCTAGATGGGTGTATTAATTGATCGAATTGGTTTAATATTATATCTACCGGATGCAGTGGCCAAAGATGTGAGAGTGCGTGCTTCCCATGTGGATGGTCGTGAGCTGTAAAACTGGGCCGAGACAAACCGATAACCTACTAAATTGATACTCGCCGCCACCTAGGCTGGCTGGTGATCGGCATGACTGGGAGAGGGCAATGACTGGTTCAGCTGAGTATCAGGATAATGTGACTGAGTGGAAAATTTAATTATGATGCCGGTTTGCTGATCTCCCAGTGCGGCAGCACTATAAAATTGCCATATGTGCGCACTGTCACAAGTTGGTACCCATTCTGATATGACCATGAATGTAAAACCCCAACGGAACAAACACGCAAAGTCGATCAGATTTATGTACTTCTGGTAGTTCCCGATACTGTAAATTAGCGCTTCGCTGAAATTCTGTTTGTTGGGGGTGTTATGTCCTAACAACATCTAAATAGACATCAGTAGGCCTACCGGCTTCTAACAGTATGCTCTCATGTCAAGTTTGATAGTGCTGCCTCGATTGCCGACACCATGACCCAGCATCCCACTCAGTCCTATTATTTTGGCACAAAGCCAATTATATCTTACCTTACTCTAGTGAGTGGTATGCAGGTATTGCAATACCTCAGGGAGTTTGACGCTCTGCCCTGCAGAGAGTTGTAAACCAATGCCTTGTGATACAGGTTCTTGACAGAACCGAAGGCTAAGGGAGCAAACCTTAAAGAGAAAACCATGTCACTGTGGCAGCATCAAGGGCGGTTGATGTATGGAACTCCCAACATCTCCCTACCAGTAACTGCAGGGACAAATAGTGTTGTGCCTGTCTGGACATGTTCTTGCCGCTGTGAGACGTCTAATTGCTCCTGAGAGAGTGCCACTGGTAACTTGCAAAAGCCAGCAGCGCTTCAACACTTTTACTAGCAGCTTTCCTGAAATGACTCTACTCTCAAGTGTCTTCTGGCAAAGAAAGTTGGCTCTGACATCTTGGCTGTGGGAGAGAAGTGAAGGAAACGGCAGAAGGGTGGCGGAAAGTTCCGGTGGGAGGCAACAGGTGGCGGCTCAGGCGAGCAAGACCTGAGGTGAGAGTCCAGAGGGAGCAGAGTAGAAGATCCGAGGTGGTTCCTACCCCTCCCGCCTCCCGCCACAAATCAAACACACACAACGTCTCCGGTTCAAGGATACCATCAAGAGAAACCTGAAGCTGAGAGACATTAAAACTGACTCATGGGCATCACTCTCACAGCAGAGAGCTAAATGCAGAGCGACAGTCAAGTAATGAAAGCAATATTTGTCGCAGCGACCGACAGCATGATGATGATGACTCTAGTGAGTGAGTGGGTTGTGGACACGAGTTTGAGATAAAAAGAGGGTTTATTGGAGGCTCAAAGAGCACTCAAGCCCTACGCATAACAGGGATACCAGAGGAACATGAGAACAGGAACAAGAACAACGAACGAACAGGAGGAACAGTAGGAAAATGAGAATAGGAACAAGAATGAAGCAGGTACAGGAGGAACATGAGAACAGGAATAAGAACGAAGAAGGAACATTAGGAACATGAGAACAGGAACAAGAACAAAGAAGCAGGAACAGGAGAACATAAGACCAGGAACATGAGAATAGGAACACGAACGAAGAACAATGGACAGGAGGAACATGAGAACAGGAACAAGAAAGAAAATGGAACAGGAGGACATGAGAATAGGAACAAGAACGAAGAAGAAGGAACGTGAGGAACATGAGAACAGGAATAAGAAGGAAGAAGGAACAGGAGGAACATGAGAACAGGAACAAGAAAGAAAAAGGAACAGGAGGACATGAGAATAGGAACAAGAAATAAGAAGAAGGAACGTGAGAAACATGAGAACAGGAATAAGAAGGAAGAAGGAACAGGATGAACATGAGACTAGGAACAAGAAGGAACATGATAATCGGGACACAAAAAAGGGGGAACAGGAGAAACATGAGAACAGGAACAAGACCAAAGAAGGAATATGAGAGCAGGAACAAGAACGAAGAAGAAGGAACAGCAACTAGAGAGTGAGGTTGTGCGGGTCAGGGGTGGGGGGACAGAGAAAGTTGGCTCTGACATCTCAGCTGCGGGAGAGAAGTGAAGGAAACGGCAGAAGGGTGGCGGAAAGTTCCGGTGGGAGGCAACAGGTGGTGCCTCAGGCGAGCGAGACCTGAGGCGAGAGTCCAGTGGGAGCAGAGTAGAAGAGCCGAGGTGGTTCCTACCCTTCAAGCCTCCCGCCACAAATCGAACACACAAATCAATCCCTTATAATGTACCAAGCGAAGCAGCAAATATTTTCTGAACCACTGGGCTTCACTTGGCCCGGGAATCGAACCCACGACCTCCCGGACCATGGGAAGTGACAGCTGTACTCATCCGATCATTTGTTTGTTTGTTGTTGGTTTACGTCCTAGAAACATCTAAGGTCATATCAGGACGGGTACCGACTTGTGACAGTGCACACTCATGGCGACTTTATAGTGCTGTCCCACTGGGAAACCAGGCCATCGGCACCATGACCTGGTATCCCACTCAGTCACATTATCCTGACACTGAGCACACGGGTCCTTGCCCTGTCCTAATAATGCCAAGCGCCTGGCTAGGAAGCGACAAGTATAAATTTTTAAGTCATTTGTTTGACTTGACCAGGGTTGGAACCCACGACCGCACGATCTACCAGCACGGGAGATGGAGGCTCTAACTCATTCAGCCATCCCGTCTGGTCTCTCATCTGATCATCTCCTCCAGCACAAATCTGTCAAGTTCACCAGCTCCAGAGCTGCTGATGGAACTAAAAAATAGGCAGACCACAATCTTCTTCTGCCCTGAGGCTTGGCTCAACAACTCTCTGTTAGATTTTTTTTTAAACGGATAAGCCTTGGAAAGGACTACAGGAAGCAGCACAGGATTTAACAAAAAAAAAAGTTAATATATTTCTTTAAATAATCTTTTTTTTTAAAACTTTATTTTGTTTAATTCATGGACGGTGGATGGATGGGGGTGGCAGAATGAGTTGTACACTCGCTTCCTGTTGCAAGTCATGGCGGCGAGTAAAATCTATCCCTTAAAATTGATATTTGTCACTACCAAGTCTGGTGCTCAGCATTCCTGGGATAAGGCCTGGTGTAGTAAGTTCAAAACACTACCCCACAAAAATACTACGGTAGTGTTTTCAACCTAGGTTCAAAACACTACTGTAGTGTTTTCAACCTAGTTGAAGGTAGGTTCAAAACATTACTCTGGCCACACTCAAAACAATATCCATAAGTTCAAAACACCACCTTTTAAGGCTCAGTCACACCTAACCGGATTCGGGTACCGGATAGAAAAAGGACACTGTCCGTTGAAATACATCAATGTCCGGTTTATATACGGTACGCATCCGATCTCTCCGATCTCTGTCAGGTGGTGTCCGGTGTGCACAGTGGCAAGTTTTGAACATGCACAAAACTTGTACCGAACACCGCCAGACTAACGTGTACGCTCGGTGTCCAGTTTAAGTCTGTTAAGTCCGTTTTGTCTGTTTCATGTACCCTACCCATCCGTTACGTCTCCGGTTTGCTTCCTGAATAGTCTGTTGACGGTGTTGGGTGAATTTGGTCCGTCGTTTTTTTCGCCGCATCCATGAACAGTCCGGTGGCTATTCATTAATGTAAGATCCGTCCGTTTGACATTCGGTTGTCGGCCGGTTATCGTCCGGTAGGCATTCATTAATATATGTTCCCTGTCCGTTTCGAGTCCGTTTCGTCTGGCGGCCTTTGACCCGATAGTGCAACATTTTGACACATTTCGATACATTTTGATACCGAACACCACCGGACTAGAAAATTCTGTCCGTTGCTCAATGCTCAATCCGGTGAGGTGTGACAGCCGCTTAAACCACTATATGGCCTCCCAATAGGCGATATCTACCTGATGTGTCTGGGTGGTGTGGGGGGGTCGTTAAAAAAAAGAAAAGATCCGCCAGTTCCAGGTGGCGCCACTGTGCGTACAATCACTGTGCGTGCACAAATCAATGCGCACATTGTGTGCGCGCAAACCCACTGTAGGTGCGCACAAACTGTGAGTGCGCACCCACGCGGAGCGCACACACAATGTGCGCACACAATCAATGAGCGCACACAATCAATGTGTGCGCACAGTGTGCATACTGTGCACACTCTGCGCACAAACCCACTGTGGGTGCGCACCCGCTGAGTGCGCACCCATTCTATGTGTGTGCGCAAACAGAGCACATATAGTGTGCGCACACCTACTATATGTGCGCACACACAGGTGCTACATGTGGTACAAGTGGTACATGTGGTACAATTGGTACAAGTGGTACAGGTGGTACAGGTGATACAGGTGGTACACGTGGTACAAGTGGTACAGGTGGTACATGTGGTACTGGTGGTACAGGTGGTACAGGTGGTAATGTGGTACACATGGTACATGTGGTGCATGTGGTACATGTGGTACACATGGTACATATGGTACATATGGTACATTTGGTACAAGTGGTACAGGTGGTACAAGTGGTACAAGTGGTACAAGTGGTACAAGTGGTACACGTGGTACACGTGGTACACGTGGTAAAGGTTGTAGGGGTGGTACATGTGGTACAAGTGGTACAAGTGGTACAATGTTGCAAGTGGTACAAGTGGTAAAAGTTGTACAGGTGCTACAGGTGCTACAGGTGGTACATGTGGTACAATTGTTCCAAGTGGTACATGTGGTACAAGTGGTACAAGTTGCACACATGGTAATGTGGTACACATGGTACATTGGTACAAGTGGTACATGTGGTACAATTGGTACATATGGTACATATGGTACAAGTGGTACAATCGGTACAAGTGGTACAAGTGGTACAAGTGGTACAAGTGGTACAAGTGGTACACGTGGTACAAGTGGTACACGTGGTACCGGTGGTACCGGTGGTACAAGTGGTACAAGTGGTACAACTGATTCAAGTGGTACAAGTGGTACAAGTGGTACAAGTGGTACAAGTGCTACATGTGGTACAAGTGATACAAGTGGTACAAGTGGTACAAGTGGTACAAGTGGTACAAGTGGTACCAATCCTTAAGGAGCTTACCACACGCAGCATGCGGGTAGGCATGAAAGGCGGGGGATCGATTAATGCTTAAGTAGCTTTGAATAAATGATTAAATGTAGCTGTGACTACCAGGTGTAATTACAGGGTTAGTCAATAAGGGACGGCTACCCATTATGGAGTTACCCAGGATGCTCTTGTGGTTTATTACCCATGATGCTCTTGTGATTACACTGATTTCCTTGTGATAACCCATGATGCTCTTGTGATTACCCATGCTGCTCATGTGATTACCCATGATGCTCTTGTGATAACCTATGATGCTCTTGTGATTACCCATGATGATCTTGTGAGTATCCCTAATCCTCTTGTGATTACCCATGATGCTCTTGTGATTACACTGATCTTCTTGTGATTACCCATGATGCTCTTGTGATTACCCTGATCTTCTTGTGATTACCCATGATGCTCTTGTGATTACCCTGATCTTCTTGTGATTACCCATAATGCTCTTGTGATTACCCATGATGCTCTTTGATTACCCATGATGCTCTTGTGATTACCCATGATGCTCGTGTGATTACCCTGATCTTCTTCTGATTACCCATGATGCTCATGTGATTACCCATGATGCTCTTGTGATTACCCTGATCTTCTTGTGATTACCCTGACCCTCTTGTGATTATCATTTGATGCTCTTGTGATTACCGATGATCCTCTTGTGATTCCCATGATGCTCTTGTGATTACCCTGATCCGCTTGTGATTACCCACACTACTCTTGTGATTACCCATGATCCTCTTGTGATTACCCATAATGCTCTTGTGATTACCCATGATGCTCTTGTGATTACCCATGATGCTCTTGTGATTACGCATGATGCTCTTGTGATTACCCTGATCCTCTTGTGATTACCCATGATGCTCTTATAATTACTCTGATCTTCTTGTGATTACTCATGATGCTCTTGTGATTACCCATGATCCTCTTGTGATTACCCCTGATGCTCGTGTGATTACCCATGATGTGCTTGTGAATACCAAGAATGCTTTTGTGATACCCGATAAACATGGTGTGTACTTCCATGACACTGACACTGACACAGGTCTTTGGTTTGCCTCGACCAGGGTTCGAACCCGAGGGTTCGAATCCCATTACCCTTCAAAACGGGAGGCAGACGCTCAACTCATTCGGCCATTCCCATTTGGTACCTGGATATTTGTAATTGTAAGTATTTCTTTTTAAATGGACATATTTATTATTTTGAACAAATCAATTTATCAGGCCTCACCCAGGGCAGAAAACATAATGTAAATGACAGATTTTATTTTCCATTGGCATAGGCGAAGTATTAGTCTGAGTGGTTCGGTGGAGTGATTTCAGATGCGTCAAAGCCGACGGCTGAGACCTATTTGAAATGAAAAAGGCACGCCCAACTCACGAGGGCTATTATGATCTGACCAGTGAGTACAGTCATGTCGCTTTGTAAAATTTCCCGATATTTAGACATTGGAGGATGGTGTGAACTAGTCTATAGTAATTACAATTGTATATAAAAAGGTAAATGGTATATAAAGCCAGAGGCATTAAAGGTATTATGTGGTGCTGGTGATCCTTTGCTGAGTTGATATAAACATTATGTAGTTATAGATAGTGTGATAGGGGCACTACTTTTAGTGTGACAGAGCCTTGGGAGCTCTGCTCACATACCCCCTCCCCCCCAATTGTTATTTACGGATCACTGCACACCCAGACACAACAGGGCACTGTAGCCATAAACAACCAAGGCTTGTATACAGGCAGGTTGGATGTTCATTGGTTGGTTGAAGAATGCCTAGTGCTGATTGGAGGAGCTGATCAGGTATGACAGACATCTTCGATTCGTGAAATTATATATAATAATAAAACAAGCAAGCTCCTTCTGGTTCCTTCTGCACACTCTATACTCTACCTTTCTTCTACTTGCCTGAAGTGATTTCCTATTTAGCCTACCTACACAACCACAGCTGCCGGCCGTCGACTTTACAGCTTGATTTGTTCTATAGCGTACACAGATTTAGTTTGCTCCACACCTTGGAACTATATTCGGGTGACTTCATTTGGTACTAGTGACATTCACTCTTGTACGAGATGGGATGACCAAATGAGTTGAGCTTCCGTCTCTTGTTTTAGTAGATCATGGGATTCACACCCTGGTCGAGTCAAACCAAAGACTTACAAATTTATACTTGTCGAGCTTCCTAGCCTGGCGCTTGGCATTATTAAGATAGGGTGAGGAATGTATGGCTAAGTGTCCGAATTATGTGACTGAGTGGTATATCAGGGCATGGTACTGGTGGCCTGGTGTCCCAGTGGGGCAGTACTATAACGTTGCCATGAGTGTGCACTGTCACAGGTCTGTATGTACTCGTCCTGATATGACTTTAGATGTTGCCAGGACGTAAAACTCCAACAATCAACCAACCAACAAGTCAATACCCGTCCTGATACGACCTTAGATGTTGCTACGATGTAAAACTGACGTGATTTGAGATGTTGCTAGGACGTAAAACAACAAAACTAAAAAACTAAAACCAACCAACCAGCCAACAATTCTGTAGGTACCTGTCCCGATATGACCTTAGATGTTGCCAGGACCTAAAACTCCACAACCAACCAACCACTCAGACGGATATAAGTTTATAACGCACCATGTGTGCAATAAATTATTGAATCTTCGCTGTGGGAATTGTAAAGTATTTACGCCTGCCTTAAGGGGCTGTCACACTACGACGTATAGCGTTAGCGTATGCCGACGTATGCGATTTTCGACCAACACGTCGGCATACGGCATCATAGGTAATACGTTGGGCATACATCGATTACGCTCAGGGTATGGCGGCATAGGTCGGCATAGGTCGGCATAGGTCGAGCCGCTAATAATATTTTGTCCATGTTCAACATTTTCAACGTATGTCGCCGTATGGCTCATATGTTTCTCATATGCTTGGCGTACACTCGGCGTACATCGGCATATGTTATGCACACGTTCGGGGTAGGTCGGGATAGGTTGGAACACATTAGCCATACGTTCAGCCGTGCAGTGTGCATATAGCCAACGGATGCATAACATACTCCTAACGTACTTCGAACGTATGCCTGCCGAATCTCCAGCATACTTAACGTATATGCCATACTTCTAGCAATGAAATAATGTATGTAACTTTGGTAAGCGTACTGTGAGCATATGCGATAGGTCAGAGATACATTCTTCATCCGTTACATATGTTGTGTCTACATTGTGTCTATGTTGTGTGTATGTTGTGTGTACATTGTGTGTACACCCATTTTTATCCCCCGCCCCTACAAAGTTCAACGAATGCCGACGTACTGGCAAATTGTCGTACGTTGGGCACACGCTAACGCCATAGTGTGACAGGGCCTTTATGTACATCACAGATTAGATTAATCCCCTGATGTACTCTTCATGCACAGTGGAACAGACTATCACACTGGTTGCCATAGATACCACTGACACATTCTGTTTTTCTGGTTACTGGCTTTTGGCTGCAAGCCACATTTCATTATCTTATTGAATGGACGCGGTGGGCCAATCCAATCGGTAGAGCGCAGGATCCCCGTGCGGAAGGTAGGGAGTTCGATTCCTGACCGAGTGAGCTAGGGTAGATTGATTGGTGTCGGCAGCACAGACCATATCCACGGCGAGAGATTCAAAAAGTTGACGGAAGTCCCATCCTGGTCCCATGGCCTTTATTTCCCAAGTACCGTACTTAGCATCGTCAAACCAATGACATGGCGACGTTATAGTGCTGCTCCGCTGGGAGACCAGGCTGTAATGAACATGTTGACACCTTGAGCTGTGTGATAGAACTGTTTATTTACATATTTCTTACCCAGCATGCCTTAGTCATGACGTCATCGTGACCTCTGACATGGATACATAACATCTCCTTTCCATAGATATACTTAGATTAACATGTGTGACTTCATATCTCTTTAATATAAATGTAAATTAATGTAAATCGATTCGTAGAAAGCGACTTGCCTAGTTCGCCTCACATTTGCCGTGTGAACGGACCTCTGAGGCGGATTAAGGCTGATTCGATTCACGTGATCTGGATAATGTAAACCACCTCACGAGGTAGTTTACGTGAGGCGATTTCTGTGATGCGGATAATTTTGCCTGTGTGAACGCAACCGACTTACGTGATGCAGACTAAGCACGTCGAACTATATACTATAATTTGGTCTAAAAACCGCTATCTATGCACAGATATTTTTTTCAGCATTTATTTTTAGGGTTTCACTGCCCAGCAGAAGTTTTGACCGTTCCAAACCAATACGATTAATTAAATACATATCTAGGTCGAACCCACACTCTCTCGGCCGACGTCGACGAACCCAAACTGGCGCTGGTTAGCCTGGACTTGCTCATGCGCAGCATTCGATTTCCGGCCCAAGTACTACCCGTGTGAACGGGCCGCTAATTCGCCTCACGTGATTCGATTTGCCTGATTCGCCTCACATTTTGCCCGTGTGAACACGGCTTTTTGAGACATACTCTAACAGACATGTTTGTGCTCCGTGAAAGACCATGCATCATGTTACTGTAATTCGCTACACTCGGCTGTACTGGAGATAACAGATAAGGATAGATAGAAAACAGACAGAAGCTGGTTTAAATAATATTTAATAGAAAACAAATCGGACCTTGGCAGGCGGATCAACATGCATCAAGTGGCGACATGGCCAGAAATCATACGCTGACTGGAATGCGCAACCAGGCGATCATGCCCATACAGATTGTGGTAGATTCAGGTAGATTCAACTCGAGGATCAGCGCTCACCCCCCGAGAAAGAGGGTGGGTGGGTGGGGAAACGATGTGTACAGTAGCAGTGTCGAGAGCAGAGTGAGTGAAAATAGGGAAGGCGATTCAGCAGGAAAGGTAAACACCAGTAGCCTCGTGAGCAAATTACCCATGTTAGCCTCGGACTAACATGCACAATTGTGCATGTTTCAAAAACATGGGTAATTGAATGCGTATGACCAACGTCTTACTTAGCTTGGATACAAAGCATCTATTCTATTTTTAGACTAAGGCCCGGCGCTGCGCCGCCCCGCCGCCTAGCGTAAGAAATACATATTAACCAAGTAGCCGCCGGTTTGATTCACTTTCGCCTTGACTGCTCTCCGTTCAACATCGTCTCCTAAGCCTTTCGTTCTAAGCCATCCCACCCACCCATACTGTTCTTATTCGGTGGGGTCAAGTTCTGTAAGCCTTGAAATCATGATACTCCATGCTGATATGTGACGATAAAACAAGACAATAATAAATACCAATATTAAAGTCTGTCGGTCTCTCGCGTTTTCAATTACTACTATGAAACCAATTTAAGCCTAAAATATCAACTACTTATCCGTAACAATGTGTTTATGTGCATAAATTAATAACATTTAACATTAAATTGACTTTGCTCTTTTATGGCAAACAAGTACTCTCCTAACAGGAGCCCTTATGTTAATTACAATTGTTTACAGTTTATTATACTTATGTCTAATGTATGACTGAATTATCAATAACCCCATCTAATTGGCTGGTGACTCCGTCTACCGGATCTCGTTATATATGTATTTGTCATGTTGTTTGTTTCGTTATTTTTCTTCTTAGCATGTTTCTTGTCTAATTTCAATTGAACTGGTGTATTCATGTTCTTTGTATGCATAGTGTCTGGAGAACATTTATAAATGAATTTTCGGTTCCGGCGCAAAATGTTATTGTCATTGTTAATGATTTCATAATCTCTTGGTCCAGGTGTATCTTTGTGAACGATTTTACCGGATCTCCATTCGTTTCTGTGGTATTTATATCTAATGTTGTCACCGGGCTTAAGTGTGTGTAATGTTCCCCCTGGCTTTTTGTCGAAGTACTCCTTCTGGCGGAACTGATTTTGTTTCAACAATGTCAATTTTGAAGTCTGTATTTGAGGTTTAAGCTGAAAATCCAATACTGGTATTCGTGTTCTCAACTTTCGCGACATAGTAACTGTGCAGGATACGCACCTATACCCTGCAAGGTAGTGTTTCTGTAGTTCAGGAGGCCTATATACATGTCCCCACCATTCTTAACGGTCTTTTTTAACATCATTTTAACAGTTTGTACTTACCGTTCCACCTGGCGATTACTCTGCGCACGCATAGGGTTAGTATATACAGGTGTGAAACCATATGTACAAGAACACTTTGTATAATCAATACTCTTGAATTGCGGCCCGTTATCCGATACCACATATTTGGCTATGCCGTACCTGGCAAATGTTTGTTTTAGTGCATCTATAATTGCTTTGCTAGTAGTATTGTGCATTTCTATTACTTCAGGGAACTTGGTATAATAATCAACAATAATTAAATAATTCATGTCGTTTACATGAAATAAGTCTACCCCTATTTTATGGAACGGTATGTCCACGATTGGGTGACTTATCAGGGGTTCCTTATGCGGTGTATTCCTAAATTCCTGGCAAATTTGACATCTGGCAACTTTGTCTTCTATTTGACTGTTCATGCCAGGCCAGAAAACAGTATCCCTTGCTAATTGCTTACATTTTATTATTCCTAAATGTGACTCATGAAGTTTATTTAATATATTTGCTTGCAATGATCTAGGAATTACTATTTGCATACCTTTAAATACTAAATCATCAGATGATGTTATGTCTCGATTGTAAGTATAGAATGGTTTTATATCAGGCGATACCCTTTTGTTGCTACTTGGCCAACCATTGATAGTGAAACGTATTATTTCTTGTAGTGTGTTGTCCGTTTCGGTGGCTGATTTGATGCGCTGTATGATATCTGTGTCGATATCCACGGTAGCCACCGAAACATCCTTATCGAAGAGATCGTTCGGTTCTATACTAGATGTATGTGCTCTGGATAAGGTATCTGCAAAATAGAGGGTGGAGGCCTTAGTATAAACTACTGTTAACTTATAATTCTGCAACCTCATCCTCATACGCGGCATCCTAGCCGATAATTCATGTATAGGCTTCAGCATAATGTATACCAATGGTTTATGGTCTGTTTGTACAATAATTTCATTACCATATATATATATATTCATTAAATTTCTTGCAACCAAAACAGATAGCAAGAAGCTCCTTTTCTATAACAGCATAACTGACCTGACTTTTATCTAAAGCTTTTGAAGCCATGGCAACGGGTTGATTATTTTGGAATATTGTGGCTCCCAAACCGTATTTGGAAGCATCCACTTGTAATATTATTTGTTCAGTGCTGTTAAAGTACCGAAGAATAGGTGCATCACTCAATAACTGTTTTAACATTTTAAACGCTGTTATCCGTGGTTCATCCCAATGCCATGCTACATCTTTTTGTATTACAGTTCTTAGAGGCTTAGTTATCTGTGCCATGTTATTTATGAACTTGCTGACATATCCAATCATGCCTAAAAATCTCTGCACAGCAGGTTTATCAGTGGGATCCGGCATGTCTATGATAGCTTGTACCCGTTCTTTATTTGGCATTAATCCGTCTGCAGTAATTAGGTAACCCACATAATTAACACTGGATTGGCATATTTTTGATTTACGTGGATTTAATTTAAGATTCCATTCCATGACCTTATATCCCACTCGACACCATGACCTGATATCCCACTCAGCTACATTATCCTGATACTGAGCTAACCAGTCCTTGCACTATCCTAATAATGCCGAGTGCAAGACTAATTAGTGACAAGCGTCAATTAAAAAAATCAGTGGTTTGACTCGGCCAGACGGGATGGCCGAAAGAGTTGAGCATCCGTCTCCTGTTTTGGGAGATCGGGGGACCCGAACCCATGGGTTTGTGGGTTCGAACCCTGGTCCAGTCAAACCAATGACATTAAAATTGATACTTATCGCTTCCTAGCCAGGAACTCGGCATTATTAGGATAGGGCAAGGACTGGTCGGCTCAGTGTCAGGATAATGTGACTGAGTGGGATATCAGGTCATGGTGCTGGTGGCCTGGTCTCCCAGTGGGGCAGCACTATAAAGTCACCATATGTGCGCACTGTCACAAGTCGGTACCCGTCCTGATATGACCTTAGATGTTGCTAGGATGCAAAACAAAAAACAAACGGCTGGTAGCTGGGTAGGTGATGGTGAGTTGACTGCGATCGGGGAGCTTTGATAGCCTAATGGTTAGGGCGCTCGACCCGGAATGGCCGAAATGTGGGTTCACGACTTGCTCTAGGCGCAATGTTTTTCCTATTTGTTGTGACACCCTGTCATGGGACTGGTGCCATGACCAGGATGGTGTGGAAGATGAGTACAGTGTGGTGTGGCATCGAACCTGCCCTGTGTATGAGCCTCTATATTTGTGATTGTATATATGTGAGACTTGGGATACCAGAGGGAGGGGTGTAGTTAGGGCGGTTGGTTGTTGGAGCTTTACGTCCCAGTGTAACGATTTCAATTTCCCCCCTTTCCAACTTCCCCCCCCCCCCCCGGGAATCTGAAAACTTTTTTAATTTCCCTACCGTGAAATTGAAAACATTTTCAGATTCCCAGGAGGGAAATTAAAAACAGTTTTCAGATTCCTCCCCCTATTTTAAAATTCCCCCCTCCGGGAATTTAGAATCCTTAGGACTGCCTTACGCCCTCCTTACATGCTGGCGCCGTGAGACCCCCGACCTCCCGCCGACGAGTTCGAAAATGTTGGTTGCAAGGAGGATGCAGCTGTTGCGTTTGCAACCTCCTTGCGACCAGTGCAATCGGGACTGGGTCGCCAGTGGTTGGCGACCTAGCACTGACCAGTCACCACCAGGTCACCAACCTCTTGGCTGGCGAGTTGGCACCAACCTGGCGCCAAACTGGTGCTGACCTGACGGTGACAACACATGCAATGCCGCGCTCACTGTGTGGTCCGTGCCAGGGCGGCACCAGGTCACGAGAGGTCGGCACCAGGTTGCGAGCGGATGACAAAAATCAAACCAACACCCAGCTTTTACACCGACAAAGCCGACCAGTCGGTGCTGGGGCAGCACGGGGGCGGCTCTGGGCCCACTGGTCAGTGCCAGGCCGCCAAGCCGGCGCCGACCGGTCAGGGACTGCACTCGCCAACTGTGCCGACCTAGCACCGACCGTGTTTTTGAATCACTCTCTCAAGTGGGATGCTGGGAGGTTGACGACCTTTTGGTCGTAAGGAGGTCGGAGGCGGACGCTGGCTCTCGTGTAACTGGGGTATCAGCTGCTCAATATTTGTGTTTTTTTGTTGTTTTTTTGATTTGGTCTTTGTCACATCCTTTGAAAGTTCCGTTTGTGCATATAATGTGTCCAGGTCTTTCAGGTACTCCCCATGTTTTTAAAAGTTTGTTGTTTTTTTGTGTGTTTCTTTTCATCACACCCTTTGAAAGTTAACTTTGTGCATTTGTTTATGTTATTATGCAATTAAAAAGGGAGATAATAAGTTTGGTTGAGCGAACTCTGGCTGGACCCAATTGGCCCCTCCTTTATTCAAAGTAAAAAATCTGTGCGAGTGAGGCAGATAGTGCGGATGAGCGTGGTCACGTGATCCAGCCCATCGATAGAGTAGTATAGCTTAGAGGAGTGGAGCAGTTGCCCAAGGCGCTCACAGCCTGGATAACAAGCAGTAGTTAGTTCAACCTCAGCAGATGGTGCATGGCCCGCAAATAGAAACATAATAAGGTTACTGAGTATGATATACAATAAACACATTTGCAAGTTAGTTAATAAAGTAACCCGACACTGGGTATGCATTAGCTAGATGGTTGTATCAGAATAAGTACTAGACTATGACAATCAGTAAAGATGGAGAATCCTTGTTTGGCTGCATCCTAAATAATATTTGCATAACAAGTTATACCTCAGATAATGTGTCCAGGTTGTTTCAGGTGCTCCGTGTTTTTTTGGTGTTTTTTATTTTTTATTTTTTTCGTTGTTTTTTTTGTGTTTTTTTGGGTGGGCGGGATTTTGTGTCACCCCTTTGACTGTTAGATTTGTGCATATAATGTGTCCAGCTTCTTACAGGTGCTCCATGTTTTTTTAGTTTTTTTGTTTTGTTTTCGTATTTGTTTGTTTGTTTGTTTTGGGTTATTTTGGGTGGGCAGGATTTTGTTGTCACCCCTTTGAAGGTTAGATTTGTGGATATAATGTGTCCAGCTTGTTTCATGTGCTCCATGTTTTTTTGTGGTTTCAGCTAATGAAACTTAAAGTTGCATAGTCAAGGTTTTGATTTCGTATTTTTCTGAATAAATATATGAGATCGATCACTAGTATCTTTACATGTTCAAAGTACTTTTTCTTAAATGGAAACTTTTGAGATATTTTGAGTGCAAACCGAAATTGTTTTGGCAGCTTGCCAAACTCTGACACCATGATTCTGCAGTAACGGGTTCTATAAATGTGACTCAGTATTGCCTTCTACCAGAAACAATGTTACTAAGTGCTCATTCTAGTTAGAATGTAAAATCAAATCTAGATAATTGGTTTGGTTTTGAAAATTTGATGATTTCATCGGACTATGAGGCTTTATATATATATATATCCACTGATAAATGGAGATGTAATTCAATGTATGTTAATTGGCCAGCCAGCTGATAAGGTGATCATTTGACCAGCAGCTGAGATAAGGACTACATGATAAGTACTAAAGCCAGTTGCAGTACAGAGCTCGAAGTGTTCACATATATATGACACCAAAGACAATGTACATCAAGACGCGCCACTCAGCGCTTTCAGAAAGGAATTTCTGAAATAATCATGCAGTGGCATCATCCCACAGCAGACAACGAGCATTGTCTTTGATCAGGTGTAGTATTAGTTTTATTACTCAGACATAATCACACATTTTATTTATAAATAACACATATTAAAGTGCTTAAAATATATTTGAACTTTGTTATACGATAATATTGTTTTCAATATTAAAATCAGGAGATAATACACTATAATTGTCATGCATTGTCTTTGACGGTACAGCAGTCAGGAAGGAGTAGGTGGGCTAGGGAACCTGTCCCCTTCTTTCAAAGGTACAGCAGTCACGCTGGGGGGCTAGTAGATAAAAGATTCATCCCATACTTCCAGTACAGGGGTGAACGACAACGTAGTCTAAATACGGGCAAATATAGCGTTAGTATGGAACAAGAAGTGGAATGCCTGGCACCAGTGTCAAATGGTTACTTATATCAACACGGAGTTGGTGAAAAGGGAGAGAACGCAAAAAGACAAGATGGCGGCCAGAGAATGCCATCGATTTCACTTTTAAATTGCATTAAAGTATATGTTTTATTATATTTTCCAACTCGAAAGTAGCGGGTAAACATGAAGACACATACAACGAATAAATGTTGCTTCTTAGATTGTGAAATTAGGCTCTCGTAACGACTCATTTCATTAGCCCGATTTTTCAACCATTTTTATATAAGGCTGGTCTTCACCAGTGTACTACAAGTACTGGGTGAATCTTTTATCTAGGGGGCTAGGGGACCTGTCTAATTACCTTGTTTGCTGTATTTCACGGGTAAGCATTGAGTGGCGCGTCTTGTCGGACATTGTCTTATGTTATACTCACCACCTTCGCTGCCCGGTTGCGTGTGTACTCCTCACAGCACTGCGCCCTGTGGACGAGGTAAGCTGCCCCCTCATACCAGGGATCATCGTCCGAGTCCGAGTCCTGGGATGCTCCATCCGCCTCTGCATCTCCATCATCCGCGTCCGTCTTCCCCTCCCCCTCGTCCTCCCACGATTCCTCCTGATTACAAAAGGACAAAAAAAAGACAGGTATTTACATCATGTTTCATATTTTCCTAGGGGTGTGGGTAATGAAAATTGGAAATATTGCGCCTAGAGCTGGAATCGAACCCATATCTCTTGCATTCCGACCAGTGTGCTAACCATTACAGCACCTAGGCTCCCTGATGTCACTACCCTATTCAGACTCCTACCTGTCTATGCGGCTCCTTGCCTGAGAGGTCAGCGCAGACTAGGCCTACTACAACATATACACATATCTGCTAATTCATTTCTGGTCTCTACCCCGTCATACTATGACCTTAGATGTTGCTAGGACGTATAACCCCAACCAACAACAGCATATGTTTTCTGCCCCACCCACCTCCCCACCGATGACTTATAATAAAGTGGTGTCAGTAGAGTGTAGTTCTCCCATATGGAAGGTCAGATGGTGTTCAAATCACAGTCGAGTCAAACCAATGACTTACAAAATTGATAATTGTTGCTACCAAGCCTGGCACTTGACATTAATAGGATAGGGCAAAGACTGGTTGGCTCAGTATCAAGATAATGTGACTGTCTAGGATATCGGGTCATGATGCCCATGGCCTGGTCTCCCAGTGGGGCAGTACTGTAAAGTCACCATGAGTGTGCACTGTCACCAGTCACTAACCCGCCCTGATATGACCTTAGATGTTGCTAGGACGTAAAACAATAAGAAACATACAAACATATTCCCCCCTCTCCCCAAGCGAATGTGAATATATCGAGAGAATTCCAACTCCTATCTGCGACTGTGTAACAATTGCGACTGTCACGCACCAAGCGGTGGTTGTTTGAACAAGGCACTTCACTCAGTGGTGCCTCTGGTGGGAAAACCCCAGCTAATCGGAATCAGAACATGACAGAACTAAAATCTGATCGAAAAATCTATTTGAAATTGACTGGCATATTTATTTACCAAGGCTTTTCCTTTTTAAACATAAAAAGAACAATTGTAAATGTGAAATAAAAATACTGTGTTAAACTATGCCTATGTGACTGAAAATGGTGGTATTACTAACATCAGAATAATAGAGCTGCACAAAATTGTGATTTTAAAATAATTGATCCCTAACCATGCCACAAACCTAGTTATATATATATTCTAAAAATATATAGATTCCAAATAGTCTGGGGGGGAAACAACAATTCAAAACAACGGTGATAACAGTTATGCATTTAAACTCCCGTCCTGATATGACCTTGGATGTTGCTAGGATGTAAAACAACAAGAAGCAAACAAACAAACTCATATGTTGTCATTCAGCATTTGTCTACATTTTATTTCAGGAGTATTTGGTCTATATGATAAATTAATTGTTTGTAGCTGAGTTTGATGTAAGGCGTAATGCTCTGTGTTTTTGTAGTTCACAATGCATTGGAAATAATGGAAGCGCACAGACTGTCACAGAGAACATCTTGTCATGTATGATTTGACCGATGTTTTTACTTGTTCAACATTGACCCTGAGAGGCGCCACCAGAGTCTGTGTTACCAATTTTCATGGTAGTTTAACATCTCATAGATTCACGGTCTCTGCCCCTTTTTAAATTTAAATATTATGTTTCTTTGAAGATTTATACTGCCTATCATGGATAAGTCTGAATGGACTTGTTTTCACCATTAGACAGTTTGTCGATAGAAAGCCCGAGCATTCACTTTTACTAACCCAAGGGATTTTTAACCTTCCACACCACATAGACATGGTATGAGAGCAACTGCCCTTGGATGACGCTGTAAGTTATACACAGCAGTGGAAATCCAAGGTGGGGCATAGGGGAATCGAACCACCAACCTTCAGATTAGGAGTCCAACCTAGAAAAAAGTCAGACACACTAACCACTCCTCCACAGACTTACAGAATAATTGACAGATCCTCTTCTGGCTTATCTAGGCCCTATTAGGCATCGAATGCCAGATCATTATGGTAAAAATAACTATTTATGTGCACACTTATCGAGGTTGACAGTGCCCTGAAGTCATATAATTGTGGGCATCCTCTCCAATGTCTTTCCAGCTTTCTCTCAAGCGCTTCTACCGTCTGTACTTCTACCACTTGGTCTGGAAGACTGTTCCATGGATTAGTCACTCAAAAGAAAAATGAGTGTTTCCTGACCTCAAATCTGGGCCTCTCTTTGAAGATCTTATACTGCTGGCCTGTGGCGTTACTGTTTATTCTGAGGTGGAGGTTGAACCCGTACTTCTATTTGTGTCTTTCGTTTTTGTTGTCGTCGTGAATATGGATCGGTTTTTCTTATTTTCTTCTGTTATTTTTTCGTGAGATGGGATAACTGAATCATTATTAATTATCGACTGGCTTCCTGCCTCAGAAACCATCATCTGAAACCCTGACCTCAAACAATAAGCTTTGGGAAGAAAAGCTCTTGATTATCAGACCAACTACAGATATCCAGGAGTGAATCTTGACAGGACACTAAGCTACAATGATAACATACAAGAAGTTATCAAGAAGCTAAAACCACAAAATCTGGATATTAGCGAATACCTGAAAATACCTAACTACAAATATGTGTAAAATATTCCGATAATGATGCACTACATGTTTATGTAGTTGCTGGTGGTGCTTGATTCATTGGTAAATAGTCATTGTGTGTTAGTCAGATAGTGTGTAAGGGGCACTCAGAGCTATACCCACTACCCCCTCCGCCCTCTGCTAGTCATGGATCAGCACACACTCAGCTCAGGGCAGGTGGTGGCCAGGTGGTGGTGGTGGGCAGATCACTGTAACCATGGGGACTGTAAATGCTTTATTCTCATTGGTAGAGCTGTAGATGCTTGATTCTCATTGGGAGAATGTAGTCAGGTGATTTACTATACTGGATCCATGTACCATATAAATAATAAACCTGAGGGCTTGACTCTCTCTCTTCTTTCACTGTTTATACTCTTCCTTTCTCTTTTTGCCTGTATTGATTTCACCATGGCCTGCCTACACAACCACAGATTCCAGCCATGGACTGTACATATGGCTATTAACATTTATAAGCGCATGTTACTGCCATAGCTACAAAACACTGTAGAGTGACAAAACAAAGGGGACCACAATACTATTACTGTATTGCGCCGAAAACAAGTTGTTTGACTTAATGGTTAATGACAGCATAAATACACCATCACCGAAAAAGACCCAATGACATTCAAAATTGATACTTGATGCTATCCATCATGGCACTTGGTATTACTAGCATAGGAGAAGGTTTGCTTTGCTTAGTATCAGGTCCCGTCCTGATATGACCTTAGATGTTGCCAGGACGTAAAACCCCCAACAACCAACTAGCCATTAGTATTAGGTTTGTTTGTTGGGGTTTTATATCCTTGGAATATTTAAGGTCATATCACGACGGGTACCATCAGCACTTCAACACTTTTGCAGGCAGCTTTCATGAAATGTTTAAGACCGACTCATGGACATCGCTCTGACAGCAGAGAGCTAAATGGAGAGCTACAGTCAAGTAATGAAAGCAGTCTTTGTCGCATCGCGTCCGACGGCATGATGATGATGATGACCGACTTGTGACAGTGGACACTCATGGTGACTTTATAAGTACTGCCCCACTGTGAGACTAGGCTACTGGCACCATGACCCAATTTCCCATTCAAGTCACATTATCCTGACACTGAGCTACCCAGTCCTTTCCCTATCCTAGTAATGCTGAGCACCAGGCTTTGTAGCGACAAATATCAATTTTGTACGTCATTAGTTTGATGCGGCAAGGTTTCAAATTCCCGACCTTCCGCATGGGAAGCCTGCACTCTACCGATTCGGCCACCACGTCCGGTGCTTAGTATCAGGATAATGTGACTGACTGATATATCGGGTCATTGTGCCATTGGTTCAGTCTCGCAAATGGGCATCACTATAAAGCCACAAAAAAGGTAGTTCTGTCACAAGTCTATACTAATATTGCCTTAGATGGTGCTAGAGCATAGACTCCAACCAACAAACTCACAATATGTAGTTTTATTCTCTCTCCTCTCCTCCTCCGCCCCCCCCCCCCTTATCCCCATTGCTATGTCATAAATATGGCCTTCTTGTCGACATGGTGTGAAATTACCACAATCCACTATATACCTCTGTCGGGTTTTTTTTTTGGTTTTAAATATGTAAATACATCTTTCCGAAATACTCTCTGATTGTGTCTGAGTGTAAAAATATACGGATTTTCGGATCGGATTATATATTGGCAAAGAGCATTGCTATTCTCGGGCGATGGAGTGGGGACCAGGATTATGTAACAGAGAAGCAATGGGTGCCCCACTCGCTGTGTGACATAAGAGCCTATGTGGAAAATGTGATAACACATAGCGACCGAGATTGTGCTGTGACGTTCATATTTAAGAGACAGTTAATGATTAGTGAAATGTTCCCTCCATGCACCAGAAAGAATGCAAGTGCAGGGGAAGGACATTTTTAATATATGTTTATTGTAACTGTCTGCAACTACCTGTTACCACGGGGCTGATGGGCAAGCACACCCAGCCATCCTGCATACATTATTGACACCACCTGCAGTTGGGGGTTGAGTGACAGCTGCCCCCTATTAGGGCGTTGTCCCCCAGGCTGTAGAGGGTGTCTGCTTGGGTGGCTGTGGGAGCCCAATCACCTGCATTCCTTATACCTGACACACAGACCCCACGCTTGACACCCTTCTCTTGTCCAGGACTCCAGACACTCTTGTCTGATACTCCACTTTCTATACACAAACTAGCAGCAGCTATTCAAAAGGCACCGAGCTGTGTGCAACAACCATGGGACTCAGGTTCAATGGGCTGTAGGCACTGATTCTTATACACACTAGCAAGAGACATGAGGATCTGTGTGAGCAGTTGGTAAGGAGTGAGGGTGATAGGTCACCAGTAGGTGAACAGGACTTGAAGTCAATAAAGCACAACTTCTTCACTGTCAATCTTGTGTGACTTGTCTTCCCTTTTCTTCCTTATGAGTTTGTTGAGAGGGACACCAGGTGGGAACTGACAGACAGTATTCAGAACAAACCTGGGGAGAGTAGTGGTATCTGGGGCTCTGACGGTCGAGTGCTCAAGATATTGAGTACTCGGAAGAACTGGGGCTGGGCGTTGGCGTACTTACACACACGGGAGAATTCTCCAAGCGATGTTTTTCACTTTATGCCTTAAAGTCGCATAGTCCGATGGTCTTTGAATTTGTCTCTTATTTATTAAATAAATATATCAGATTGACAATTATAACCTACTATTCATTAGTTTGGAGTACTGAAAAACGTGGTGAGCTTTAGAGCAAATTGAACGGAAAGAACACAAAATAATTTTGAGACGCTTGCCAAAAGTCCTGTAGCTTAGCTATGACTGCGAACTCCATCTCACTGGTCACGTGATGTAGGCTGACCTACTAATGAAAGTAGCCTCCTGGAACCCGTCTAAGCTACACATGGTTCTTACAATGAGGGCCAGGTTAATGAGGTCACAATATTGACCTAATTGCGTTATACCCCTGTCACACTACGACGTAACAAGCGAACGTGAGCCAAACGTGGCGATTTTTCGTCATTATGTTGATGTACGTTGGATTACGTTATGATGACGTCATAATGACGTTAGACTGACGTCGAGCTACGTCACATTACGTCGTGTTACGTCGAGTTACGTCAAGGTTTTGGACATGTTAAAAAATGTTGACGTAGCTCGAACGTAAGGGTTTACATTCGCCGTACGTTCTGTTCACGTTCAGTGAACATCAATGACATTAAACGGACATTATTCCAATGCTGCTCACTACGTTCAACTACGTTCCACTACGTTGACCCACATTAAACTGAGTGCAAATGCCCATGTGGCGTAATGGGAACGTCAGGAGAACGTCAGGAGAATGTCAGGAGAATGTCAGGAGAAGGTGCATTCAACGTACGTTCAACGTCTCATGACGTAGGTAACGTCACATAACGTTCTTCTGGTGATGGAATAACGTTCATAACATTCCGTGAGCATAATGACGTTGTCCTCTCTCATTGAATGATGGTATCACTACGCTTTACCAATGTTACGCTCTCGTCCACTATGCTGCATCCACGTTCAACTTGTGCCCAAATTTGCATACTACACCGAGAAGTTCAACGTTCTTCACGTTCTCCCTACGTTGACGTCATTACGTCGTAGTGTGACAGGGCCATTAGTGCCATCCCTGCTTAATGGCTTTCTCAAAGTAGGCGGCCCGGGATATGGTATGCCTCATAAATTCACTGACGATTCTTTCTACGCTATCCCAACTCATTAGATAATGCCCCCATATCTAAGTTGAAGATATAGGATTAAATGTATGTAAGTGTTTTGATTTTGACAAAATTATGTTTCATCAGACCATCCGACATTAAGCATATGTTGAACCTATAACAAATTAGGCCCTGCTGACCTAACTTGAGAGTGTTCTTACGGAACATTTCTTCTTGTATGGATTGCACTGAACATATACTAATCTTATTATTTAAATGCAATGAGCAGTGTCTAGTGTTACTGTGTAATTTCCTCCTCACTCAGTTAAATCCATAATTTTTTTTTTTTTTAAATTTAAAATTAAATTATTTAACGACACCTCTAGAGCACATTGATTTTTATCATTGGCTATTGGACGTCAAACATATGGTCATTCTGACATATTTCTTTGGAGGAAACCTGCTGCCACCACATATGCCATACTCTCCGATAAGCAGCAAGGGGTATTTTATATGCACTTTCCCACAGACAGGACAGCACATGCCACAGCCTTTGATTAACCAGTTGTGGACCACTGGTTGGAACGGAAAATAACCCAAACTGCAAATATGTCGACTGAGCAGGATCGATCGGATTACCCACACCTTCACAGGTGGACACTCTACCGCCTGAACTATGTTCCGCTCCTTAAATCCATAAATACTGAGCCTACTAAATACAGTTGAACTGAGCATAGGACTGTTAGGAATAGCTCATTCAATACATACAACAACATACTATAAAACTGAGGCCGTGTCATAATGATGATATATTCCCCCGACCCCGACCCCCCCCCAATGGTCAGAGGTCTGATAAAATAGACACCAATATTGGCATCTCAAAAATAACCTAATGAGAGTCGACTCCGAGACTTCGCACTTTTCAGATAGGAGGCAAAAAGCGCCTCCAACATGGCCATCAAATTCAGTGATTTCAGCCAATCAGAGCTGTACTTTCAATTGCAAATGGCTTCCCGCTATGGGGGCCGCCATTTTCGAGGCACCAGACAGCTAGCTAGCTATATGCCGTTCAGACTAGCGCGATGTCCGGAATTTATCTGAAGCGCCTCCGAGGCCTACCTTGAATGCGACCCCGTTAACCACGGAAACGGGGTCATCACTTCCGGGTCATCACTTCCGGTGTGACCTTGGTCCCCACCTGCTTATCCGCACGGGATCTCGCGTGTTAATCTTGCTCTAAGCTGGTGCTGGCAGTTTGGCGGCTCATCAATCTGAAGCTGATGAGATTATACCTCTCCAAGAAAGGTGGGGGTGGGGGGTGGAGGGTAGGGGGTGGGAGGTGGGGGGTGGGGGGTAGGCGGTGGGGGGTGGGGGGTTGGGGGTGGGGGGTGGGGGGGCCCAGTGGAGACTGACTTTGGACGTTCATTTAAAGTTGCAAAGTCCGACGTTTTTGAGTTTCTGTCATTTTTATGAGATAAATATATTAAATTGATTGTTGTAATCTACCTTACTTTAGTTTAAAGTTACTTTTATTTCAAATGAAAAACTTTTCAGATATTTGAAGTGCAAACATGCAAAGTTAAGTTTGGCAAGCGTGCCAAAACGCTGACACCATAGGTTTCTGCAGTAAAATGTTCTATTAAATTGATGCGATATTCCCTTCTATGTGGCAATAAATGTATAATATGTGAATTAGTAGTGTAGTGGTCTGCACTGACCTCTCAGGCAAGGAGCCGCATAGACAATTAGGCGTGGGTAGTGTGTTGATATCAGGGAGCCTAGGTGGTGTAATGGTTAGCACACTGGGCCGGAATGCAAAGAGATGTGGGTTCGAGTCCCGCTCTAGGCACAATATTTCCCATTTTCATCACCCCCACGACAGTATCTAAGTTAGAGATGTAGGATCAAATCTCAATAATTGTTTCGGTTCTGAAAATTTGTTTTCATCGGACTATCATCATCATCATCATCATCATCATCATCATGCTCTCGGTCGCGATGCGACAAAGACTGCTTTCATTACTTGACTGCCGCTCTCCATTTAGCTCTCTGCTGTGAGAGTGATGTCCATGAGTCAGTCTTAATGCCGCTCAGCTTCAGGGTTCTCTTGACGATATCCTTGAACCGCAGATGAGGGCGCCCTCTCTTTCTGTAACCAGAAGACAGTTGAGAGTAGAGGATCTGCTTTGGTAGCCTGTCATATGACATCCTCATGAGGTGTCCAGTCCACCAGAGTATTTCATGAAAGCTGCCTGCAAAAGTGTTGAAGTACTACTGGCTTTTGCAAGTTACCAGCGACACTCTCTCGGGGAGCAAATAGAGGTTTCACAACGGCAAGAACATGTCAAGACAGGCGCAAAACTATTTGTCCCTGCAGTGGCTGGTCGGGAGATGTTGGGAGTTCCATACATCAACCACCCTTAATGCTGCCACAGTGACATGGTTTTCTGCTTAGGGTTTGCTCCCTTAGCCTTTGGTTCTGTCAAGAACCTGTACCACAAGGCAGTGGTTTACAACTCTGCAGGGCAGGGGCGTCAAACTCCCTGAGGTATTGCAATACTTGCAATACCTGCATATCGGACTATGCAGCTTTTATAACCTGTGTATCAATGGAGTTAGATTTTTTTTCTTGAAGATTTATACTGCCTATCATGGATAAGTCTGAATAGACTTGTTTTCACCATTAGACAGTTTGTCGATAGAATTCCCGATCCTACACTTTTACCGAACCAAGGCATTTTTAACCTCCCATACCACATAGACATGGCATCACAGCGACTGGCCTTTGATGACGCTGTAAATTGTATACAGCGGTGGAAATCCAAATTGGCAGAGGTGGGGGCACGGGGTATCGAACCACAGACCTTTAGATTAGGAGTCCGTCCTAGGAAAAAGTAAGACACTCTAACCACTCCCCCACAGAGATTCCTGGAATACTGGTAGGAGGTGGTTACTATGTTTATTTCTTTGTTTGTTGTTTTGTATTCTAGCAACATCTAAGGTCATATCAGGGTGGGTACCAACTAGTGACAGTGCACACCCATGGTGACTTTACAGTGCTGCCTCCTTAGGAAACCAGGCTGCCGCCACCACGCCCTGATAACCCACACAGTCAGATTATCCCAATACTATCCTGCCCAGTCCTTGCCCTATCCTATTAATGCCGAGCGCCAGGCTAGAAAGCGACAAGTATCAATTGTGTCAGAGTCATTGACCGAACTTCTGATCTCCTCTAGGTGAGGCCCGCGCTCTACAGATTCAGTCATCACGCCCGGTAAAAAAAAAAAGAAAAAAAGAGAAGAAATTCTCCACACAATTGATGCGCGCGCATCGCCCCATCTCCATAATAGACAGGCATGCTGACATGGCATGAGTGACATGCGCACTCTCGCCGATCATGTCGACGCGCGCATCTCCAGCCAATCCCCGGGTAGTTACCGGCGGAAGCGCTACGAACTGCGCGCGCAGCGTGAAATTGGGGTCACCTGACTTTGCGGGAAGTGTCGGTGACTCCCGGTTGAGCATTGCACACGTTGTTCCCCATGTCATCACCTCTGCCAATTTGGATTTCCACTGGTTATAACTTGCAGCGTCCTCAAAGGCCAGATGTTCTCATACAATAATGTCTTAAATGTGGTGTGGGAGGTTAAAAATCCCTTGGATCGGTAAAAGTGTAGGCTCGGTCTTTCTATCAACAAACTGTCTAATGGTGAAAAGAAGACTATTCAGACTTATCCATACAGGCATTATAAATCTTTAAGAAAAAAAGCATAAGCTCTTTTATTGTAAGTTGAGTTTGTTTGTTGTTTGTTAGCTTGATCAGAGACCCTTAGACCGTGGATGGGCTCTATATAGGCTTTTTGTTGTGGTTTTACATCCTGGTAACATCTAAGGTCATATCAGGACGTGTACCGACTAATGACAGTGCACACTCATGGTGAGTTTATAGTGCTGTCCCACTGGGATACCACACCGCCAGCACCATGATCCAATATCCCACACAGGCACATTATCCTGATACTGAGCCAAGCAGTCCTTATCCTATCCTAGTAATGCGGAGGGCAATACTAGGTGATGACAAGTATCAATTTTGTAAGTCAATGCTTTGACTGGGTTGGGATTCAAAGTCCCGACCCACCTTCCCCTTCCCCCACCCCAGCCCCCATTGTTCTACACCTAGGCATGTTTGTATGTACAGTATAACCCCGTTAAACCAAACTTAAAGGGACCCTTGAAATTTGTTTGGATTAACCGATCATTGGTTTAACCAAGCTTTGGCATCGACTTTGACTTGGCTTTGGCAAAAACACGGGTGCATTATGAATGCAATATACAGTGTATGTGCACATTTTGATTAATTTTCTTTTATGTATATACAGTATAATGCGGTTAAACCTAGCTCAGGTAAACCACACGATCAGTTAATCCAAACTTTTTCAGCGGCCCGGCAAAATACTACGATTTATCATATAACAAATTCTCAGATGACTTTATAACCACATGAAAGTTTGCTTTAGCCATACCGCAAGTGGCCTGGGGCCCGACAATTTTGTTTGGATTGACATCTAAGGTTTGGATTAACCAACTTTTGTTTAACCAACTGTTCTATATGATAAATGATAGTATTTTGTCGGGCCGCCGAAAAAAGTTTAGATTAACCGATCGTTTGGTTTAAGCGAGCTTGGTTTAAAGGGGTTGTACTGTATGTGAATATAAAACACTCACCTAATTAAATCACACACCTGCCATTCACTACAGTGTGTGTGGGGGCGCGGGGGATGTGGGGGGGGAGGGTTGCGGGGGGGGAGGCGTTGATTGGCTGAAAACATCGTCTTTCAGACAACCCTATTTGGAAGTGCCTCTCATATGGTGGGAGATTATTTCGCTGTGACACCTGAGAGGGAGGCGCGTCCGTCCGTTTACTGTCATTAAAGGGGCTGTCACGTTATAAACTTGCGGGTTTTAGCCCACTAGTTATCAGAATCTATTTACAATATACACCGTACCTCGTTTGATGGGGGAGGTAAAAGGTCTAGCATTATTATTAATGTTACTGACTATAGATGAACTGCACTGCTCCAGACGGGATGGCCGAAAGAGTTAGAGCGTCCGTCTCCCATGTTGGTAGATCGTCAAACCAATGACTTAAAAATTGATACTTGTCGTTTCCTAGCCTGGCGCTTGGCATTATTAGGATAGGACAAGGACTGGTTGGCTCAGTGTCAGGATAATGTGACTGAGTACCCATTTGTATTAATATTTAATGTTTAATGTTTATTGGATCTGCATTGAATCTGTATGGAGTGCATCAGATATGATAATGGTGTCTGATCGGAGTTCCATGATCCAATGGAAGCTGGGATGTGGGAATGATGGGTGCACTCTAGCTGCACCCATCCCCACTATCCTGGAACTTCAAGATGGCGGCCATAAAGAGTAAAATAACAATACTCCAGGGATCAATGACATGATGTGCCTTCAACGACATCATGTACCCTCAACGACGTGTCTGTAGGAGTGCTGAAGAGATTAAAAAGGGTGGGAGAGCTGGCAGTCACCATCGGACCTTTCACGTGACAACAGGACCATTCCTTTCCCTGTCCCCTAGCTTCCCCCCGCTTCCCCCCCCCCCCCCTCCAAACAAACACTGTAAACTCAACCAGTACGGCCATCTAGACCAAAATACCCATCTACAAGGGAATGAGCCTGGAAATGATTCTAGTTGGATCCTACTGAGGTACATGATTAATCAATATTAACCCACTTACTAACTCAATAGGCCCCCACCCTACATCCCCCATCACCCTTTCAACAAGTATGTTACTACTAGAAAGATAATCAGTTATGCCCCACCCCCTACTAACGCCTACCATACTAGTCTAACATAATTACCTCCCAGCCTATGTTTCTTTTTTGCTAATCTTGTTCTTTACCTATCATTCATGTACTGATGTTTTGCTGATTTTCCTGTAATTGTCCATCTGTATATTGTTGTAGATTTGTTTACTGTGTAGAGGCAATTATGATTAGGGCTGGAAGACCAGTGCATTATTAGCACTGACAACATGTTATTCAGAGGAATAAAAACACTTGAACAAAAAAAAAGAAGAAAAGAGGTGCTTTTGTGTCTGTGCTACATTCTGTGCTATACCTACGATAGCCCACTTCACTATTATAGACAGGCAACTACAGAACTCAGCTGACTCCACACCATTTCCTCTACTACACTTTTTAGTATTTTATGGTTACCTTGTATTTCATTCTAGCTCACTTCCATCTATAAAGATCTGGTGACCACCTTTAAAAGTGATTTCTTTTGTGTTTTTGTGTGATGGGTGTATTTATGCTGCCCATAACGGTTAAATCTAATGACTTGTTTTCACCACTAGCCAGTAATAGTCTTGTGACTCCCCTTCTTTTTATCACCTTCAGTTGTTGTGTAGCTAACTACTGCATGCATTCTTTCTCTGTTTGTAAGCATTCTCCCACATCCCCCAAACCTCTGTGAGTTTGTTCGTTCTACAATTGGATAATTGTTTGGTTACCGATAGTTAATTTCTCTGAATGTCTTCACCTTGCTGTGTTAGTGGTCATTAGGTTTTGCTTTTAAGTTTAAAGTTTACCTTTTGTATGTATCATACCTAGCATCTATACCCTCTGAAACTTTGCTTGAATTATCAGTGTATTTTCTATTTATTTATTTATCTATCTCTCTTTTTCTTTTTTAATTCATTTTATTTGTTCTTGTCATTAGACTAGCAGTGCATTTAACTCTCTTTTGATTAATGTGTTATATGTTTCTATTGTCCCTGTACTTCTTTCTTCTACTCCCAGTGTATTCCATTCCCTTGCCTTCATGTACTCGGTACTCCTCTCATATGATCTGTTTGCCTCATAGATTACAATATGTTTAAGAGTTTTGGCGTGCTTGCCAATACTAACTAGACATATCTGCATTTCAAATATCCCAAAATTTAGCCATTTTAGAATATAGGTGACTTTAGAATCAAACTGAAATAACGGAGATAATACTGATCGATCTAATATATTTTTCTCAGCAAAAATGACAGGAACCTCAAACCATCGGGCTAAAGTTGCATAGTCCGATGGTTTTGAATTTATGTATTTTTTCTGAGATAAATATATTAGATCGATGACTAGTATCTACTTTACATTAGTTCAAAGTTACTTTTATTTTAAATGGTAAACCTTTGAGATATTTTGAGTGCAAAAATGGAAAATTAGTTTTGGCAAGCTTGCCAAAACTCTGACACCATAGACTTCTGCAGTAACAGGTTCTGTTAAATTGACTCAGTATTGCCTTCTACGCAGAAACAAATGCTTAATAACTACATCAGTATCTAAGTTAGATATATAAAATCAAATCTAGATAATTGGTTTGGTTTTGAAAATTTGATATTTCATCGGACTATGCAGCTTTAATATACATAGAATATTCATGTGAAGAAGACAAGGTAGAATCACGTGACCAGATTGTTAACCAGCGTGCGGAGTCTAATTGAGCGGGTCCTATCTGCCACTGGTCCAACATCAGATGGCACACACACACAGACACACACACACTGAACAAACTGGGTCTGTGCAGGTGTGTGTATGTGCAAAGACCCTATACTACTAAGACGGCTCACTCAGCCTGTACTGTGTAATCAAAATGATCAAACCCACCACTTGGTGCGCTGGCTGTTCTCTTGGTTAAAGAGTTGCTATATTATATGTATAACTGTATATATGAATGTGAAAGATGTGTGATGATGACGATGATGATGATGATGTTGATGATGATGTGTATTTGTTCATAGCAATTTCATATTGATGTGTATTCATACTTACCTATCTCATGTATAATATAATTATATGTGTTTACATGTGAAACATCAACCAGCAGCCGGGCTGATCAAACCCACCACAAGGTGGCACTGCGAAATTTACATTACCATTGGAGAGATAGGGAGTGAGCCGTCTTAGTATTATAGGGTCTTTGGTGTGTGTCTCATCACCAGGTCCCTTATCAGTCTGGTTCCGATTCGCTTCATACCGGGCGCGATGGCCTAATCGGTAGAGCGTCGGCCTCCCGTGCAGGACATCGGGAGTGTAGTTCCCGGTTGAGTCAAACCAATGACTTACAGAACTGATACTTGTTGCTTCCTAGCCTGGCGCTCGGCATTAATAATAATAGGATAGGGCAAGAAGTGGTTGGTTCGGTGTCAGGGTAATGTGACTGAGTGGGGTATCAGGTCATGGTGCTGGTGGCCTGGTTTCCCAGTGGAGCAGCACTATGAAGTCGCTGTGCGTGCGCGCTGTCACAAGTCGGTACCCGTCCTGATATGACCTTAGATGTTGCCAGAACGTAAAACTCCTACAACCAACCAAGATCGGAAGACATACACACCGAACACACTTTGTCTGTGCGTGAGTGTGTGTGTCTGTGTGTGTCTGTGTGTGTCTGCGTGTGTCTGCATGTGTGTGGGCGAGTTTGTGTGTCTGTGTGTCTGTGTGTGCGTGTGTGTATGTGTGTGTATGTCTGTGTCTGTTTGCTTGTGTGTGAGTGTCTGTGTGTGCATGTGTGTGTGTCTGTGCGTGAGTGTGCATGTGTGTGCGTATGTGCATGTATGTGGCTGTGTGTGCGTGTATGTGTATGTGTGTGTTTGTGTGTGTCTGGGTGTGTCTGTGTATCTATGTGGGTGTATGTGAGTGTTTGTATGTATGTGTGTATGGGCATGTGTGTGTCTGTGTCTGTATGTGTGTGCATTTGTGTATGTGAGTGTGTATGTGTGTATGTGTCGGTCTGTGTGCATTTGTGTATGTGAGTGTGTGTCTGTGTGCATGTGGGCATGTGTGTGTGTGCCTGTGTGTGTATGTGGGTATATGTGTGTATGTGTATGTATGTGTGTGCATGTGTGTATGTAAGTGTTTGTATGTGTGTATGTTTGTATGTGCGTGTCTGTATGTGTCTGTCTGTGTATGCATGTGTGTATGTGAGTGGGTCTGTGTGTGTGCATGTGTGTGTTGGTCTGTCTGTGTATGCATGTGTGTATGTGAGTGTGTCTGTGCGTGTGCGTGTGTGTGTCGGTGTGTGTGTGTGTGCACGTGAGTGTGTGTCTGTGTGTGTGTGCGTGTGTGTGCGTGCGTGTGTATGTGTGCATGCGTGTGTATGCGTCATTACCCAGCTCTCTTATCAGTCCTCTTCCGGTTCGCTTATCTCATCATCAAGTCACGTGACCTACTTCACGACTACATCTAGAATCGGATATTGGTTGGTTCATTGGTTGTTGGGAGTTTTACATCCTGGCAACATCTACGGTCATATCAGGACGGGTACCGACCGACTCATGACAGTAAACACTCATGGTGACCTGATATCCCATTCAGTTCAGTCACATTATCCTGACACTGAGCTAACAAAGTCCTCGCCCTATCCTAATAATGCCGAGCACCAGACGACGAAGCGACAAGTATCAATTTGTAAGTCATCGTTGGTTCGAATCCCACGATCTACCAAAATGGGAGACGAACGCTCAACTCAAGTCTACGGACATATCTGGATATGAACCGACTTGTGAGAGTGTGGACTCTTTATAGTGCTGCCAGCGCTCATACCAATTCGCCGACTGTGTTCGGTAGGTGGCGCTTATCCTGGGGAGGTGCGTGTCATGCAGCGATTAGCGTCTAGGGCGTTGCCATGGATACGGTGGGGTTTAGGGAACTGGGTCCCTGTCCCTTCAAAGTCGCCAGTTTTCACACAGGAGACTATGTTCAAAGCAAACAGATGCTAGGCTCAGCTTTTCTATTAACCATTCTCCAGTGGTTCACAAATGTGGAAGGTCGGACGGCATTCAAACCCCAGCCGAGTCAAACCAATGACTTACAAAATTGATACTTGTCCCTGCCTAACCTGGCGCTCGGCCTTAATAGGACAGGACTTTGTTAGCTCAGTGTCAGGATAATGTGACTGAACTGAATGGGATATCAGGTCACCATGAGTGTTTACTGTCACGGGTCGGTCGGTACCCGTCCTGATATGACCGTAGATGTTGCCAGGATGTAAAACTCCCAACAACCAATGAACCAACCAACCTACCGGACACAGTGGCTGACAGGTGCTCGGCATTATCAGGATAGAGCAAGGACTGGTTGGCTAAGTGTCAGGATAATGTGACTGAGTGGGATATCAGGTCACGGTGCTGGCGGCCTTGTTTCCCAGTAGGGCTGCACTATAAAGTCGCCATGAGTGCGAACTGTCACAGGTCGGTACCTGTCCTGATATGACCTTAGATGTTGCTAGGACGTAACACAACAAAGAAACAAACCAATGTTTCCTCCCCCCTCAATCATTGAATCTCTGAAAACAGCCGGACTTCAGGCGCAAGACACTGTAAACGCCAACTCAAAAAGATGATTTCAATTCTCAGTAATTCCACTTTCCTTGTGATGAAATTACTGATTATGGAGCAATGAAACAAGAACATAGGAATGAAAAAAACTAAAGGTTTTTGAAGGTTTGATTTCGATATTCATCTCAAGTTTTGGATTGGAGTTTAGAGGCTTTTGCGCCTGAACTCTCCGAACAATGTTGGGGCATTGAAACCCTTAGGTATTTTGAGCCTATTGTCGCTTACTCATCTGGTGAGTGACATAGTCGATATTAAAAAAATATATATAAATAAATAAATAAAATACGAACAATAAAAAAAAGACATCTCGCCATGAATATAGCCATAGTTTCCGACATGCATAATTACCCCCCCCCCCCAAGTCACTTACTCACTCACCCCCTACCTAACCCCCAAAGAAAAGATGAGAAAATAAAACAAAATCCAATGTTCCTCACACCAAGAAAATAAGTACAAATGAATCCAATGTTCCTCAACCAAGACACCAAGAACATAAGTACAACTAAATCTAATGTTCCTCCACCAAGAGAATAAAGGGCGCATTCCTTACACGTGGTATGCGGTATGCGAATGCAAATGCGAATGCGACAAAAAATCGAACATGCCTTGAAGCCTATGGGCTACATTCCTTACATGCGGTATGCGGTATGCAAATGCGAATGCATTTTCCGATTGGTCCCTGTAGAGATCGGTGCGGCATGCGGTATGTGGCACGCAGGATGCGAATAGAAACCTGATTCTGATGTGTCCATTAGTTTAACACTAGGAGAGGCAACTGAGCATTACGGAACGGTCTCACACAGGGGTGCTGAGTGGAAACATATGGTAGTGGTGGTGGTGGGGTTCAGTCAGTCGCACTTGTCCATTACTTTAACGAGGAGAGGCGATGGAGCATTACGGAACGGTCACACACAAGGGTGCTGAGGGGAAACGTATGGTAAGTGTGACGTACAAAACGGTACATAGATATACATGCAATCTTTGGTCATAAACAGAGCAGTATGGAGAATAATTGTTTATTTTTATTTTTTAAATATAGCCAGTTGTATGCCGCCTACCGCATATCGCATACCGTGTGTAAGGAATCATGCCATTCGCATACCGCATGCCGCATACCGCATGTAAGGAATGCCCGCTTAAGTTCAAATAAATCCACACTACCTCAGGCTGCAACTCCCATATCGGGCAACAACTGCTTAACACTAAAATTAACAGGCGTGCGTCTGTTTGACCTCTCTGGCTCGTCTGTCTCAGCCACAGGAGCCACATTTGATTAAAGTTCTAGTCACGTGACCTGACCACCTGACCACGAGGCTCATTGCTATTTGCTATTGGCTATTAGAGGTGGGGGGGGGGGGGGGGGGGGGCGCTGAGAGGAGCTGTCAGGTATCTGTGACCTGCTCCACTCAATCCCTCACTGTGCTGTGGGCATGTTGTGGGCGTGTTGTGGGGATGTTGTGGGCATGTTGTGGCCATGTTGTGGGTATGTTGTGGGCATGTAGTAGGCATGCTGTGGGCATGTTGTGGGCATGTTGTGAGTGTGTTGTGGGCATGTTGTGGGCATGTTGTAGTCATGTTGTGGGTATGTTGTGGTCATGTTGTGGCCATGTGGGTGTGTTGTGGACATGTTGTGGGCATTTTGTGGGCCTGTTGTGGGCATGTTGTGGGCATGTTGTGGGCATGTTGTGGGCATGTTGTGGGCATGTTGTGGGCATGTTGTGGGCATGTTGTGGACATGTTGTGGGCATGTTGTGGGCATGTTGTGGGGATGTTGTGGACTTGTTGTGGGCGTGTTGTGGGCGTGTTATGGGCATATCAGGATGAGTACTGACTTGTGACAGTGCATAAGCTTAGTGACTTCATAGTGCTGCCCCACTGGGAGACCAGGCCACCAGCATCATGGCCCATTATCCCACTGAGGCACATTATCCTGATGCTGTGCAAACCAGTCCTTGCCATATCCTTGTAATACCGAGTGTTCAGCGAGGGACAAATATCCCTGGTTTGACTCGGCTGGGGTTTCAAACTCCAGACCTACGCTCTACCCATTTGGTTACCGCTTCCGGTATCATGAGGCACGTCTTGACATCAATCGTTATTACAGTAAAATCGAAGCATTGTTTGCCACAAAGAAGGGAATACTGCGTCAATTTAATAGAACCTGTAGCTGCTGAAGCGCATGGTGTCAGAGTTTTCGCATGCTTACCAAAACTAATTTTACATTGTTGCACTTCAAACTAAAGCGTGGTAGTGTATTAGTCTGTCCATGAGCTCCACTACCACGCGGTGGCTGCAAAGACTACTCTGCACACCTACGCAGTTACACCATGCTAGGTGGCGGCATGCTAGCCACCGGGCAGTGTCCTGACTGGGCTGCCCTCTACTGCGTGTGGCTCGCCCCTGCGCCCCCCCCCCCCCACCTATAAAGGTGATGTGGGACCAAGCGAGTTAGAGGCCGGGTCACTTGACTGTGGACGCCGCGGTGAGTGGATATAGAGAAAATAAACATCTGAAGCATACATGGACTTATTTTGTTCATCCGTGTGTGTCTGCGTGAGTGCGAGAACCTGGAATGGTCGACATCGGCCTATCAGTATCACAGTAGATTATGACAATCAATTCAATATAGTTATCTCAGGAAAATTGCAGAAACTGAAAACCATCGCACTACTTTAATGAGTGGAAAGAAAGTTAGTCACAAATGACACCACGACATACAACAAGGCCAGTACCACGCGGCAGACCGGTCACCGAGGACCGGGCGCCGTGGCCGAATCGGTAGAGCGCAGGCCTTCCATCTGGAAGGTTGGGAGTTCAATTCCTGGTCGAGTCAAACCAATGGCTAATCAAATTCATACTTGTCGCTACATAGGCAAGGCGCTCGGCATTATTAGGATAAGGCAAGGACTGGTTTGGATATCTCGGTGCTAGTGGCCTGGTCTCCCAGTTGGGCAGCACTATAAAGTCACCATAAGTGCGCGCTGTCACAAGTCTCTAGCTACCCGTCCTGATAAGATCTGAGATGTTGCCAGGATCTAACACGTGGTCACGTGATCACGTGACCAAGTGGTCAGCAGCGACCGGTGGTGATGATTGTGGCACCAGGTGGCGTTCCGATAGCGATTGGCCTGGTGGGCTGACCCCTGGTGAAGAACTGCTGAGGCTCACAGAGGGCGCTGTGATCACCCATGAACCCTGGCGGTGACCTCTCGCACCATCTGTTAAGGGATCTGATACTGGGCAGGCCTGAGCCCCAGTGAGCCCCACCCCCCTCCCCCCTCCCCCTCCCCTCCCCCCTCCCCCCTCCCCTCCCCTCTCCTCCCCCTCCCCCTCTGCTCCCCCTCCCCTCTGCTCCCCCCTCCCACCCCTCCCCCCTCCCCCCTCCCCCCTCTCCCCCCTGTCCCCTCCCCCTCCCCTCCCCTCCCGCCCTCCATTCTCCCTCCCCCTCTCCTCCTCCCCCTCTCCCTGTCCCTCTCCCCTCTCCCCTCTCCCCTCCCCCCACATCCCCGCCCCTCTCCTCCCCGATCCCCTGCCCCCTCCTCCCCCCTGCCCCCTCCCCCCTCTCCTCTGCCCCTTCCGCTCTCCATTCTCCCCCCTCTCCCCTCCCCCTCTCCCCCCTATCCCCTCCCCTCTCCCCCGTCCCCCTCTCCCTCTCCCCTCGCCACACATCCCCTCCCCCTCCCTCCCCATCCCCTGCCCCCTCCTCCCCCCCTCTCCTCTGCCCCTTCCGCCCCCCTCCCTCTCCCTCTCCCCCTCTCCCCTACCCCCTCCCCCCTCCCCTCTCCTCCCCCTCCCACTGCCTCCTCCTCCCCCTCTCCTCTCCCCCTTCCGCTCTTCATTCTGCCCTCCCCCTCTCCCCTCCCCCTATCCCCCGTCCCCCCTCCCCCCTCCCCCCTCTCCCCTCGCCCTCTCCCCCGTCCCCCTCCCCCTCTCCCCTCTTCCGTCCCCCTCTCCCCTCCCCCCTCTCCCCCTCCTCCCTCAGCGCTCCTCCCCCCCCCCCCCCCGTCCCTATTCCCCTCCTCCCACATGTGCTATTTTCTGACCAGATGCAGTTTTAGTTGGTTGGTGGGTTCTTGCAGTTTTAGGTCCTGCCAACATCTAAGGTCAGGCTGGCACCATTGCCAATCCGTAGTGAATAACCAACCGCCTTGCATCGAATTGCGCTATCTCAATATTGTTGACATTTCATACTCATGGCAACTTTATAGTGCTTCCCCACTGGGAGACCAGGCCACCAGCACCATGACCCGATATCCCACTCGGTAACATTATCCTCACACGAGCCAACCAGTCCTAGCCCTATCTTAATAATACCGAGTGCCTGGCTCGGAAGCAACAAGTATCAATTTTTTAAGTCATTGGTTTGACTCGACCTGGGATTGAATCCACAATCTACCAAAATGGGAGACTCATTCGGCCATGCCACCTGGTCCCAGTGCTGGTTCTTCTTGTGCGCGTCTAGATCTAGAACTACCCTTTCTCTCACAGCCCTGGTGGAGGGTCATTAGGCTTTTAAAAAAACTTTTATTGAGGCTGTTTTTGTACTGACCGTAGCATATAAGCTCGAGTACTCAGGCTTGTTTTCAACGCTGACCAGCTGTAGTGGTGGAGTTATCTTATCACACAGTAGCTGCTGATAAGGTGCTTGATTGCCTGCATTACAGTAGGCTACTAGAGTGAGCCCTAATTTATATGATTTTAAAAGAAATTACTCATCATCATCATCATCAATCCCATAATGCCCAGTCACACCTTACCGGACTGGGGTACCGGACGAGAACCGGACACCGTCCGGTGGTGTAGGGTGATGTCCGGTACATGTCTGGTACCCATCCGGCGGTATCCGGTGGTGTCCAGCGGTGTCCGGTACAAGTTTTGAACATGCACAAAACTTCTACCGGACACCACCGGACTGATGTGTCCGGTTGGTGTCCAGTTGGTGTCCGGTTTGTCCGGTTCATGTCCAGTACCCATCTGTACGTGTCCGGTACCCATCCGTTGGTGTCCGGTTTGCTTCCGGAATTGTCCGGTGGCGAGAACGGCAATAAAATATATATATACTGTACTAGTCGGCACTGAAGTAACCACATAGTCAGGTAGGCATGGGTAGTGTCTTGATATCAGGGAGCCTAGGTGGTGTAATGGTTAGCACACTGGCCCGGAATGCAAAGAGATGTGGGTTCGAGTCCCGTTCTATGCGCAATATTTCCCATTTTCATCACCCCCATGACAATACCAAGAAAATCAAAAAAATACAGTCTGGTACGAGTCCGGTTGATGGTCGGTCCGTCTGGTTCTCATCCGGTACTGGTCCGGTACTCGTCCTGTACATGTATGGTACATGTACGGTACTTGTCTGGTTGTCCATCGGCAATTGACCCAATTACGCTCCATTTCGATACATTTTGATACATTTTGTGTACCGGACAGCACCGGACTAGAAAATTCTTTGTCCGGTGGTGTCCGGTACTCAGTCCGGTAAGGTGTGACAGGCACTGTAAGCACATGGGTCGTTGGGTCACCACAAATGACTTTGAAACCAGTTTTCTCCATTTACCCCTGTTCTACACTGCCCTCTGAAACTTACCGAACTCCAGACCAGTAAATTCCTTGATGTCTTCCCAACTCCACCTCTTCGAAGTCTGACCGAGTCTACCCGATGACTTTCAAACTTGATACATGTCACTAGCTGGCCTGGCACTCAGCATTACCAGGATAGAACATGTATTAAATAAATGCCTCAGGATATAAATAGAAACAATTTCAGGATCAATTAGACTGAAGGTGGGGGTTAGGAGCTGGGACTTGTGGACTAGTTTACTAGTTGCTAGACATGGTCATACGTATACAGGTATCACGTGACCAGTCCTCGTTGTAAAATATTTAGACTTTCTACACATAGTTACATTATAAAATAGATTCCATTTGTTTTAGTTAGTAGATAGAAGAATGTGTAACCCATTGCTGAACCCAGACTGATAGGGTGGGAGACAGTCATGTGTGGTATTTAATGCTTAATGTGTGTTGGATCCGGATTGAATTTGTATAGAGTGCATCAGATATGATGTCAGGTGTCACCTCAAGTTGCCATGACCTGGTGGTAGCTGGGATGTGGGAATGAGGGGTGCACCTGAGCTGCACCCATCTCTACTGTCCTGGAATCTCAAGATGGCTGCCATAAAGAGTAAAATATCAATATGCCGTGGATCAATGACATCATGTACCTTCAATAATATCATGTACCTTCAATAATATCATGTACCTTCAATATCATGTACCTTCAATGACATGCCTGTAGGAGTGTTGGAGAGATTAAAATCCTCGGAGAGCTGGCAGTCACGACTGGGCCTTCCATGTGACAAGAGGTACTTTTGTGTCCATCCTCTATTCTGTGCTATACCCACTGTAGTCACTTCACTATTATAGACAGGCAAGTACAGGACTCAGCTACACCACACATTTCCTGTACTACACCCTCTGGTACTTTATGCAATTTTATATATATTTAACTTGCATTTCATTATAGCTCACTTCCATTTATAAAGATCTGGCGACCACCTTTTAAAAGGGATTAGCCCATAGATTACATCGTGAGTGGATGGATGTAATTCCATATGGGTCCTACCCTTTGGGTTAGACCCCCATCTCTAATCATACTGCCCATGTAAGTGGACTATTCCAAGTGATGATGCGTACATCAAATTATGTCTCTTTCGATTCAAGAAAAGTGCCCCAAATTGTCTTTTATAAAGTGCTACAGTTGCCATGACAAGATCTATCAAATATATGATCATTGGAATATTCCAATTGATGATGCATAATGTCAAATTAGGTCCCGTTCGACTTAAGAAAAGGCGGCCCAAGTTGTATTTGATCAAATGCTACACTCGCTGGGCAGGTAAAACTACGCAATATGTACTATAAAATATATGATCATTGGATTATTCCAAATGACAATGCATACGTAAATTGATGTTCCTTTCGAGTTATGAAAAGACGGCCCAAGTTATGTTTTGTAAAGCATCACAGTTTGTAGCCAGGAAAACCTGAGAGACGTGATTGTATCATAATACCAGTGCTTTGTCAGTTGGTGGAGTGATAATATATGGGTTCTATGCCTCGAGTTTGGCCTCATCTCTAAGTCTAATAGCATTGCCCACATACTTTGACTATTCCGAATGCATATGTAATATTATGTCGCTTTCGACTTAGGAAAATGTGGCACAAATTGTATTTTTTAAAGTGCTACAGTTGCCGCGACATGATCCATAAAATATATGATCATTGGACTATTCCAAATGATGATGCATATGTAAAATTATATCGCTTTTGACTTAGGAAAAAGTGGCCCAAGTTGTATTTTGTAAAGTGCTACAGTTGCTGCAACATGATCCATAAAATAGATGATCATTGTACTATTCCGAATGATGATGCATATGTAAAATTATATCGCTTTCAACTTTGGAAGAAGTGGCCCAAGTTGGATTTTGTAAAGTGCTACAGTTGCCGCAACATGATCTATAAAATATATGATCATTGGACTATTCCGAACGACAATGCATGCATAAAATGATGTCACTTTCGACTTAGGAAAAAGGTGGCCCAGGTTGTGTTTTGCAAAGCGCCCCAGTCCCATACCGTGTGGCCCTCAGTGATAAGTCACCAGATGATGACCTAGATAAAGGACATGGCTTGCGTGCTGAACATATTGATCCTGCTCCCGAGGGGACCGCCTCACTAAAAAGTTTACCCTCTCCCTTGAGTAAACTCATCAGCAATTAATTAACCAATAGCAACAAAGAAAAGTAACACAAGTCGCAATAACACAAATAAAATAAAATAAGCCAAATAAATAGCAAAGTTTACTTAATGTGTTCTTTGAAGCCGTGTTAGGAGAATTGCTTATGTATTTTTCGCATGAGAAATGGAAAGATTATGTGGGACACTATATTCGTTTGGGGTAAGGGGGTGAATGGTGGTGACCTACTTAGTACTTCCGGTTCAGAAGGGTCACGTGGTCATTCCCGGACCTCCGCCGATCGGCTCCAAACCGCAGAGACGCGGAAAGTGTAGGACAGGACTGGAAGCATTTGTTTGTTTGTGTTGACCGCGCGTGATTTGGTAGAGCGCAGACCTCTCGTGCGGGAGATCGGGAGTTTGGTTTCCAGACAAGTCAAACCATTTTTTAAAATTTTTGTTTTATGGTAAATATGTTTATTCTGCTGAATAAGTCTTTTGTCTTCCAGCCATTTTTCAATTCAGGGTTATTTACACAAAAGGTATATAGAATAAGGTATACAATAACTGTTGAATACACAATTTGCAGCATGTAACGCAATAAAATTCTGTAACCCAAAAGTTCCATTGCAATATGGTAACAGTAGTGTTATATAACATGTAAGGGCGGTTGATGTATGGAACTCCCAACATCTCCCGACCAGCCACTGCAGGGACAAATAGTTTTGTGCCTGTCTGGACATGTTCTTGCTGGTGTGAAACCTCTATTTGCTCCCCGAGAAATTGCCGCTGGTAACTTGCAAAAGCCAGCAGCACTTCAACACTTTTGCAGGCCGCTTTCATGAAATGACCATCAAGAGAAACCTGAAGCTGAGAGACATTAAGACCGACTCATGGACATCACTCTCACAGCAGGGAGCTAAATGGAGAGCGGCAGTCAAGTAATGAGAGCAGTCTTTGTCGATTCGCGACCGACAGCATGACGATGACGACGACGAATGTCATATAACTAGATCAATATCAGTCAGATCAATGTGAGTATTTACATAGTATTTAATTTTGTAAGCAGAAGTTATCTTCTGTATTCAGTTGGTAAAGTTGTAGTAAGTTTTAATGTTTAGTTGCAGTTAGGCAAGCAGTATATAAATGTCAGTTTGTTAGAATTATTCTAGTGTAACAATGACTTATATAAAATTGATACTCGTCGCTTCCAACCCTGGCGCTCGGCATTAATAGGATAGGGCAAGAACTGGTTAGCTCAGGATAATGTGACTGACTGAGTGGGATAGTGGGTCATGGTGCTGGCAGTAGGCCTGATTTCCCAGTGGGGCAGCACTATTGAAGTCGCCATGAGTGCGCACTGTCACAAGTCAGTACCCATCCTGATATGACCTTAGATGTCGGAGGACGTAATACTCCAACAATCAACCTACCAACCTTTCACGTGGTCACGTGGTCACGTGGTCACGTGGTCATGTGGTCAGGTGGTCACGTGGTCACGTGGTCAGGTGGTCAGGTGGTCAGGTGGTCAGGTGGTCAGGTGGTCAGGTGGTCAGGTGGTCAGGTGGTCAGGTGGTCAGGTGGTCAGGTGGTCAGGCAGTCAGGTGGTCAGGTGGTCAGGTGGTCAGGTGGTTAGGTGGTCAGGTGGTTAGGTGGTTAGGTGGTCAGGTGGTCAGGTGGTCAGGTGGTTAGGTGGTCAGGTGGTCAGGTGGTCAGGTGGTTAGGTGGTCAGGTGGTTAGGTGGTCAGGTGGTCAGGTGGTCAGGTGGTTAGGTGGTCAGGTGGTCAGGTGGTTAGGTGGTTAGGTGGTCAGGTGGTCAGGTGGTTAGGTGGTCACGTGACCAACCACGTAACCACCTGACCACGTGGTCAGCAGCGTCCTGATATGACCTTAGATGCTGCGAGGATATACAAGTCCAAGAAACAAACAAGCACAACTTTGTTTGTTTGTTGAGGCTCACGTTCCAATTATTCGGCCACCTGGTGGTGCACTGTGACATTAGGTACCCTCAATAATATGCAATGAAAGATAGATGTGGTTTTTTGTTTGGCATGATTTGATTTTGTTTTGAATATATGTGTAGCATATACCAAATTAAAGCTCATTTAATGGTCTTTCTGGTAGGATCTATTAATAAGCTTGTAAGCAACCGTGATTTTGTGCCAAGCAAAACAAAACCACATCTTTTGGTACATGTTCTTAATAAAGCTGCATAGTCCGATGAAATATCTAATTTTCAAAACCAAACCAATTATCTAGATTTGATTTGACATATCTAACATAGATACTGATGCACTTATTAAGCATTTCTGTCTGCGTAGAAAGCAATACTTAGTCAATTTAACAGAACCCGTTACTGCAGAAGTCTATGGTGTGAAAGTTTTGGCAAGCTTGCCAAAACTAATTTTCCATGTTTGCAGTCAAAATATTTTTTAAGTTTACCATTTAAAATAAAAGTAACTTTGAACTAATGTACAGTAGATATTAGTGATCGATCAAATATATTTATCTAAAAAAAAACTCAGAAATTCAAAACCATCGGACTATGCAACTTTAATGTGATGCAAAAGTATGCGCCATTTTCAAAAATGCCTGTAACAACGTGCCTTTTGGTGTATTGTCTTAATAAATAATATACAGCCCAAGTAATTTTGGTATCAAAATAAAGAGTAAAGCTTTAGTTCATTCACCGTCCTTGTCACAGTATTTTTAATTTAATCGTACCACCAAATAGCAGGGTAATTTGTCGTGTGATTTTCATGATTTTCATAATTGTCATACTTTTTGTTCATGATTTTCATGATTTGTTATGCTTTTCATACTTTTTTCATGATTTTCATACTTCTTTCAAGATTTTTCATGAATTTTGATGATTTTCATGGTTTTATCCTTTTTTCATGATTTTCATAATATTCATACTTTTTTCATGATTTTTCATGATTTTCATACTTTTTCATGATTTTCATACTTCTTTCATGATTCTTCATGAATTTTGATGATTTTCATGGTTTTATCCTTTTTTCATGATTTTCATAATATTCATACTTTTTTCATGATTTTTCATGATTTTCATACTTTTTTCATGATTTTCATACTTCTTTCATGATTGTTCATGAATTTCGATGATTTTCATGGTTTTCAGCCTTTTTTCATGATTTTCATAATATTCATACTTTTTTCATGATTTTTCATGATTGTTATGCTTTCCTCCCATGTTATCTAAGTACTGCCTATAACTAGTGATATATCCCTTCTACTGACAGCAATAAAGTGGGAACGACCCCTGGTTTGAAGGCACTTGGCAGTGGGTCATCCCTTTGACCTTTAGAATGCTTAGGGGGGGGGGCCTCACCGTTTTATTGCTACTATCTGTGTGAATGGCACTTCCGGTTCTCTGTGATTGGTCAGTGATTAGAAGGGAACACAGCCTCCTCCCTCTGGTTGCACTTGCTTTAATTTGCTCTCTCTCCCTTTCCCTGTTTCCTGCAAACTGCTGCCAATACAATGGCCCTGTCACACTACAATGTTTCTCACCGGCAACCTGTCAGCGTTGAAAATAAAATTAAAGCGTCGAGAAACGTTAAACTTTTAGGGGAAATATGGGGAAATTGGACGTTGGTGCAGCGTGTCAGTAGCGTGTTATTAGCGTGCGGCCAACGTGTGTCGACGCGTGCGGATAAAAAAAAGAAAAAGAAAAAAAGTTTGACGCGATGGCATCATATGACCTTAGATGTAGCTAGGGCGTAAAACAACAAAGCAACCGTTTGGCGCAACGTGTGGGAACGACCCTCACGCGCGCGCGGCGTCTGCCTAGTGTTCGCATAACGATCTTCCAGCGCTGTCGACGTGCTTCTGGCGCCGCCATAATATTGGCACCTGTGCGTTGACGGGCGTTGTTGGTCGTCGCGCTTTTTTGACATGCTAAAAACATCTAGCGACCTGCTACGCTCGCCGACGTCCTCAGGTGACTGTCAACGTCCAGGATAGTGTACCGACGTGTACCAACGTTCGCATAACGTCCCCCTAACGTGTACCGATATTTCCCGACGTTTCGGCAAAAAATGACACACATCGACACAAGTTGGAGAGAAGCGTCGTAGTGTGACAGGGCTATTACAAGTTACCACAGTTGGTGGCCACCCGGCGAGTGTTCAAACCTCTCCCTAAGTGCGCTGGTGTGGGAATGATGAGTACTGCAACGCTGCCCGATCTGCACACTCTACATGCTCTACACGTTCTACACACTCTACACACAAAGTAGTATTTCACTGAATGTAGAACAGTTGTGGGAACCATTTCTGTGTTCCATTCTCTCTGTTTCTACCTTATCCCGCACCTCACCACGTGACCTCTCCATTCGTATTCCATTCTCACATCCCTCTTCTCTCCCTTCCTCTCCAGCCCTTCCTCATTATCATCGTGCAGCATCCTGCTGCTCTCCCTCTCTTCTCCTCCCCCCCCCGCCCCCATATCCCCCTCCTCTCCCCCTTCTCCGCCTCCTCCCCCTCCTCCCCCTCCGCTCCCCTACTATCCCCTCCTCTCCCCCCCTTTCCTTCTCTCCCTCTCCTCCTCTCGCTCTCCCTCTTCCTCTCCTCTCCCCTCCCCTCCTCTCGCCTCACCTTGCCTCCTCGTCCCCCATCTCCCCACCCCTCCCTATCGCACCTCTCCCCTCCCATCCCTCCTCTCCCCCACCCACCTTCTCCCCTCTCCTGCCTTCCACCACCCTACCACCACACACCATCTCTCCCTCCCAACCCTGTATCGTCTTACACACGCCCATCAAACATTGACCACCTCGACTCACTGCGTGTAAATCGAGAAGCTTGGTTGGTTGTTGGAGTTTTACATCCTGGCAACATCTAAGGTAATATCAGAATGGTTACCTACAGACTATTGATAGTGCGTACTCATGGCGACTTCATAGCACTGCCCCACTGGGAAATCAGGAGCACCATGATCCCTTATCCAACTCAGTCACATTATCCTGACACTGAACTAACCAGTCCTTGTCCTATCCTATTAATGCTGAGTGCCAGGCTAGGTAGTGACAAGTATCAATTTCATAAGTCATTGGTTTGACTCAACCGGGAACCAAACCCCCGCTCTCGCGCATGCGAGGCCTGCGTCTACCGATTCGGCCACCGCATCCCGTAAGAGAAGCTCAGGACCCAGGTGCATCTGGTGTCACTTCCCGCTCAATGGCCCACTCATCAATAGTTCGATCGGCCGCGGTGGCCGAATTATAAAATTGATACTTGTCACTTCCTAGCCTGGTGCTCGGCATTAACAGGATAGTGCAAGGACTGGTAAGCATAGTATCAGGATAATGTGACTGAGTGGGATATTGGGTCATGGTGCATTGAATTTAACCTATTTTGGGTAATTCGTCTTGAAAAGACTTGAATTCCCTTAAACTGTCTCCACCGATCTAAATTAGTCTGAAATCATGATTCGTACGGGGCCTGGAAAGTCTTAAAAAGTCTTGAACTTCATTTGGCCCATTTCAAGGTCTTGAATTCAACCCATTTGGGGTAATTAATCGTGAAAAGCCTTGAATTCCATTAAACTGTCCCCTCTGATCTAAATTCGTCTGAAATCGCCATTCGGCATTGTTTTTTCTCTCTCCTGAAATCCAAATGAAAATAGTCTTGAATTCCTATCAAAATCAGCCTTGAAAAGTGTTAAAATAACCTTGAATTCCAGGCCGCCAACACCATTACCTGATATCCCACTCAATTACACTATCCTGACACTGAGGTAACCAGTCCTTGCCCTATCCTATCAATGCCGAGCGCCTGGCTAGGAAGCAGCAAGTATCAATTTGATAAGCAATGTTGTCGCATGTGTTCGGGCCCTATAGTTAATAGGTAGGCAGTTGGCACACAATAGATGTAGAAGGTGAAGGAGGGTTTCCATGTTGATGGAGTGTGTAGAGAAGGGAAGGTGGGAGTGTGGGGGGGGGGGGGGAGGCCAGGTCCACAACAGGGCACTATGGTGCTCCTCAATCTGTGATATGAACAAGCTGTCCAATAAGGTACGGCCTCAGAGCAGACTTCAATCCTAAATATGTTGCGTATAAACCTGTATCAGTTCCCTATTATAGAGAGGCCTATTCAACATCAATCTCTCTTCTTTTCTTCTCCTCTCCTCTCCCCTTTCTTCCTCTCTTCTCCACTTCCCTCCTCCATGCTCTCCTTTCTTTGTCTCCCACTTCAGTCCTCCATGCTCTCCTTTCTTTGTCTCCTCTCACCTCCCCCTCCCACTCCTTTCCTCTCCTCTCCTCTCCTCCCCTCTCCTCTCCTCTCTCCTCTCCTCTACTCTACTCTACTCTCCTCTCTCCTCTCTCCTCTCCTCTCCTCTGCCCTCTCCTCTCCTCTTTTCTCCCATGTCTTGATATGACCGTACATGTTGTCAGGACGTAAAACTCCAACAACCAACCTTTCCTCTTCCCCCTCCCCCCTTCTTCTTTCCCTCCTGTTCCCTCGTCCCTTCGCCTCTCCCCTCCCCATCTCTGCCCTCCCCTCCTCCCCGTCTCTGCCCTCCCTCTCTCCTCTCCTCTCCTCTCCTCTCCTCTCCTCTCCTATCATCTCCTCTCCTCTCCCCGCCCATCTCCTCTCCTCTCCTCTCCTCTCCTCTCCTCTCCTCTCCTCTCCTCTCCTTTCCTCTCCTCTCCTCTCGTCTCCTCTCGTCTCCTCTCTCCTCTCCTCTCCTCTCCTCTCCTCTCCTCTCCGCTCCTCTCCTCTCCTCTCCTCTCCTGTCCTCTCCTCTCTCCTCTCCCTCTCCTCTCCCCTACTCTCCTCTCCTCTCGTCTCGTCTCCTCTCCTCTCCTCTCCTCTCTCCTCTCCTCTCTTCTCCTCTCCTCTCCGCTCCTCTCCTCTCCTCTCGTCTCCTCTCCTCTCCTCTCTCCTCTCCTCTCCTCTCCTCTCCTCTCGTCTCCTCTCGTCTCCTCTCTCCTCTCCTCTCCTCTCCGCTCCTCTCCTCTCCTCTCTCCTCCCTCTCCTCTCTCTCCTCTACTCTACTCTCCTCTCCTCTCTCCTCTCCTCTCCTCTGCCATTTCCTCTCCTCTTTTCTCCCCTGTCTTAATATGACCGTACATGTTGTCAGGATGTAAAACTCCAACAACGAACCTTTCCTCTTCCCCCTCCCCCCTTCTTCTTCCCCTCCCGTTCCCTCGTCCTTTCCACTCTCCCCATCCTTTCCTCTCCTCCTCCCAACCTCCAACTCTGCCCTGCCCTGCCCTGCCCTGCCCTGCCCTGCCCTGCCCTGCCCTGCCCTGCTCTGCGCTCCACTCCCCTCCTCTCCCCTTGATCCCACAACCTCCCGCATGAGACGACACATCTGCGCTCTACCTACTCGACGTTCCCACCCAGTGTGAGGGTCAGTGGTGAGGTGGTAGGTGATGGTGTGAATAGCTTAAAACCCGATAAGGCTTTTAATTCCTCTGGGAATCTGCTATGGGGATTCACTGAATCCAAGTTCAAGGTCAATATGCCCTGCAGACAGCTCAGAATGCAAATCCCATGCCAACCAGTCATTGCCCTATCCTAATAATGCCGAGTACCAAGCTAGGAAGTGACAAGTGTCAATTTGATAAGTCATTGGTTTGACTCGACCGCGAACCGAACTCCCGATCTCGCGCACGCGAGGTGCGTGCTGTGCCGATTAAGCTAGCACGTCCCGGTGACTGGATGGCGTTGTAAGTCTATTCCGTCCAATCAGCAGCAGGTAAAATGCTTGGTGCGGCCCGGCATTATTAGTTCAATCAGAGAATCTAGGTGGCGCTTTTAGATGCAAGCTTGTCTTCTGAGCAAGGCATGCCCTGTTCACAATAAAGGCCCGGTCACATACGCGTTAGTGGACATAGTTGAACGTAGTGGAGGCTAACCTAGTTGAACATAGTTGAATGTAGTTGAACGTAGTGGAGGCTAACCTAGTTGAACGTAGTTGAACGTAGTTGAATGTAGTTGAACATAGTTGAACATAGATGAACATAGATGAAGGTAGATGAACATAGATGAACGTCGTTGGATGTAGATGAAGGTAGTTGAACGTAGTTGAACATAGTTGAATGTAGTTGAACATAGTTGAATGTCGTTGCACATCAGTGCACATCATTGAACGTTGTTGAACGTCATCAAACATCATCAAACATCGTCGAACGTAATCAAATGCAGTCGAACGTAGTCGAACCTTGTCGAAAGTAGTCAAATGCAGTCGAACGTAGTCAAACGTTGTCGAACGTTGTCAAACATAGTCAAACGTAGTCGAATGTAGTCAAACGTAGTCAAACGTAGTCAAACGTAGTTAAATGCACCAGCATCCATACTTCTCTGGTACATTCAACTACGTTCAACTATTTAGCCTCCACTACATTCAACTACGTCCACTAACATTGTCTCTTCCAAGATGCCATATTTGGTGTCCACCGAGCCACTGTAAGATCCAGTTAGGTTGGTTGGTTGGTTGTTAGAGTTTTACGTCCAGGCAACATCTAAGGTCATATCAGGACGGGCACAGACTTGTGACAGTGCACACTTATGGTGACTTTATAGTGCTGCCTCACTGGGAGTGGGAGACCAGGCCGCCAACACCATGACCTGATATCCCACTCAGTTACACTATCCTGACACTGAGGTAACCAGTCCTTGCCCTATCCTATCAATGCCGAGCGCCTGGCTAGGAAGCAGCAAGTATCAATTTGATAAGTCATTGGTTTGACTCGACCGGGAACCAAACTCCCAATCTCCCACACGCGAGACCTGCATTCTACCGATTCGGCCACCGCGTCCGGTCCCTTTGATAGGATTATTTATATTTTTTCCATCAAGGACAACAATAACAGGTATGATTTGGAGCGAGAAATCCTCTGGCTGGATCCACAAAAAGGCTTATCAATCATTTAAGTCAGAATTTCTAAGGAAAAGTGGTGGTTACAGCAGTCTACAATTTGACGTGGCCAGTCCCAGAATAAAGTAGGCCTGCATGCGTGCATTTGAGCAGGGATCCAGATCACTCAGTGGTGCCTAAACCAGCACGCAAAAGTAGAGAACTACCAACAAATAAGCATATGTAGAACATAGAGCAAACAAAAAGGAAAAGAAAGTTTGTTTTATTTAATGATGCCTCTAGAGCACATTGATTTTTATCATTGGCTATTGGACGTCAAAGGTATGGTCATTCTGACATATTTCTGCTACCACCACATAGGCTACTCTTTCCGATAATATGCACTTTACCACAGACAGAGAGGGCGCCCTCGTCTCCGCTTCAAGGATACCATCAAGAGAAACCTGAAGCTAAGAGACATTAAGACTGACTCATGGACATCACTCTCACAGCAGAGAGCTAAATGGAGAGCGGCAGTCAAATAATGAAAGCAGTCTTTGTCGCATCGCGACTGACAGCATGATGATGACCACAGACAGGATAGCAATTCCACAGCCTTTGATGAACCAGTTGTGGACCATTGGTTTGAAATGAAAATATTTCCCATTGTCAGCACCCCCAGGTTAATCAAATAGTGCTAGGCCCCGTGAGTAGAATCAACTCATCCGTGTCATGCATGTGCGTGACCTTGTTAGGTGAGGGCAACTTACTGCTCAAGGTCAAATCAAGGACTATTGGGCTCACACCAGACACGTTAGCCAAATGGGTAGAACGTAGGCTTCCGGTCCGGAAGTTCAGGAGTTCGAAATGCCGGTCGAGTCAAACCAATGACTTACAACATTGATGCTGGTCACTACCTAGCCAGGCGCTCAGCAATACTATGAAAGGGCATGGGCTGGGTTAGTTCAGCATCAGGATAATGTGACTGAGTGGGATATTGGGTCACAATGACTTCAGCGTGGTATCCTAACCAGGGCAGCACTATAAATCGTAATGAGTGCGCTGTGTCACAATTCGGTACCCATGCCTGATATGAATTTTGATGTTGCACAATATTTCCTATTTTTATCACCCCCCACGATATACAGATATGATGTATATGGGATTAGGCGAGTATAAAGGCATTATTGTTTTACACTTTATTATTGTTCTGCTTCCTCCACGCCGGTGGCGCCACCATGGCCACCCCCCCGCCCCCCTTACCCTCAATGGGCACGGGTAACCTCACTCGCACCGGAGGATTTGTCTTTTTCCCTCTAGGTTAGGGCTGATATTCTTAGAGACAGAATATGTACTCATCCACTTACTGATCTTCTCTTCCTTTTGTAGTTGGCTCTCAAATGCCATGAAGCGCCGGTGGTGACGCCACCGTAGCCCTGTAGTCTCGCAGCTTATGAGTAGGCAGCCTAGCCGGTAGCGCATTGATTAAGCTCCTGTCACACATCACCGGATTGAGCAACAGACACAATTGTCTAGTTTGGGCGTCCTAAGTATTAAATGTATCAAAATGTATTAAAATGTGTCAAAATGTTGCGATATCGGGTCAAAGGCCGCTGGACGAACGGACATGAAACAGACTTGAATGGATAGCCAACAGACAAAGCGAACTGGAACTGGACAAGAACCGTAGACGTCAATCCGGTGGCATCCGTTCCAAGTTTTGTGCATGTTCAAAACTTGTACGGACACAAATCAGACTATCAATGGACTTTGTTTGGTTTCTTTCCGTTTCCTCCAATCCAGTGATGTGTAACAGGGGCTTTAACAATTGAACAATAAAACGAGTAGAATATTACATTATATAAGTAATACCTCCTGCCAAAGACTTGTATTTTTCTTAAAGATTTACACTGCCTATCATGGATAAGTCTGAATAGACTTGTTTTCACCAACAGACAGTTGGTCGATAGAAAGCCCCAGCCTACACTTTTGCCGACCCAAGGGATTTTTAACCTCCCGCACCCCATAGACATGGTATGAGAGCAACTGGCCATTGATGATGATGTAAGTTATACACAGCGGCGGAAATCCAAATTGGAAGGTGCGGGCATGGGGAATCAAACCACTGACCTTCAGATTAGGAGTCCGACCTAGACAAAAATCAGTCACTCTAACCACTCCGCCACAGAGAACAACACATAATATTATACCAACTATATGCTGTATAAGAATTATACGAGTATTAAAACCGGGAAGATCCCTCATCAGTCACTCAACTCCATGGACTGATGGAGTCTGTCCTAGTCATCTACTGCTCCAGCCTATATATATATATTATATAAATCAATCTAAACACCATCAATGACGCATCTGAAATGACCCATCCAGGGATATCGAGGGGTCGGTATCTAGTTTCCATGGCAATGACAAGTGCAGTTCCAGATCTTGACCCGCCCCCTCCCACACTCCCACCCTCCCAACCCACGATGATCACTGGGTGGGTGATTGGTGGTGAATGCATGACGTCATGTAAAGGCAACATGACTCTGCACTCTACTCTGTCATGATTGGCATGCTGCTGACTGGTTTCACCTGTAATAATATTATACAGACAGGCATCTACCAGTGAAAAAAACAGTGGTCCACAACTGATTCATCAAAGGCTGTCCTGTCTGTGGGAAAGTGCATATAAAAGACCCCCTTGCTGCTTATCAGAAAGAGTAGCCTATGTGGTAGGAGTGGGTTTCCGCCAAAGAAATATGTCAGAATGACCATATGTTTGACGTCCAATAGCCGATGATAAAAATCAATGTGTTCTAGAGGCGTCATTAAATAAAACAAGCTTTACTTTACTACCAGTGAAAGCGCCGCACGCAGTGGCCGAATCGGTAGAGCGCTGGCTTCCCCTGTGGATGGTCAGGAGTTTGATTCGCGGTCGAGTCAATCAATCAATGAAGATAATGTGACTGTGTGGGATATCGGGTCTCGGTGCTAGTGGCCTGATTTCCCACTGGGCCAGCACTATGAAAGTCGGTACCCATCCTGATTATGACCTTAGATGTTGTGAGGACATAATTCATGACACAAGATGGAACTACATAGTATGGGAGTTTATTAGTCTGAGTAAGGTACAGGTCAATCAAAGTCAATAACAATCAAATAGGAATCGAGTCTCTTCATGACCCGGGACTCAACCCTACAGTGGAGGGCATTAAAGTAGGGTCGGGTGGGGTGGGAAAAAAACAGGTGATGCTGGTCCGGGGTTGAAGTGCCGATGGGGCGGAGGTATAGGCGGAAGTGACATCAGAGACATATCACCGGGTACAGGCGGCGGCTGCCGGCGCGCATGCCGGTGTTACCACCTGGAGTTACTTCAGGGAGGGCGCCTATGTGAGGGGTGCAGGGTTAAGTTGGGTGTGGAATAGGGTAGGGGGTCTGTCCCGTCTCGGTCCCGAATTACCCATATTGCCAAAGCAATATGACCATCACCCCAAGCAAACAAACAAGGTATTCCACCATGACACCTGGTCAGAGGTCAACAAGCCATCTGCACTGTAACAGGCATCTCTACCTCCCATGGTGACCTTCCACCCAGCCTTTGTTCTATTTCCAAAACCCACCGCAAGGGGTACACGGCCTAGGGGATGGACGGCACTCCAGGAGGTTCGCGTTTTGCTGCAAAACTATATATTAGTGTTATTGTTTTTTGGGGGGGTTTTCGTGAATCGTTGGCGAAATGGGCCGTTAGTAGGCGGGTGAGGCGCCGCCTGGAGGAAAGGACAGGAATTACGGGAGCTGCTTGGAAGCAGGCCTCCCGATCACCAGGCCGCACCCCAGCCTCCAGTAACCCATAGTAGAAAGGAGCATACCAAAAGGAAGGTTACAGGAGCAATTGAAAACAAGCCTGGGTACCCAAGCTTACATGGACAGAATAAATACAGCCTCAATAAAAAAAGTAATAAAAAGAATATCGGAATAAGAACAATAAGAAGACAGGAGAATTACATACATATTAATATTTGCATAAGTACTTTTTACCTCACATAATTTATTTGCTTACCGTAATAAGTTCTAAATTTTGCAATATTATATATAGATATTAATTTTTTTTCCTTTGTATGGAATAATATATTTACTTACAACAATAAGGCCTAAATTTAATTGCATTTGATATATATATATATATATATATACAGTAAACCTCTCTATGCCGACCCATCCAGAGATTGACCACTCCCCTATATCGATCGCTTTATTTGGGTCCCAATAATGTCCTTGTAAGGATAATCTAACTCTCTAAACCGCTCACCTCCCTAAATGGACCACTTAAAGTCGGTCCCATGGTCGGTCGAATTAGAGAGGTTTTACTGTGTATATATATATATATATCTGAGATATAAGAATTATATATATATAAATTGGCAGTGCTGCATTTTTTATTGCGCATTTATTTATTTATTTATTATTCCACACATTTACATATGCAATTTGCTCCAGGCCTATTGCCGCCGCTGTCACTTCCAGTCCCAATCACCTGCCAAATCGCCATTCCCTATGAGACTTTACCTTTATGTACTGGGTAGGGCATTTTTGCTTAGCCATAGCCCGAGAAAATAAAATGAGGGCTTCCACCACACTGTCATCTGTTTGGCTCATGGATTGATGGACTTTACAGCTAGACACATTTATATATATATATATATAATTCTTCCATTGATCCGATGACAAAGCAGACAAGTTATGGTATGACAGAGAGTAATGCGATATGAGTTGGCGGTGAAAGACCGGCAGTTAAAAACTTCCGAGTGAGTGGAGCCCCACGCAGGGGGTAGAGCGGTGCATGCCGGGATCCCCCGCCTCCCACCCCCGGTTAGGGAGGGGGAGAGAAGGGGAGGCACTACAGAGCTTATTACACCCGATAACGGATATATCACTATCCATATGTATCACCGTTAAAATAGGCCCACGCGAGTGGAGAGTCCCCCCCCCCCCCCGCAGAAGGGGGGGGGCGGTCATGCTGGTACCCCCCCCCCCCCGCCAGCCCCAACAGGGGTGGTGGAAGGACCACTACAGAGCTTATTACACGCGATAAAGGGTTTATCACTATCCATATATATATATAATTCCAGTGTGCAAATGACAGTATTCGCGGCACTGGCAGCGGTTGGGGGTGGGGGCGCCACCTGTCCCAACAGTGAAAAAGGAGTCACACATAAAGTAGTACACAACATACGGGTGATCATTATAGGAAATCTTCCCTTTCGCGCCTTTATACTCGCATACTTCTTATACATCATATATATATATATATATCTTGTACCTGTTTCCTTTATATAGTATAATGTATGTGCTTACTACATACACTAATGCCTAAATTAATTTGCATTATTATATATATTATTATTATGTTTGTTTTCTTTGCATAATATAGCTTAATTTATTTTCCTGTATAGTTGTTTGTTATGTAAAGCGCCAGAGAACGGCTTGCTGGATCGGGGGCTATATAAATGTTTTATTATTATTATTATTGGCTTACCAGAATAAAGCCTAGAGGAGAGGAGGAGGAGGAGAGAGGAGAGAAGCAGCTCGTGGGGCTGTGTCCAGTGGGTCAGCTCGCCCTCTCCACACGCCACTTTGCCTCTACTACTCACATCTCTGAGGACCAGCAGGCAGCAGGGGCATTGCACCCTTATACATGTTTAATACCTCAGCTGCGGAGTGCTTTGTGTAGAGCACTGTAAGTATAACACAGCATTCCAGGGTCTGCTTCTGCCATGTGTTGGTTCTTCAACAGTCAAATGGAGCACTCACTTCACGTAGTAGTCCATGCCTTCATCGTATTAAGGTTGCATCGTCCGATGGTATGTCATCATCATCATCATCATCATGCTGTCGGTCACGATGCGACAAAGACTGCTTTCATTACTTGACTGCCGCTCTCCATTTAGCTCTCTGCTGTGAGAGTGATGTTCATGAGTCGGTTATAATGTCTCTCAGCTTCAGGTATCTCTTGATGGTATCATTGAACTGGAGACGAGGGCGCCCTCTCTTTCTGTAACCAGAAGACACTTGAGAATAGAGGATCTGCTTTGGTAGCCTGTCTGATGAAATCCTCATGAGGTGTCCAGTCCACCAGAGATTCTTTTTGATCAGAAGATCTTCCATAGAGGGCCGCCCCATCTGTTCAAGTATTTCCTTATTGATTATAACAACCAATTTAAACCATTGCGGAGTTGCTAACTGAGCCTAACTAAAGGCCCTGTCACATTACGGCGTATGGCGGGAGCGTATTGAAAACCTACGTAGGTCCTGCGCGTGCCGGACTATGATGACATTTGGTGACCTTTCGGCTGGTTTTGAGCGTATGTGGAACCTATGAGGAGCATACGAGGAGCGTATGAGGAGCGTATGGGAGCGTGCTGTGACATTTTTTGACAGTTTTGATTGGCATGTGGAGCGTACGAGTAGCGTATGAGTAGCGTACGCGTAGCGTATGCGCATATGAGTAGCGTGCATATGCTGTGCATACGCTGTGCATACGCTAGGAGTATGCTCCCATATGTAACTCATAGGTTATGCATACGCTACATACGCTAGAGATACGCTAGAGATACGCCGGTGACACAAGTTGAGCGTATGAAAAACCTATGCCGGCGTACCCCTAGCGTACGAGGAGCGTATGCCGGCGTATGAGGAGCGTATGCCGGCGTATGAGTAGCGTATGGGCCATACGCCCTCATAGGTCGAGATTTTTTGAGCATGCACAAAAAAATGTGGACGGACGGATTTATGAAAGCGTATGGCAGCGTATGCCTCATAAGCCGGCATCTGGCGGCATCTGGTGGCGTATGAGTAGCGTATGAGTAGCGTATGCATAGCGTATGAGTAGCGTATACGGCGTATGCCGACGTATATGACGTAAAGCGGCTACGCCGCCATACGCTCCCGCCATACGCCGTAATGTGACAGCCCCTTAAGGCTAACCAAGTCCGGGGGTGGTCTGGCTAGACCGGGGCCTAGACCAGGGGCTACACTGGGGGCTAGACCGGGGGCTAGACTGGGGGCTAGACCGTGTAGGCCAAAAACGGCCAAATAGCAATTTTATCCGGGGCTGTCCGGGACAGTCCGGGCGACTGGTCCGGGGTGGTCCGGCTAAAAATACGGGGCTCGTCCGGGTACGTGTGACTGGGGCTTCAGAAAATGTGATGCTTTTAGCGGACTATGCAAGTTTAACTGAAGGAGAGAGTGGTCCATGCATGCGACATGAATTCTTCAACCCTACAACTTTACATCATGCAAGGCTCACATTGCAGGATGTTATACACCAAAGAAAGTAATTCCAGTGACTAATCGACTGGGTGAATTAATATCACTCTATTACACTGGTCCATTTGACTACTTAGGTGATAATATCCTTCCGCCTAGTTCACAGGATGTTATTCACCATTAAAGTAGTCCCAGCGACTACTCATCTAAGTGAATGAATAATACCTTTTACACCCGTCTATTTGAAACTTGACTGATATCCTTCCGCCCAGGTTACAGGATGTCAGTCACCAAAGAAAGTAGTTCCAGTAACTACTCAAGTGGGAGAAGAAGTCTGTGCCTTTTTAGCCTGGCCCAGGTACAATGTCTGCCTTTGTTTGCGAAGACATGCCGTCCCCCTACACCACTGGTCCCATGACCACGATTCTGCTTAGAGTTGAACCTTCCCTGGTTATGCGCTGTAACACGCGACACCTAGCCTGTCAGTACTTCTGAGTAATACTGAGTAATTGTGCATATTGCTGCGGCAATATGGGTAATTTGGGACCGAGCCGGAACAGAGTCCTCCCTACACCCACGCACCCCTCCCCCCCGCCACACCTCTGCCCTAGTGCACTCCAGGTGGCAACACCGCCGCGCGCCGAGCAGCTGCTTGTACCCGGTGACCCCTCTGACATCATTTCCGCCGCCCATGCTCCCCATCCCCACTTCCACACCAGACTCCGGACAATCAACACATAATTTTTACCGGCCCACCTGACCCTAATTTTAACGATTAGAGTGTTGAGGCCCGGGTCACCAAGAGACTTTTTGCACACTTACCTATTAGATTCTATTCTTACCCTATTTTTCATCTTACACTGTATGGACTACCATTGCGTATAATAAATATCCCATACTATGTAGTTCCATCTCGTGTCCTGAATTACCACTGACGATAAAATCCCATGGTCATTCCAGTAGTTCTAATGTCAATGCATTTAGTATTTATAGAATGGGAATAGATTTTGTTTCCCAGGTAGAACAAATATCATGTATCGTTGGTTGGTTGTTGGAGTTTTACATCCTGGCAACATCCACGGTCATATTAGGACAGTTCACACTAATAGTGACTTTAATAGTGCTGCCCCACTGGGAGACCAGGTGGCCGGCAGCATTACCCGATATCCTACTCAGTCACATTATCCTGACACTGAGCTAACAAGTCCTCATGCTATCCTATTAAAGCCAAGCGCCAGGCAAGGTAATTCATTGGTTTGACTCGGCTAGGAGTTAAACTCCGACCTTCCACACGGGAAGCCTGCACTCTCATCGATGCTATCCCAGACTGTACAAGCCTGACAACTAAGGCCAGCCCAGACAATTCCAGTTCAGCCCAGACAATGCCGAACTAGACACGGCCCAGATAGGACCAGATCAGCCCAGACAAGACCCAACCAGACACTGCCTATACAAGACCAGATCAGCCCAGACAAGACCCAACCAGACACGGCCCAGATAGGACCAGATCAGCCCAGACAAGACCCAGCCCAGACAAGATCCAGCCAGTGACACTGCCTAGCTAGGACCAGATCAGCCCAGACAAGACCCAACTAGACCCTGCCTAGATAGGACCAGATCAGCCCAGACAAGACCCAAGCAGACCCTGCCTAGATAGGACCAGATCAGCCCAGAAAAGACCCAACCAGACCCTGCCTAGATAGGACCAGATCAGCCCAGACAAGACCCAACCAGACCCTGCCTAGATAGGACCAGATCAGCCCAGACAAGACCCAACCAGACCCTGCCTAGATAGGACAACATCAGCCCAGACAAGACCCAACCAGACTAGCCCCGCCTAGATAGGATCAGATCAGACCTCGAGGCAGCAGACAGAACCAGGTGTATCCGCCGGAGAAGGCGCCGATCGATAACCAATAAATCCAGGTGTTGCACCGCCACGTCTTACCAACAAATCACCGACACAGGTAGAATACCACAGATCCTAAAGCCCTAGTCACACGACGATTTTCGACCACTTTGCGACCACTTTGCGACCACTTTGTGACCACTTTGCGACCAATGAGCCCAACTGCTTGAGACCTGCTTGCGATCTGCTTGCTACCTCCTTGCAACTTCCTGGTGACCTCCTTGCGACCGCCTTGCGACCTCTTTTGTACGTCCTTGCAACCAAACCAACGGTCGCAGACCTCTGCACAACCAATTAGGTCGTAAGGAGGTTTTTAGTGTGAATGACACTGCAACCTCCTAAAGATCGGCGAACACTGAGGGCCAGACCACATTGCGACCACTTGCGATAATTTTGCGACCATTTTGCGACCATTTTGCGACCACTTGTGATCTCTTTTTGACCGCACTTTTAGTGGTCTCCAAAAATGATGAATCAGTTCATTCCAACGAGGCAGATTTACTTCATGCACTCTATCGCTTCAAACTGATCTTGTGTCATTATGCCTTGATATTATGTGATTCGAACACCCTTGAAGAGAATATGTCGAGGGAAAACCCGACTGGACTCAAACTAATGACTTACACAATTGATACTTGTCACTTCTTAGCCTGGCGATTGGCATTAATAGAATATGACAAGGACTGGTTAGCTCAGTATTGGGATAATGTGACTGATTGGGATATCAGCGTCATGGCACCAGCAGCGGGGTCTCTCAGTAGGACAGCACTATAAAGTCGCCATTAGTGCGTAATGTCACAAGTCAATATCCATCCTGATATTGTCTGAGATGGTGCGAGGACTTTAAACCCCGACAAACAATCAATGCACTACAAAGTCGCCATGAGTGCGCATTGTCACAAGTTGGGACCCGTCCTGATATAACCATATATGTTGCTGGGATGTAAAACGCCAAACACTGAAACAAACATGTACAGGTGCAAGTAGATTTCCTCTGCAGGGTTGACACAGTTCTGTTACATGACGGATGTGATTTGTTCCATAAATCGCGATATTTCCAGTAACTGGAATGGAGTGTGGGGGGGGGGGAGGGGGTGTCAGCACAAATAGGCCAGTTCAAACCCTTGTCCTGGGCTATATTTACACCGAACCCGCGCATGCGCGCCAGAGGCAGACACAGGTAGTGTGCTAAGTGGCACTGACATCAAACAGGATCTGCATTGATCAGCTGGGGGCGACGTCTATGAATGGTCGCGCATGTCTACCTGATAGAGGCACGATTCATAAGGACAGTGTATGTAGCGTATGTCACTTGGCAGTGTACATAGCATGGGTCAGTGTATATAGCATGATTCAGTGTATATAGTATGGATGAGTGTGGAGGTACCATATATAGACAAGATTCATAAGGCCAGTGTATGTAAGGTATGTCAGTGTATATAGCATGGGTCAGTGTATATAGCATGATTCAGTGTATATAGTATGCATGAGTGTGTAGGTACATAATAGAGGCAAGATTCATAAGGACAGTGCATGTACGGTATGTCAGTGTATATAGCATGGGTCAGTGTATATAGCATGATTCAGTGTATATAGCATGATTCAGTGTATATAGTATGCATGAGTGTGGAGGTACATAATACAGGCAAGATTCATAAGGACAGTGTATGTAAGGTATGTCAGTGTATATAGCATGGGTCAGTGTATATAGCATGATTCAGTGTATATAGTATGCATGAATGTGTACGTACATAATAGAGGCAAGATTCATAAGGACAGTGTATGTAGCTGTAGGGTCGGTGTTCGGGTCTGTGGCTATCTAGGTAGGCTAAAGTGAAAAACAATACAGACGGAGAGAAAGAGAAAGTAAAGCAAAAGTAAGAGTGTAAGAGAGTCCAAGCTTCTCTGGTTTATTATATATAGTACATGGATTCTTGTTATAGGATCATGCCATTCATTCAACCAACATGGATGCAGCATTCCCAGTTCCTCCAATAGGGACTCAGTATTCCTGGTTATCATGACCACCAGTGGTCTGATCACCACTAGATCTGGTTGACCTGTGGCCACCACCAACCTTGACCCCTGTGTGCATTGACCCCTAACTCAGCAGAGAGCCAGGCCCTGAGTGCACTCGCGTGGACCTGCCAATCCCTAATTCCATAATTACCTGCACTCAAGCATGGGCCAAGCCATATATATATATACAACATACATATACACACACTCTTGGCCAGCCCCACAGAATAATAATAGAGGATTTCCATTTCCCCGCTCTACCGATTATCGGAATATTTTACATAGCGTATGCCACTTGTCAGTGTATATAGCATGGGCCAGTGTATATAGCATGTATCAGTGTATACAGTGTCTATGAACGTGTATGTACTATATAGAGCAAGATTCATAATGACAGTGTATGTAGGGTATGTCAGCGTATATTGCATGGGTCAGTGTATATAGCATGATTCAGTGTATATGGTGTTGTAGTAGTCCAGACAAGAGCTCCACTACTATAAGGTGGCAGCAAAGTCTGCTCCATCACGTTGCAGTTTACTGCACTAGGTGGCGGTACGGTAGCCACCAGGGCTGTCATCTACAACGTCCGGCTAGGATAACCTCCTCCCCGAGGAAGTTGACGTAGGACCTGGCAGGGCAGAGGCGGGTCACTTGATCATGGACGCCACAGTGAACGGAGAGCAAATAAAGATGGGAAAGAAGCAAGCTTGCTCATTTTCCTGCTTGCTTGGGGGGTCTACAGTGTGAGGGTCAAGTTCCGGGTGGCCAATGAAGGGGCCCATCACAGTATGTCTGACTGGGTTCCCACACATGTCAGCTTTAACCATTCCCACACAGTTCAGATTTAATCCTTTCCACACATGTCAGTTTTAATTGGTACTACACATGTCAGCCTTAACCATTCCCACACATGTCAGCTTTAATTGTTGGTACTCATGTCAGCTTTAACCCTTCCCAAACATGTCAGTTTTAACCCTTTCCACACATTTCAGTTTTAATTGTTGCCAAACATGTCAGCTTTAACCATTCCCACACATGTCAGCTTTAACCATTCCAACACGTCAGCTTGAACCATTCCCACACATGTCAGTTTTATCCATTTCCACACTTGTCAGTTTAGCCATTCACCCACATGTCAGCTTTAACCATTCCCAAACATGTCAGCTTTAACCCTCCCCAAACATGCCAGCTTTACCCACTCACACAGATGTCAGCTTTAACACTTTCCACAAATGTCAGCTTGAACCATAACCACAAATGTCAGCTTTAGCCATTCCCAAACATGTCAGCTTTAACCTTTTCCACACATTTCAGTTTTAACCCTTTCAAAGCATGTCAGCTTTAACTATTCCAACACGTCAGCTTGAACCATGCACACACATGTCAACTTTAACCATTCCCACCTGTCAGTTTGAACCATTCCCACACATGTCAGCTTTAACCATTCCCACATGTCAGCTTTAACCATTCCCCCACATGTCAACCTTAACCCTTTCCACAAATGTCAGCTTTAACCATTCCCACACATGTCAGCTTTAACTCTTCCCACACATGTCAGCCATTTCCACACATGTCAGCTTTAACCATTCCCACATGTCAGCTTGAACCATTCCCACAGATGTCAGCCTTAACCATTCCTCCCTACCTACCTGCATGGGTTAAAGGTAGGCTCTGCATCAATCCCTGGACCAATATTGTGGTGAACTGGCATTATATATATATTCACAGTCTCTGACTATATTCAGAGACTGTATGTATATCTACATTCTCTGCTATATTCCGGACTCGTCCAGGGTCTCATTTCAATATACGGCCGCCATCTGGTGGAATCCATCGGTACTATTATGCGGTAAACCATATCGCTGGTGCTATCTAATGGCAGAGATAACAACACTTCCAGGTACATGACTCAAAATGGATGCCATTCTGGTCGAAGTAACCAAAGTTAGTAAAAACCATCAAAATTAACATGAAATGTGTATGGTAGGCAAAAATAAAGAAGCTATTAACAACCCATACATGGCGAAGCATCAGTGGAGTATGATGATGCGTGTTGGCAGCGCCGATTAACAATGGAGCAGTGATCAGAACGACTCTATAACATAACCACCATTTGGTATTATAATATTATATAAATTCTTTTGCCAAATGGAAGTATTGATGTGCATGCTCCAAAAGGAAGCTGTTGGCCTTTATTCTGAAGCTGCTGTCTTTGATGTTGAGTTGAGGAGACCCAGTTGCTCAGCCATCAACAAGACTTCGGTATAATTAGTATCGCTATTTTTGCCAGGCTTGCACATTTCATTCTATAGGTTCTGTCGAACTGCTGACTGCATTGTAGACATTCTATGTGGACTCAACCAACAGTAGGTTTGACTACGTAGAATATCTATTCATAGAGACTGATAGATGGGTCTGTATGAATAGGTAGGAAATAATGGATAGTCAATATTTATATTGACAGTTTATTATCATTGATTTTTTTATTGATATTACTTATTTTCTATTTATTTATTTATTTATCTAATAATTAGCCTTTATGAATAGGTATGAAATAATAAATAGCCAATATTAATATTGACAATTTATTATCAATGATATTGTTAATTATATTACTTATTATCCATTTATTTATTTATTTAATAATTAACATAAATAACACCTGTAACAATTTATTTTGTATTATTAATTAATAATTGAATAATTTATATTTGTATTTGTATTTAATTATATATTATTGTTTTGCTATTTATTTTCATTATTTACATCTTTATTATGTAACAGATAACTAATGTGTACCGGACTCCGACCCCCATTCGCTAGAGCGCAGGCTTCCTGTGTGGAAGGTCCGGAGTTTGTTTCAATCCCAGCCAACTCAAACCAATGACTTCTAAAATTGATACTTGTCGCTACCTAGCCTGGTGCTTGGCATGAATAGGATAAAACAAGGACTGGTTAAAACAGTATCAAGTTAATGTGATGGTGCTGGCGGTTGGTCTCTGTGTGGGGCATTGCTATAAATATAAACTCACCATGCCTGCACACGGTCACCAGTCGATCCCTGTCCTGATATGACCTTCGATGTTACTAGGACATAAAACAACAACAAACAAACAAAGTGGGTTTAGCGAAGGATAGAGCTGAGAGGGACAATCCACCTACTTCCGGGTGTGTAAACACGCCAGGTGCCAGCTTCAGTGTCTGCCCGGTCACCAGCAGTAGGTAGCTCAGAAGGCAGGTCTTCACCCTCACCCCATGGTGTCCTAGGTCCTACAACCCCCTAGCAGCAATGGCAGGCTCCATTCTCCACACACACTTTAGATAAACAGAAAATGTTATGTCCATCCATCCACCCACCCACTCTCCCACCCTCCCACTACCCACCCTCACACCCTCATACCCTCCCACTACCCACCATCAGACCCTCACACCCTCCCACTGTCCCACCCTCCCACTACTCACCTTCCCACCCTCACACCCTCACACCCCCACACTACCCACCTTCCCATCCTCCCACCTTCTCACTACCCACCCTCCCACTACGCACCCTCCCAACCTCCCACTACCCACCTTCCCACCTGTCCACCCTCCCACCCTCCCATCCTTCCACCCTCCCACTACCCACCCTCTCACCACCCCACTACCCACCCTCCCACCCTCCCACCCTCACACCCACCGTCCCACACCCTACCACTACTCACCCGCCGACTACTCACCTTCGCACCCTCCCACACTCCCACTCACGCTCCCACTCACACTCCCACCCACCAAGGCACTCATTGACTCACTCACCCCACCCACCCACCCTCCCACCCTCCGAATACAGTCGATCCCACCCTCACACCCTCCCACTTACCCATCCTCCCACTTACCCATCTACTCTCCAACCCATCCACCCTCCCACTACACTCCCACTCACCCTCCCACCCACTCACCCACCCAACCCTACCACCCTCCTGTGGTCTATTTATAGATACCGAATTCAGTGCGGCGCCCATACCTTGTCGAACTGCCTGCCCGTTTGACATTTAATATGTTGTTTTTGGTTGTGTGTGTGTGAGCGCGTGTGTTGGTGCGTGTGTGTATGTGTGTAACCCACTATACAGGCTGTGGTGCAGGTATGGAGGGAGGCAGTCACTTGTTGATTGGCACGTCTGTTGGTGTGTGTGTGTATATGTGTGTAGCCCACTACACGACAGGCTGTGGTGTAGGTCGGTAGGGAGGCAGTCTCTTGTTGATTGGTGTGTGTGTGTTGGTGTGTGTGTGTGTGTAGCCCACTACACGACAGGCTGTGGTGTAGGTCGGTAGGGAGGCAGTCTCTTCTTGATTGGCGCGTGTGTTGGTGTGTGTGTATGTGTGTAGCCCACTACACGACAGGCTGTGGTGTAGGTCGGTAGGGAGGCAGTCTCTTGTTGATTGGTGTGTGTGTGTTGGTGTGTGTGTGTGTAGCCCACTACACAACAGGCTGTGGTGTAGGTCGGTAGGGAGGCAGTCTCTTGTTGATTGGTGTGTGTGTGTTGGTGTGTGTGTGTGTGTAGCCCACTACACGACAGGCTGTGGTGTAGGTCGGTAGGGAGGCAGTCTCTTGTTGATTGGTGTGTGTGTGTTGGTGTGTGTGTGTAGCCCACTACACGACAGGCTGTGGTGTAGGTAGGTAGGGAGGCAGTCTCTTGTTGATTGGTGTGTGTGTGTTGGTGTGTGTGTGTGTAGCCCACTGCACGACAGGCTGTGGTGTAGGTCGGTAGGGAGGCAGTCTCTTGTTGATTGGTGTGTGTGTGTTGGTGTGTGTGTGTGTAGCCCACTGCACGACAGGCTGTGGTGTAGGTCGGTAGGGAGGCAGTCTCTTCTTGATTGGCGCGTGTGTTGGTGTGTGTGTATGTGTGTGTAGCCCACGACACAACAGGCTGTGGTGCAGGTGGGTAGGTAGGGATGCAGTCTCTTGGGGCGTATTCGATTAATCAACTTGGGTCACCTGAGCCACTTGTTGGCGCAGGCGCACGTCCTACAGACTCAGGCTGAATAAACTAATACGGTTTTCCATGCTTGGGGTGAAAGAAATGGTGGCTTAATCCAAATCTTTTCCTTTTTTTTAAATAACCGATATAACTACAGCAAAATATAATGCCAAGGTCCAGGTTAGGCAGGGACAAGTATCAATGGTATAAGTAAATTTACCAGATAACTTCTGCATACATTCTAAATACCATGTAAATGCTCACATTGATCTGACTAAAATTGATGGAGTCAGTTAAATTACAATTCTGTTGCAATGATACTGTGGAACTTGTGGGTTACAGAAGTTCATTGTGCTATACTTATAATTAGTTATATGCTGCAAATTGTGTTTTCAATAGTTATCGTATACCTTACTCTATATACCTCTTTTGTGTAAATAATCCTGAATCGATAAATGGCTGGAAGACCAGTTCTTCGCCGCTGACAAAAGACTTATTCATCAAAATAAAACATATTACATTTATATTTTTTAAGTAATTGGTTTGATTTCACCTGGAATTGAACTCCCCATTTCCCCGACGGGAAGCTTGCTGTAAAGTCGTCGGCTGGCAGCTGTAGTTGTGTAGGCAGGCTAAATAGGAAATCACTACAGGCAAGTAGAAGAAAGGCAGAAAATAAAGTGCACAGAAAGACAGAGAGCTTGCACCCTCAGGTTTATTATTATATAGTGGTTGCTAGATCCAAGATGGCCTGTCACCTGACCAGATCCTCCAATCAACAGTAAGCATTTTTGTAACCATGCCTTGGTTGTTTTGGCTCACCTGCCCTGTTGTGTCTGGGTGTGCAGTGATCCGTATCTAACAGTTGGGGGGGGGGGGGAAGCGGGGAGGGGGTTGTGAGCAGAGCTGCTAAGGTTCTATCACACTAATAGTAGTGCCCCTCTCACACTCTCTATAGTACACATAATGTCTATTTAATCTCAGTAAAGGATCACCAGCACTACACAATATCACATGCATTTGGTCACATTACATCATTTACCTTTATAGTCCATTTGTAATCTCTTATAGACCAGTTCACATTACCCACAAATGTGTATTTATCGGAATATTTTACGCTGCGCTCTATCCGCGCCCAAACTTTCTTCTCGGGATTGGATGCGGGTTGAATGCGTGTTGGATGCGCGCCATATAGTGTGGTTTAATCAGGGCAGTTCTCTTTCATGTCTGAAGCAAGTCTGCGTCCCGTCCAACACGTGACCCCTATTAAAGGTGGGTTATTGGAGTTTTACATTCTGGTAACATCTAAGTTCACATCAGGACGGGTACCTACAGACTTGTTGGTTGGTTGGTTGTTGGAGTTTTACATCCTGACAACATCTCAGGTCATATCAGGACGGGTACCTACAGACTTGTTGGTTGGTTGTTGGAGTTTTACATCCTGGCAACATCTGAGGTCATATCAGGATGGGTACCTACAGACTTGTTGGTTGGTTGGTTGGTTGGTTGTTGGAGTTTTACATCCTGGCAACATCTAAGGTCATATCAGGACGTGTACCTACAAACTTGTTGGTTGGTTGGTTGTTGGAGTTTTACATCCTGGCAACATCTAAGGTCACATCAGGACGGGTACCTACAGACTTGTTGGTTGGTTGGTTGGTAGTTGGAGTTTTACATCCTGGCAACATCTAAGGTCACATCAGGATGAGTACCTACAGACTTTTGACAGTGCACACTCATGGTGACTTTATAGTACTGACCCACTTGGAAATCAGGCTGCCAGCACAATCACCCGATATCCCATTCAGTCATATTATCCTGACACTGAGCTAACCAGTCCTCGCTCTATTCCTCATGATGGTGAGCGCCTGTCTAGGATGTGACAAGTATCATATTTTATAAGTCATTGGTTTGACTCGACCAGGAGCTGAACTCCTGATCTCCCGCACGCGAGGCCCGCGATCTGCGATTCGGCCACCTCATCCAGTTCCCTATTAAAGGCGCACAATACCATGAAACCATCAACTTTCAAAAACCACTGGACGCTATGGTCGAATCGATAGGGCGCAGGCTTCTTATGTGGAAGGTCGGGAGTTTTCTAATGTTGCCCGAGTCAAACCAATGGCTTACAAAATTGAAACTTGTCGCTACTTAGCCAGGCACTCGGCATTAATAGGATAGGGCGCAGACTGGTTAGATCAGTGTCATGATAATGTGACTGAGTGGGATATCGGGTCATGGTGTCAGAGGCCTGGTCTCCCAGTGGGGCAGCACTATAAAAGTTGCTATAAGTGCGCAATGTCACAAGGTACCCGTCCTGATATGACCATGACCATACATGTTGCTAGGACATAAAACCGCATCAAACAGAAGCTGAGTAGTGGCAGAGAGACGTTGGAGGCTGGCCAGGGGTGAATGTAATTATAACTGGCCTCTTCACACCAACAGAGGAAGTCATGCATGAGTGCAGCTCATTGCAGGTTCAGTGGAGCGTGTCAGGCAAGGTCAAGGGTCAAGGTCAAACCGCGAAGCAGCTCTTCCCGAAGGAGCAAGGAGGCAAACTAATTGCATTTTTCTTTTCTTTTAGAATAGGATGGGGGTGGGGGTGAAGGTGGGGGGTGGGGGTGGTGGTGGGGGTGGGGTGGAGGGGAGGGTGGCAGTGTGGGTAGGGTAAGCCTACAGTTAAGGTGGTGGGGCTGCAACCGAATCTGACACTGCTAGACAGCTCGATCAGGCTGGATGCAGCGGCAATCATTAGGAAGTGATGGAGTACACCAAGGTGTTGCACCATCCCCCAGCAGTGTGAATCACGTGGTGCAGTGGACCTGTTGCTACATTTAGTCATTAATCCACTCGGCTAGGGGTCATTCGATGCCAACATAATAAATAAGATGCACATTTTGATAAAAAAAATGTGCATAAAGATTTGTTCATCTGGGTTCAAACCCCAGGTAAGTCAAAAATGACTTAAAACTGGGTTTTCTTTGGTAAATGAATTTGATTCATATGAATTCTTTGTCAGAGCTGTGGCACTGGTCTTCCGGCCATAAGTGTTACAAGTACCTTGGTATTTACACAATTCTTTTTTAAAACATGGTTTATATAGTGTCTTGAAATGTGAAGTAGATTCTGAAATTAAAGTGTACACGATGCAGTAAGTAATGAGTATGAGGTACATTAAATCATTTTACATTTACATCAAAGGTTTTAGTTGTTGGTTTAGGATTTCCAATTCAGGTAAATACTAGTACCGTTACTTAGTCTTAGTTCAGTGTGATCAGATACTCTTTTATTCATTGTGTTGTTTTGTATGTGGTAGGATTTGGATGTTAGTTGCGGTATGTTTCATGCATAGTGGGTGATGAAAATGGGAAACATTCCGCCTAGAGCCGGATTCGAACCCAGGCTCCCTGACATCACCCCCTACCCACACCTACCTGTCTATGTCTACTTATGTGGCTCCTTCCCTGAGAGGTCACTGCAGACCATTACACATGTGTATTGTCATTGCATATCCTGTCGCTAGGCATTAATTACTGGTGTCAAAGGCGATGGAGGTTGGGGGGAAGGGCACATGGGAAATATTGTCCCCATAGACAATTTCGAAGCCATAATTCTTCTCATTCCGGGGCTAGCGTGTTATCCATTACACCCCCTAAAGTCCCTGATGCATCAGCCTATCCAAATATACCTGTCTGTTTATATACCGCGTTCTCTGAGAGGACAGTGCAAACTACTACAATATTAATGTTAGAGATACAGATTTCTTTTTTCTTTTGGTAAATGAATTTTATTCATTTATTAGACTGTCTCAAATGGTGCTAAGCAATATGGGACAAAACTTTGTCCATTGTAACGATCAACATACTATCTGCTTATGCATTTGCTCAGGATAAACTAATTTGTTTTTTACATGGTGTTCCATAATCGCAATAGAATACGTATTGATTTGAAGCAAATGTCCTTGCATTTTCAGTGTAACCGTTTCTGTGCTGTTTTGTGTCAATCGTTAGAATGGACAAAAAAAAAGAAGAGTTATCACCTTTTGAGACAGGCTCATATATCTTTTGTCAGTAACGTAGCACTGGTCTTCCGACTGTAAGTGTCACAGGTATCTAGGCATTTACACCTTTTCTCTTTTACATGGTTTATATAGTAAATTGAACCGTGAAGTAAATTCTGAAATTAATGTGTACACAATGCAGTAAGTAATGAGTATGAGGTACATTAAATCATTTTACATTTACATAAAAGGTTTTAGTTGTTGGTTTAGGATATGCAATTTGGTAGATACTAATACCCTTATAGATGCGATGTCTATATAAGGTCAGATATCTGACATTATTTACAGGATTTCAGACACAGGGAATTGATCAAATTGAATATCCATAGATAATTTATTATTAATAGTCTTGTACATGTGAATTTACGTGCAATATTTTCTATTTGCATCACCCAATCGACACTGGTTCCATGACCAGGATCATGTACAAGCTATGCGCTGTATAGTTGTTGAATCTACCCTGTGTATGTGTAAGTGCATCGCCTGTATGTATGTAATTGTAAGCATTAAAAACACTTAATGGACGTCAACCATTTAAAAGATTTACAATTCCCCTTGAAAGATTGTAGTAGTCTGGACTGACCTCTCAGGCAAGGAGCCGCATAGACAGATAGACAAGGATAGGGTGGTGACATCAGGGAGCCTGAGTGGTGTAATGGTTAGCACACTGGCCTGAAATGCAACATATATGTGGGTTCGATCCCCACTCTATCTGCAATATTTCCCATTTTCATCACCCCCATGACACTGGCGCCATGACCAGGATCCTGTACAAGCTACCTGATGTATGGTTGTTGAACCTACCCTGTGTATGTATGTGTTAGTGCATTGACTGCATGTATGTAATTGTAAGCATTAAAAGACTTACAATTCCAGGGGGACGAGTGTAGTAGTCTGCACTGACTTCTCAGGCAAGTAACCGCATAGACAGGTAGGCGTGGGTAGTGTGGTGATATCAGGGAGCCTAACTGGTGTAATGGTTAGCACACTGCCCGGAATACAAAGAGATGTGGGTTTGAGTCCCGCTCTAGGTGCAATATTTCCAATTTTCATCACCCCCATGGCACTGGTTGCCGTGACCATGATCCTGTACAAGCTATGCGCTGTATGGTTGTTGAACCTACCCTGTGTCTGTATGTGTAAGTGCATTGCCTGTATGTATGTAATTGTAAACATTAAAAACACTTATGTACGTCAACCATTTAAAAGATTTACAATTCCCCTTGAAACATTGCAGTAGTCTGCACTGACCTCTCAGGCAAGGAGCCGATTAGACAGGTAGACGAGGAGAGGGTGGTGACATCAGGAAGCCTGAGTGGTATAATGGTTAGCACACTGGCCAGGAATGCAAAGAGATGTGGGTTCGATTCCCATTCTATCCGCAATATTTCCCATTTTCATCACCCCACAACACTGGTTCCATGACCAGGATCCTGTACAAGCTATGCGCTGTATGGTTGTTGAAACTACCCCGTATGTATGTATATGTAAGTTCTTGGTAAATTTTAAAAGCAATAAATGAAAAATTTAAAGAGGACGTAGACCGGAATTCGAACCCAGTACCTGCAGATCTTCAGTTAAAACTCTCCTGTATAACCCAACTAAGGAACTAAGGTGTGTGATTAAGTTCTAAGTTCTAAGGCTAGCAGTGACTAGCTGTGTGAGCCTAAAGCTACTTGTGGAGGGTGGACATTGACTATTTTCATCATGTACCAACTTTTTTGTTTAAACATTAAACATTAGTTGTTTAAAACTGCATAGTCCGATGAAATATCAAATTTTCAAAACCATGATATAATTAACATGGGTAATTCGCGCACAGAGACTGGACAGCCGACACCATTCACGATATGATACTGTGCCGCCACCTTGTGGCTCCTGCCCAAACTAACCACCCCAGCAGCCACCAACGCTCCGATGGCACCACCTTGAGGACACTGGATCGTTATCCATACGCTTGATAGGTGGCGAAACAATATCAAATTTCCTGCCATTTCGGTCATGTGACCCGACGGCGGTTTGAACTCCGTGCACAACCGTCGCAGCCATCCAGCTTTCTTCACCCACCCACCCACACCGCTAGATAAAACTTAACTCTATAGGGTTGAGGGTTCGAGTCCCGCCCGATCCATTCATCAGCAGTGGACTCAAAGAAGCAGAACGACATTATCCTGACACTGAGCTAACCAGTCCTTGCCATATCCTAATCATACTGAGTGCCTGGATAGGAAGCGACATGTATAAATCTTTAAGTCATCGGTTTGATTCGACCAGGCTTTGAATCCCACAATCTACCAAAACGGGAGGCGGACGCTCAACTCATTCGGCCATCCCGTCTGGTCCAGCAGATGGCAGGACAGAAGGCGATGAATATGGTCCTTGCTGCCGACACGGCATTAAACCATCAGTATGTAAAGCGCCTGTCACACCTTACCGGACTGAGTACCGGACACCACCGGACAAAGAATTGTCTAGTCCGGTGCTCTCCGGTACACAAAATGTATCGAAATGTATCGAAATGGAGCGTAATTGGGTCAACTGCCGTCAGACAACCGGACAAGTACCGTACATGAACCGTACATGTACCGGACGAGTACCGGAAGAGAACCGGACGAGAACCGGATGGGTACCGGACATGTACCAGACAAAACGGACAAACCGGACACCAATGAATGGGTACCTGACATGCACGGATGGGTACCGGATGGGTACCGGATGGGTACCAGATGGGTACCGGACAAACTGGACACCAACTGGACACGTCAGTCTGGCATTGTCCGGTAGAAGTTTTGTGCATGTTCAAAACTTGTACCGGACACCACCGGACACCGCCGGATGGGTACCGGACATGTACCGGAAATCGCCGTACAGTACCGGACAGTGTCCGGTTCTCGTCCGGTTCCCCAGTCCAGTAAGGTGTGACTGGGCCTTAAAACCTCTCCCGTCTCTATTGATTCATCCCTTCCCAGAATCCTCCCTGTGTCCTAGCTTCCTCCCTGAGAGCTGGCTGGTGGGAATCCCATAAATCGGCTCCACCCCGTCTGCGTGACAGGCGTGCATGTCACCAGTCATGTCCGCCCCCTCATGATATGACCTCAGATGTTGCTAGGTCGTAAAACAACAAACATACCCGTCGTGTAACTCCAACCAGACACCGTCGTGGTATGACCTTAGATCTTGCTAGGATGTAAAACAACAACAAACGAACCAATCGTGTAACCCCAACCAGACCCCGTCGTGATATGACCTTACATGTTGCTAGGATTTGAAACTCCAACAACCAGCCCACCAGATCCGGGTTAACTACTCATCATTCTTTACAATAGTCGTGGGTGGTGACGGAAATGGGAAATATTGCGCCTAGAGCGGGAATCGAACCCATGTCTCTTGCATTCCAGTGTGCTAACCATTTCACCACCTAGGCTCCCTGATGTCACCACCCCACCTACGCCAATCTGTCTATGCAGCGGCTCCTTGCCTGAGAGTTCAGTGTAGACTACTACACTCATCCCCGTGGAATAAGTAAGTCTTTTAAATACTTATTTTAGGCTTACAATTACATACATACAGACAATGCACTTACACAGTGTAACAATATATGGATGTTTGGTTCGGATTTATATTGGCAAAGAACATTATTATTCTCAGGCGACGGAGTGGGGACCAGGATTATGTAACAGAGAAGCAATGGATGCCCCACTCACTGTGTGACATAAGCGCCTATGTGGAAATGCGAAAACACATAACGACCGAGATTGTGATGTGATGCTCATACTTAAGAGACGGTTAATAATTATTTAAATGTTCCCTTCCTGCACCAGAAAGAGTGCATTGAGGGAGAGAAGTATTGACATATGTTTGTTGTAACTGTCTGCAACTACCTGTTAACACGGGGCCGATGGACAAGCACACCCATCCATCCTGCATACATTATGGACACCACCTGCAGCTGGGTGTAAAATATTCTGATGTAATGCATTGGTGGGGGAATGCAGATGTTCTATTACTGATCGGCTCTACGTGACCAGGTGCATGTATGTATATATGTAGGTGTTGGTGGTGCCTGAGTGAGATGTAAATAGACATTGTGGTGCTGGCAGGGCTGTGTGTAAGGGGCACTCAGAGCCTACCCCCTCCCCCTTGTGCTAGGTAGGATCACCACACTCAGGCTCAAGGGAGGTGGTCGCCAGGGGAGCCACACAGCTTGGTGGTGGTGGGCAGATCACTGGTAACCATGGGGACCAGGAATGCTGGATCCCTATTGGTAGAGCTAAGAATGCTTGTTTACCATTGGGGGAAAAGGGTGGAGTGATACTCTTCACTGAATCCATGTACCATATAAATAATAAACCAGAGGGCTTGACTCTCTCTCTTCTTTCACACTTTATACTCTTCCTTTCTCTTTGTCTGTATTGATTTCCCTATAGCCTGCCTACACAACCACAGATTCAAGCCGTAGACTTTACATGGGGTTGAATGACAGCTGCCCCCTATTAGGGCATCGCCCACCCAGGCTGTAGAAGGTGTCTGATTGGCTGGCTGTGTGAGCCCACTCATCTCCATTCCTTATACCTGACACACAGACCACACTCTAAAACTCTGGGAGAAGCACTCATCGAGACAACTCCACTCTCTACACTTGAACTAGCAACATCTATTCCAAAAGAGACTGAGCTGTGTGCAACAACCATTGGACCCAGGTTCAATGGATTGTAGCCACTGATTCTGATATACACCAGTAGGAGTGATGAGGATCTGTGTGGACAGTTGGTAAGGTTGATTGATTGATTGATTGGTGGTTGCTTTACGCCGTGTCGGCAGCATAGGCCATATTCACAGCGAGAAATGTTTGTTTTTTGTTCAAACCATCGCTTTTACATGTAAAAGCAGACAATAAATTATGTGCCAATAGACACTCATTAAATTAGAAAGCTCACAATCATATATTTGTGGTCAAGGGAAACAAATTCCCATAGAAAAAGAAAAGTTTCATTAATAATTGATAGAATCTATTTAGTCAACAATATGAGGTGGTACAGTCCAGCTGCCCTCAAAAAGGCTAACATGTTTTCCTGTTTTACCTTAGTAAAAAGGTCATGCATACTGTCTGCAGTGTAGAACCGTTGGCGCAGGGCCAACAAATCAACGCAACTTAGTAAAATGTGTTTGAGTGTCAGCGGGGACTGACACCCAATACATTCAGGGGGAGGTTCCCCCTTGAGCAGAAAAGCATGTGTAAGCCACAAGAGGCCAATACGGCAGCGGGAGTTGGTAAGGAGCGAGGATGATAGGTCGCCAGTACCTGAACAGGTGTTGATGCCAATAAAGCACAACTTCTTCACTGTCAATCTTGTGCGACTTGTCTTCCTTTATTCCTTATGAGTTGTTGAAAGTAACGACAGGTGGGAACTGACAGACAGTTGTCAGAACACACCTGTGGAGACTAGTAATGTGCGGGGTTCAGACGGCTGAGTCCCGACTTATTACGACAGGGTGTAAAATATTCTGATAAAACACATTGCTGTGGGAATGCAAATGGTCTATTATGGTAAAAGTTATATAGTGCCAGGTGCATGAATGTATTTATGTAGTTGCTGGTGATACGTTACTCATGGTCAATAGTCATTGTGTATTAGTCAGATAGTGTGAAAGAGGCACTATGAGATAGTGTGTAAGGGGCACTTGGAACTCTACCCACTACCCCCTCGCACCTCTGTTAGTCACAGATCACCACACACTCAGCTCAGGCAGGTGGTGGCCAAGGGAGCCACACAGCATGGAGGTGGTGGGCAGATCACTGTAGCCATGGTGACGCAGGAATGCTTGCTGTTCATTGGTGGAACTGGAAATGCTTGATTCTCATTGGAGAAGACGGTCAGGTGGTATGCCATACCAGATCCATGTACCACTATAGATAATAAACATGAGGGCATTGTCTCTCTCTGTACTTTCATTCTTTATACTCTTCCTTTCTCTTCTTGCCTGTATTGATTTCACCACCGCAGATTCCAGCCTTGGACTTTACAAGGATACGTTCAACAACCATGCAGCGCAGCATGTAGCTTGTACTGGATCATGGTCACGGCAACGGCATCATGTGGGCGCGGGCGGGGGTTGATGAAAATGGCAAATATTGCACTTAGATTGGGAATACAATGCACAGCTCTTTGCATTCCGGGCCAGTGTGCTAACCATTACACCACCTAGGCTCCGTGATGTCATATCCTGTTCTACCTGTATTTTCGGCTCCTTGACTCAGAGGTCGACCAGACGGGATGGCCGAATGAGTTGAGCTCCTGTTTTGGGAGATCGAGGAATCCGAACCCATGGGTTTGTGGGCTCGAAATCCTGACAAATCAAGCCAATGACTTAAAAATGTATACTTGTTGCTTCCTAGCCTGGCGCTCGGCATTATTAGGATAGGGCAAGGACTGGTTGGCTCAGTGTCAAGATAATGTGACTGAGTAGGAAATCGGATCATGGTGCCAGTGGCCTCATCTCCCAGTGGGACAACACTATAAAGTCACCCAGCGCCAGGCTAGGTAGTGACAAGTGTACAAATGTGTAAGGCATTGATTGCTTTGACTCAGCCGGGTATTTGCCGCTACGGCCTCCTGCACCGGAAGTCAGCCAACGCTCTTACCAATTCGGCCACCACTCATGGTATGCTAATTGTGAAATTGTTGTGCCAACATTCCTGCCTCTTTTAAACAGTTAGTTAGTACAACCGAACGTATTGTTATTTAGTTAGCGCAACCGATCCTATTGTTAGTTAGTTAGTACAACCGATCCTATTGTTATTTAGTTACCACAACCGATCCTATTGTTAATTAGTTAGTACAACCGATCATATTGTTAGTTAGTTAGTACAACTGATCATATTGTTATTTAGTTAGTACAACCGAATGTATTGTTATTTAGTTATCACATAACCGATCCTATTATTAGTTAGTTAGTACAACCGAACGTATTGTTATTTAGCTAGCACAACCGATCCTATTGTTAGTAAGTTAGTACAACCGATCCTATTATTAGTTAGTTAGTACAAGTGATCTTATTGTTAGTTAGTTAGTACAACCGATCCTATTATTAGTTGGTTAGTTAGTACAATCGATCCTATTGTTACTTAGTTACTTAGTACAAGGGATCATATTATTAGGTAGTCAGTTAGTACAATAGGATAGCTCCTATTGTTAGTTATTTAGTACACCCGATGATATTGTTAGTTATTTAGTACAACTGATCCTATCATTAGTTAGTACAACCGATCCTATTGCTAGTTAGATACTACAACCGATCCTCTTGTTAGTTAGTTTGTACAATCGATCCTAGTGTTAGTTAGTTAGTACAACCCGCCCTATTGTTAGTTAGTTAGTACAACCGATCCTATTGTTAGTTAGTTAGTACAACCGATCCTATTGTTAGTTAGTACAACCGATCCTATTATTAGTTAGTTAGTACAGCTGATCCTATTCGTAGTTAGTTAGTAGAACCGATGTTATTGTTAGTTAGTTAGTCAGTTAGTAGAACCGATCCAATTGTTAGTTAGGTAGTATGACCTATCCCATTGTTAGTTAGTACAACCGATCCTATTGTTAGTTAGTTAGTTAGTAGAACCACTTCTATTGTTAGTTAGTTAGTACAACCGATCCTATTGTTAGTTAGTTCATACAAACTATCCTAGTGTTAGTTAGTTAGTACAATCCATCCCATTGTTAGTTAGTACAACCGATCCTAATGTTAGTTAGTTAGTACAATGGATCCTATTGTTAGTTAGGTCGTACACCCTATTCTATTGTTAGTTAGGTAGTACAACCCATCTCATTGTTAGTTAGTACAACTGATCCTAGTGTTAGTTAGTTAGTACAACCCATCCTATTGTTAGTTAGTTAGTTAGTTAGTATAACCGATCCTATTGTTAGTTACTTAGTTAGTACAACTGATCCCATTATTAGTCAGTTAGTTCATATAACCGATCCTATTGGTAGTTACTTAGTTAGTAGAACCGATCCTATTGTTGATTACTTAGTTAGTACAACCGATCCTATTGTTAGTTAGTTAGTAGAACCGGTCCTATTCTTACTTAGTTAGTTAGTACAACACATCCTATTGTTAGTTAGTTAGATAGTTAGTAGAACCGATCCTATTGTTAGTTAGTTAGTTAGTACAACCGACCCTAATGTTAGTTAGTTAATACAACCGATCCTACTGTTAGTTACTTACTACAACCATTCCAATTATTAGTTAGTTAGTTAGTTAGTTAGTTCGTAGAACCGATCCTATTGTTAGTTAGTTAGTACAACCAATCCTATTTTTAATTTGTTAGTACAACCCATCCTATTGGTAGTTAGTTAGTACAGCGGATCATATTGGTAGTTAGAGAGTACAACCCATCCTAATGTTAGTTAGTTAGTTAGTAGAACCCATCCTATTGTTAGTTAGTTAGTACAACCGATCCTATTGTTAGTTAGTTAGTACAACCGACCATATTGTTAGTTAGTACAACTAATCATATTGTTAGTTAGTACAACCGATCCTATTGTTAGTTAGTACAACCGATCCTATTGTTAGTACAACCCATCCTATTCTCAGTTAGTTAGTACAACCGACCCTATCGTGCTACCCGGAACAAACAACGTCCTACTGGGTTTGTGGGTTTTGTGTGTTTTTATTAAAAACAAGCATCGTGATACTGATAAGGTCCACTTCGATCATTCTGAGTTAATTACCAAAGTATGATGTCCGCAATTCAGACAGCAAACTTTGCCGGGGCTAATTGAATTGCAGTAATCGTCAGATCACCCCTCGTCCCACTGGCCTTCGCCTATTAATACACAGATGGTTTGGGCGATGTTAGGGCGTTCGGAAAATATCGAGGCGGGTGTTGGAAGCAAGATAAGCTGAAATTAATGTTACCCATCACTCAGAATGGACAGCTTTGTCAACCAACAGCTCATCAATGAACACAGACGATAACTTCCGCTTACATTCTAAATACCATGTAAATACTGGCTTTCATCTGATTAATATTGATGTAGTTATATGACACTACTGTTTGCCGTATTGCTGTGGAACCTGTGGGTGATATAATTTAATTATATTCCATGCTGCAAATTGTGTATTCAACAGTTATTGTGTACCTTACTCTATTACACCGATCTTCAAATTGTGTATTCAACAGTTATCATATACCTCACTCTATTATACCGATTGTCAAATTGTGTATTCAACAGTTATCATATACCTCACTCTATTATACCGATTGTCAAATTGTGTATTCAACAGTTATCAGATATCTCACTCTATTATACTGACTGTCAAATTGTGTATTCAACAGTTTTCCTATACCTTACTCTATATACCATTTTTGTGTAAATAATCCTGAATTGAAAAATGGCTGGAAGACCAGCACTTCGGCACTGACTGGTTTGCTTCAATCGGGCGCTGTGGCTGAATCGGTGGAGCGGGGGCCTCGCGTGCGGGAGATCGGGAGTTTGGTTCCCGGTCGAGCCAAACCAATGACTTATACAAATTGATATTTGTCGCTATCTAGCCTGGCGCTCGGCATTAATAGGATATGTCAAGGACTGGTTGGCTCAGTGTCAGGATAATGTGACTGAGTGGGATATCGGGTCATGGTGCCGGTGACCTGAATTTCCAGTGGGGCAGCACTATTAGTGCAAACTGGTACAAGTCAGTTGCCATCCTGATATGACCATCAATGTTTATGGGGCGTAAAACCTCATCAAGCGTGTGCTTCATTCAGTCGTTTCCTAGCTATGACTAAAGTTAGGATTCCATATATGCGATATGCGAATGCAAATTTATGTGTATGAGCTATGCGAATTGTGTGATCCCCAAAATACGAATTACCTTTCGTTTTAAGTTAGACTATTTGATTTTCGATGCGCCTTCACACCAATTGCTACACGGAACAATCCAGTTTACCGTCTACACAAATCGGATTCGCAATCGAACATATGGAATCAAAGCTATTGTATTTACATATTTGCCATTTTATGTTGCATTCTCATACCGCATACCACATAAAGAAAACTACGTAATGCATACTGCATAAGGCATACCTAATAACGCATAACGCATAATGGAGATAACATACCGCATACGACATAAAGAAGACTACATAACGCACACTGCATAACACATACCTAATAACGCATAACGCATAATGGAGATAACATACCGCATACGACATAAAGAAGACTACATAACGCACACTGCATAACACATACCTAATAATGCATAACGCATAATGGAGATAACATACCGCATACCACATAAAGAAGACTACATAACTCATACCACTTAGCGCATACCTAATACCTAATAATGCATGATGCATAATTCATTAACGCAGACCACAAACTGCTACCCACATAACGCATAACAAGTAATGCATATGCATAGCACATAACACATTATGTATAGCACATACCTCATAATGCATAGCGAATAATGTATAACGTATAATGCATAACACATAGCGAATAATGTATAATGCATAACACATAGTGAATAATGTATAACACATAACACATAGTGAATAACGTATAATATGTAATGCATAACACATGGTGAATAACGTATAACACATAATGCATGGCGAATAACGCATACTGCTTATGCATAGCACATAATGAATTACATATAGTGTATACTGCATAATGCATAGCAAATAATGTATAACGCATAGCGCATAAGGCATAATGCTTACGCATATCACATAACGCATTATGTATAGCGCATACCGCATACCGCATAGCGAATAACATATAATGCATAATGCATGGCAAATAACGCATTTATATAATGATTACGCATAGCACATAACGCACTATGTATAGTGCACACCACATAACGCATAGCGAATAATGTATACCACTGTCGTATAACGCACACCACAAAATGCTTACGTGGACCAAATAATGCATAATTCATACCGCACATGCATGACGCATAACGCATAATGCATAATGCATAATGCATAACGCATAGCACATAGCACATACCACATACCACATACATGGAATCCTAGCTTACGTAGTGACTGGCTGGACACCAGTCCCGCTATCTCGGAAGTAATGTATTCGATGCGCATCCCAATGTGACCTTGGATGTTGCCGGGACGTAAAACCCCAGTCACTGACTCTCAACTGCGTGTAATCTGATAAGAGAGATGGGCCTAAATGAGTCTGGTGTAATTGAATGGACCTCGCCGTCCTGACACGTGTACCGATGTAAAGACCTCGGATGTTGCCGGGACGTAAAACCCCAGTCACTGAATCGCAACTGCGTGTAATCTGATAAGAGAGATGGGGCTAAATGAGGCTGGTGTAATTGAATGGACCTCGTCGTCTCTACACGTGTACCGATGTAATACCCCTGTCACACTACGACGTAATGAGCGAACATGAACCTAACGTGGTGATTTTTCGTCATTACGTTGATGTATGTTGGATTACGTTATGATGACATCATAATGACGTTAGACTGAGGTCGAGCTATGTCACATTACGTCGTGTTACGTCGAGTTACGTCGAGGTTTTGGACACGTTCAAAACTTTCGACGTAGCTCGAACGTAAGGGTTTACGTTCGCCGTACATTCTGTACACATTTCGACGAAAGTCAATGACGTTAAACAAATGTTATTAAAATGTCGGTCACTACGTTCAACTACGTTGCATTACGTTGCACTACGTTGACCCACATTAATCCCAGGGGGAACGTGCAGTCCACGTAGTGAAAACGCCGGGTTAACGGACGCCGAACGGACGTCCAACGTAGGTTTACCGTTTTGCCACCGTTTCCTGACGTAAGTAGCATAAGGTAACGTAAAGCAACGTAGTTCTGGCGATGGAATAACGTACATAGCATTCCCTGAGCGTAATTACATTGTCCTCTCTCGATGAATGACGCTATCACTACGCTTTACCGCCGTTACTCTCTCGTCCACTACGCTGCATCCACGTTCAACTTGTGCCCAAATTTGCATACCACACCGAGAAGTTCAACGTTCTTCACGTTCTCCCTATGCCGACGTTGTTACGTCGTAGTGTGACAGGGCCATAAAGACAGTTAATTAAGGGCCCGGTGTCACGGAATAAAATCGCCCCCATAAAATTGTCTCCATCGTCCGGCAACGACGAATTTATTTCCAAATAAAAGGCCCCCCCCCTTGAAATGGGATGGACATGACCCATGATATTTAGTTTTGTATATACAGTAAAACCTCTCTAAATCGACCGACCTTGGTACCGACTTTAAGTGGTCCAATTAGGGAGATGGTCGGTTTAGGGAGTTAGAATATGGTTACAAATATACAATGGTATTGTTGGGACCCAAATAAAGTGATCGATATCGGGGAGTGGTCGATCTGTGGAGGTGGTCGGTTAGAGATGTTTTACTGTATATATATAATTATATATAAATACTTATATATATATGCTGTATAAGAATTATAAGAGTATAATAACCCGAAATTCCATACTCGCTCCTCACACACACCAATAATCGGGTGGTTGAGCCTTTCATAATATATCAATATTATCTATAATACATGCCTTGGGGGTGATGAAAATTGGAAATATTCTGCCTAAAGTGGGACTCGAACCGAGATATATTTGCATTCCGGGCCAGTGTGCTAACCATTACACCACCTAGGCTCCCTGATATCACCACACTACCCATGCCTACCTCTCTATGCAGTTCATTGCTTGAGAGGTCAGTGCAGACTACTACACTCATCCCCCTGGAATTGTAAGTCTTTTAATGCTTACAATTACATACATACACGCAATGCACTTACACATACATACACAGGGTAGGTTAAACAACCATACAGGGTGTATCTTCTACATAATCCTGGTCACGGCAAACCAGTGTCATGGGGGTGGGATGAAAATGGGAAATACTGCCGCCTAGAGCGGGGACCTCGAATCCACATCGCTTACACTTCCTGGGCCATGATGTAACCATTACCCCAGCCCACTGCTATGGCTAACCATTCTCAGACGTTGCCTACCTAATATTGTACATACTACCCCAACCAGCCGGTACCCGATGTGGATCCCTTGTTCCCCCAAATGCATCAGCCCAAATGCCAAGTCGTTATCCAATACGATAAATATGGTAATAACATTTCGGCCTCAGCCCTTCCATTTAAACCAAGCCTGGTTTTACATCCAAATGATAAGTATACAGAAAAAAAGTTACCATCAGTTAACTACTTTTTATCAGGGAGCCTGCGCATAAAATAACTCCAACATGATCGTAATACATACTCAAAAAGTCGGTTTTTATAGCAGTCCGGTTTTCAATCAAGTTCTAGGGTCCGTCAATAGTCGGGATACTGATAACAACTTGGCAAAACGAAAAACGGTGTATATCAAACTATCGGGTCTCAAACTCTGCCAATTCAAGGAGATTGTTGGTAAGGGCCATCTCAGACTTTCGTACGGAATTATATAATGGCAAGCATATTATTCTGGGTGCGATGGGGAAAATTTATAAAAAGTTAATTCCCATCCATTGTACTTTGGTGTTAACTATAGTTTTTATAATGCTGAGATTTGGGAGAGACTGTGCCTAATAAAAGAAACATATTGGAAACTTCTCGATCCATACAGTGAATGGAGAAAAGACATTTAACAGAGAATCTGTTTAAACTGTTTCACACTGTCTACTACAAGGTTCAAAGCCAAAGCTGACAGATAATCAGAACTCGGGGTTGAGTACAGCATACGGATTGTCCCCCACCCAGATGGGTAATGGCGGCTGATGACACGCATCATTGGCCTCACAATAGTCACAAGTAAACGAAAGCCAGAACCTGGAGAGTCATTATCCTGAACTCTGGAGTAGGAACCACCCTGAACAAACCAGTCACTGCTGATGCATAAACGCTTTGCCAATTAATTTGTACCGCCTGGACCCTGTCCCTGGTGAGCTGCTCATAACAAAAGTTGAGATTTTGACTTGGTAGGGTTACATACCTGGTAGCTGGACGATGGTTATTGTGCCAACTTACCACGACTTGACTTGCTTTCCTGCCTTCGAGTACTCGTAATGATTAGGCAGGTGAGCTATGGCAATATATCATTAGGGGCATGCGGCAGTTCAAACTTCAGCTTTTAAAGACAGAAGCCAGTTTTAGGTATGAGGCTCACATTTCTGCGGTTCCAATCTATCCTCAAACCAAGTGCCATTTCCGCGCTTGAACCCCTGTTTTGAGTTTCACAGGTGGATCCAATGGGTAAGCGCAGCATCCCGATGCTGGCTAATCTCCTCTTTGACCTGTCTAGTCAAACCTAATGCTTAAATGAACCAGCCGTGCGGCATTATTAGGAAGGAAAAGACTGTAGCTAGGCAAATACTACTTCAGTCCTTGCCAGGTTCCATAGCCACATAACTTGCCTGAGGCGCTGTGTTGACCCTCCTGCTTGACCAGCGTTGTAATAAACACCCCATCACACCTTTCATCGTAGCACAGGGTGTTTGATACTTGATCAAGACTTACCTCCCGAAAGGCAGCTAGTAGGGGTATCAGCCATAATCGGAAAAAAGCCTGATGCCAACACTGGGAGCTTCAGGGTTTGATTGTCATGTGAAATAGCCAATGTCCTCAGAGACTTGACGCCCCCTGCCCATTGACAAATAAGATGTATGACCCCTGTCGCCTTGGACGTACTACTGCGGTGTTGAAAGAAACTCTTGTTTTGGTCACTGAGCGAGTGAGCACAAAACTAACCAAAACCACAGCCATTTCCACTACTGTAGTATTCAAGGGTTTGGTTGATGTCACGCTGAACCTCAACAGTCATATCCGACTCATGGAACCTGCAGCGTGACTCATATGCTTATAGTGCTGCCATAAGAGCTGGGCTGCCTGATATCCATAGCATTCCTAATGACCCCGTCTGTTGCCCTACTAATTAATGCGACCCCTGAGCCAGAGTTTGGAAGGAGATGGGTTATTCGACCATTCAAAGCCCAGACACCACACGAGACATGCTCTAAATATTGCGGCCATCCCGCTGGTCAATGATGGGCACATGTCCTCAGCCAGTCACCGTCTCTCAAGATACATGATCCAGGAGCGACGCAATGGGCCTAAAATCAAAAGCTCTGTCAAATAGCAGAGATCTAAAGTGGCTCGGCAATCCGGTGCAGTCCGAGATTGATGACCTTTAAGCATTCCTTTACCGTAACAATCTCCGCCGACATGCAGTGTGAACATGCTTCCCAGGTGGGAGAGATGGGTGTTCAACATTCAGATTACTGTATATACGCGAATTAACGGGTGGGGAACCTTCCCAGTGGATGCCATCAGCATGTGCGTAGTATAGGGTCTTCAACATTCAAAGTACGATAAACGAAATTAAGCGGACCTCCAGGTGGAAGATGAGTCCAACCCCACGTTCATACCATTAAGTGGACCGTTAACTTCTACCATCGCAATATAAGTGGACCTCCAGGGCAGAGATGGGTCTTTCCAACCAATTCCAAAAGTACCTGTAGATTAACATGCCAAATATAAGTGGACCTCCAGGTGGAGAGATGGGTCTTCAACATTCAAAGTACTGTATATACGCAAATATAAGTGGACCTCCAGGTGCAGAGATGGGTCCCCTTCAAAACCATTTCGCAAAAGTAACGCATATATAACCAAAGAATATAAGTTGGACCTCCATGTGGAGAGAGATGGGTCTTCAACATTCAAAGTCACTTTGAATATAAGACCGCATTAAGTGGGCTCCATGAAGAGAATTCTCTGCGGTCAGGTTGCAGAGATGCGTCTTCAAACTTTCAAAGTACCTATATACGCGAATATAAGTTGGGACCTTTCCAATGTCAGGAAGATGGGCTGTCAGATGGTCTTCAACATTTTTCAAAGTAAACTCCATAATCTAACTCAAGCGATATAAATATAAGTGGACCTCCAGGTGCAGAGATGGGTCTTCAACATTCAAAGTAAACCGTATATAAGCACCCATAAGTTGAGTAACGTACCGTATATCGCGAGTGGGCCCAGGTGCAGAGCCAACATTCCAAGTACTGTATATACACGATATAAGGGACCTCCAGGTGGCAGAAGTAACATCAAGTACTATCGCAATATAAGTGACCTCCAGTACAGAGATGGGTCTCAGTCAAACCATTATTCGCGAAATAAGTGGACCTCCAGTGAGAGATGGGTCTTCAACATTCAAAGTACTGTATATATGCAAATATAAGTGGACCTCCAGGTGGAGAGATGGGTCTTCAACATTCAAAGTACCGTATATACGCGAATATAAGTGGACCTCCAGGTGCAGAGATGGGTCTTCAACATTCAAAGTACCATATATACGCGAATATAAGTGGACCTCCAGGTGCAGAGATGGGTCTTCAACATTCAAAGTACCATATATACACGAATATAAGCGGACCTCCAGGTGGAGAGATGAGTCTTCAACATTCAAAGTACCATATATCGTATAGTGGACTCCGGGTGGCAGAGATAGGTTCAATGGACCAATATCACCCCAGGGCAGAGATGGGTCTTCAACATTCAAAGTACCGTATATACGCGAATATAAGTGGACCTCCAGGTGCAGAGATGGGTCTTCAACATTCAAAGTACTTATTAGCAAATATAAGGACCTACCAGGTGCAGAGATGGTTCTCCTTCAAAACATTCCAAAAGTATCCAGTAAGTATACACAGCTAAATAATAAGTGGACCTCAGGTGCAGAGATGGGTCTTCAACATTGTCCATAACGAATTCAAGAGGACAGTAAGTCCACATCATATATACACGAATATAAGTGGACCTCCAGGTGCAGAGATGGGTCTTCAACATTCAAAGTTTAATATCAAAGAATAAGTGACCCCCCAGGTGCAGAGATGGTCTTCAACATTCAAAGTCCTATTACGATATAAGTGGACATCCAGGTGGAGAGATGATGGGTACTTCCAAACATTCAAAGTACTTTATAGCAACTATAGTGGCCCTCCCGGTGCAGAGTTGGGTCTTTCACATTCCAAAGTTCAGTATATACGGAATCTAAGTGAACCCCATGGACGATGGGTCTCACACAGTACTTATATATGATTAATTCCCCGGTGATTCTCAACTTCAGTACTGTCAAGCAGATATAATTTCCAGTGCAAGATTTCTTCAACATCAAGTACTATATAGAATTAAGTGACCCCAGTGACCATGCTTAAATTTAATACTATATACAATTGCGACTCAGTCAAATTCTCACCAATAAAGACTGTAATACAATATACGACCTCAGTGGAGCGATTTTCACATTCAAAGTTATATAAGCAATTTGTATCATGAGCTTTTTTCAATTCAAAGTACCATATATAACGAATAAAGTGACCCCATGGCAAGATGTTTCAAATTCAAAATAATTTGCGAGATAGGACTGTGCAGTCTTCAATTAAGGCCTGTAGTATATTGGGTGAACCCCTCCACTTTTTCATATCAATACAACAATTTTTCCCCCTAAGATTTTATGTGAATATTCATTCTAACTATAGCATAGAGGCAGCCACTTATCGAAATCATTTTCCACAAATAAAACAATATTGTAGGAGTCAATTTGAACATAGCATATACTGCATTCAGCATTTCACAATTGTTATTTGAAAACTTGTATTGTAGATAAACATACCATAAAAAATATATCTAATAATACATTAAGGTTGTTTACACTTTTTTACATTTATATCTATTGCATTGCATTTAACATCAATCTAATCAGCACATCTTATACCATCTGCATTTAGATTTAGACAAATCTGGTCACTCAGACTAGTGTTAGAGCCATAGCCAGAGTCAGTTTTACTTATTGTATTCATGTTTTTATTCATATCCTATTGTTAATGACATATATAGAACTAGAAAATGAGTAGGGTTATTCAGACATTGGTTATATATTTCTCTGAAACAAGTGTCTGTTGACACATTTGGCATTTTAATATTTAGAACAAGAATGAATAATGGTGATGTGGATATCAGTCTTAAAGTGACTGATTGTTTTGTGTAGAATTTGTTTTGTGTACAATTTGTGTTTCTTAGCTCAAAATGCTTAACTATGGTTAGTTGTATCTTAATTATATTCTTTATGTCATTATATTGCATGTGTGCATCCGTGTTTATGCCAATTTGTTATGTTTTTCTATTAATTTGGAACAAAATCGAAGTTTTGGCCTATGTGTATCAGCAAACTCAATGATTGTACATCTTTATTTTGCTGTCAAGGCCATTTTCAGCACATGCATAATTGGAATTATGCACTCGTCTATTTAATAGAACCTATTACTACAGCAGCTTGCATGCCAACATTTAATTTATACGTTTGGACTTCAAATATCTCAAAAGTTAGCCATTTAAAATACAAGACACTTCATACGAAAAGCCCCTGTCACACCTCGCCGGATTGAGGAAACAGAAAGGAACCGAACAAAGTCTGCTGATATCCGGAAAAGTCCAGTTTGTGTCCATTGCATATCCGTTGCATATCCATTGATATCCAATCATATCCGGCCCGATCCATTAACAGTTTTGAACATGCACAAAACTTGGAACGGATGCCGCCGGATTGATATCTAGTGTTCTTGTCCATTTGAGTTTGTTTCGTCCATTGGCTATCCGTTCATATCTGTTTCATGTCTGTTTCATGTCCGTTTCATGTACGTTTCATGTCCGTTCGTCTGGCCGCCTTTGATCCGATTTTGCAACATTTTGACACATTTTAATACATTTTGTTACTTATCATGCCCGAACACCACCGGACTAGACAATTCTGTCCGTTGCTCAATCCGGCGAGGTGTGACAGGGGCTTAATAACTTAGGTAGATTGTAGTGACGAACCTAATATATTTATCTCGGAGAAGTCAGAAATTCAAAACCATCGGACTATGAAACATTAAAAGGAACTTCTTATTCTTGATGCTGTTATCAGATTAAAGCCGTGTTCACATGGGCAAAATCTAAAGCGATTCAGCCAAGGCGAATTATATGAATCGATTTAGAGGCCGGTTCACACGGGCAGTACTTGGGCCGAAAATCTATATCAGCGCATGAGCAAGTCGATACTAACCAGCGCCACTTTGGGTTCATCGACGTCGCCACTAGAGAGTGTGGGTTCGACCTAGATATGTATGGACTGAATCGTATTGGTTTGGAATGGTCAAAACTTCTGCTGGGCAGTGAAACCCTAAAAATAAATGATGAAAAAAATATATGTGCACCTCTAGCAGGTTCATAGACCAAATTATATAATATGCACTTTTGATCGACCGGAAAGTCAACAAACTAAGGTGTTGACTGCGCATGCGTGTGAGGTGCTTAATCCGCCTCAGAGCGTCCACACGGACAAAATAAATTGATTCACAGAAATCGACTCATGTAAACTACCTCGAGAGGTGGTTTACAGTATGCGCATCACAGAAATCGATTCAGCCCTAATTCGACTCAGGCGCCCGTTCACACGTGAAATGTGCGTCAAACTAGGCAAGTCGCTTTCTACGAATCGATTTACATTGCCCGTATGAACACGGCTATAGACGATACCTGGTCGCCTTGTCAATACTGCGGTATTACAGGTGGCGGCAATTTAAGATAGTGGATGCGTAGAGAACTAACTAATCAAGCTACCTAAATTCCATTGGGGTTTTTAAAAAACACAATGTGTGACATAATTACATCGCTTTCCGTTTACCACTAATTGGTTGGTTGTTGGAGTTTTACGTCCTGGCAACATCTAAGGTCATATCAGCATAGGCACCGACTTGTAACAGTGTGCACTCATGGTGACTTTATAGTGCATCAACACTGAGAGACCAGGCTTCCAGCACCATGACCTGATATCCCACTCATTCAAATTATCCTGACACTGACCTAATCAATCCTTGCCCTATCCTATTAATGCCGAGCGCCTGGCTAGGTAGCGGCAAGTATACATTTTTTAAGTCATTGGTTTGACTCGACCGGGAACCAAACTCCTGATCTCCCGCACGCAAGGTCTGCGCTCTACTGATTTGTCCACCACGTCCGATACCCCGTAATTGGGGATCAAATTGAAAGAACTTACTCGTCCGCGTTTCCAAAGTTGCTTGAATTGTTATAAAATAGGAGAGTTTTAACAATTTATTTTTATTTGGGTGAGGGTGAGTGGAGGTGGCTTAATTGGAGACTCGTTGCAGACGGGCGTGACTGATTGAGGGTTTGAATCACGGTGACTAATATTCATTTGTTCCTTCTTTTGTTAAAACCGGGCGCGGTGGCCGAATCGGTAGAGCACAGGCCTCATGTGCAGAAGATCGGGAGTTCGCGAGTTCGGTTCCTGGTCGAGTGAAACCAATGACTTAAAAATTTATACTTGTCGCTTCCTAGCCTGGCGCTCGGCATTATTATGATAAGGCAAGGACTGGTTGGCTCAGTGTCAGGATAATGTGACTGAGTGGGATATCAGGTCATGGTGCTGGCAGCCTGGTGTCTCAGTGGGGCAGCACTCTAAAGTTGCCATATGTGTGCACTGTCACAAGTCGGTACCCATCCTGATATGACCTTAGATGTTGCTATGACATAAAACAACAACAAACCAATAATCTAAGGTCATATCAGGATGGATACAGACTTGTGACACTGCGCACTCATGATGACTTTATAGTGCTCACTGGGAAATCAGGCCACAAGCAGCATGATCCAATATCCCACTCAGTCACATTACATGACACTGAGCTAACCAGTCGTTGCCCTATCCTATTAATGCCGAGCGCCTGGCTAGGAACTGAGAGGTATCAATTTTGTAAGTCATTGGTTTGGGAATTGAACTCCCGACCTTCCACACACGAGCCAGCGCTCTGCTGATTAGGTCACCATGCCCGGTGATAGATAGGCAGTATACATGTTCAAGAAAAAAACTCACCCATATATAAAGCACACTGTAAAATTATATGGATTTTCGGTGCGGATTTATATATTGGCAAAGAGCATTACTATTCTTGGGCAACAGAGTGGGGACCAGGATTAAGTAATAGAGAAGCAATGGGTGCCCCACTCACTGTGTGACATAAGTGCCTATGTGGAAAATCTGATAACACATAGCGACCGAGATTGTGATGCGATGTTCATATTTAAGAGACAGTTAATGTTTGTTGAAATGTTCCCTCCATGCACCAGAAAGAATGCAAGTGGAGGGGAAGGACATTTTTAATATATGTTTATTGTAACTGTCTGCAACTACCTGTTACCACAGGGCCGATGGGCAAACACACCCAGCCATGCTGCATACATTATGGACACCAACCACCTGCAGCTGGAGGTTGAGTGCCAGCTGCCCGCTATTAGGGTGTCGCCACCCAGGGTGTAGAGGGTGTCTGATTGGCTGGCTGTGGAAGCCCAGTCACCTGCATTCCTTATACCTGACACACAGACCCCACTCTAGGCACTCTTGGATATGATCTCTAACCAGAGACAACTCCACTCTCAAGGAACTCTTGTCCAGGACTCCAGACACTCTGTCTGAGACGCCACTTTCTATACACAAACTAGCAGCAGCTATTCCAAAGGCACTGAGCTGTGTGCAACAACCATGGGACTCCGGTTCAATGGGCTGTATGCACTGATTCTTCTACACACTAACAAGAGTAATGAGGATCTGTGTGAACAGTAGGTAAGGAGTGAGCATGATATGTCACTAGTATGTGAACAGGAGTTGATGCCAATAAAGCACAACTTCTTCACTGTCAATCTTGCGCGACTTGTCTTCCCTTTCTTTCTTATGAGTTTGTTGAGAGGGGCATCAGGTGGGAACTGACAGACAGTTGTCAGAACACACCTGGGGAGAGTTCTGGTATCCGTCCCTCTGACGGCCGAGTACCGAAGATATTACATCACGGTCGGCGGACAATTTAGAATATTGTGGGATGGGGGGGGGGGGGGGGGTGGGGGGGGAGGGGGGTGGGGGGGGAGGGCAACCTGGAAGGTACTTAGAGCCTTCCTCGAATGTATGAAGTGCATGAAGTGCATGAAGTGCATGAAGTGCATCAGGTAATCATGGCATTCTCCACTTGGAAACTGGGCAATTTAGGTAGCTTGAAATGTGATTTCCTGTCAGGTAATTTCCTTATTCATTGCTCACGGGCACAGAAGACGAGGAAGCTGAGATTGAGAAAAATATGACACTTTATTCGGGCGCAGCCTCCACCCCCCCCCCCCCCTGAGTCCCCCCCCCCCCCCCCCCATTTGGTGGCATGTACAAGCTTGATCGCCTCCTTCATGGCGTGCGCGTCTCTGTTAGTAATGAGTGGGGCAGTCACGACCGACATAACTATATATCAAAATATGCAACTTTGAATTGAGAAATCCAGCTCTGCCAGATTTGGGGTTAATTTTTGGGTTTCCGTATTTTTCTACTTTTTATTTTATGTTTTTATTTATTTAAACAATTATTTTTTTAATGTTTTCTTTTTCTTTTTAAAGAGATGATTATTTTCTCCGGGGCGCTCAGGAAGGCCGCGATCCGTGCACAGAGCGTCCTCAAATATGCAGGTGTTGATGGTCTCGTTCGGCATTTAGTACAAATTTAAATTAAAAAAATTAATTTAAAAAAGAGACACATTTCTTTCTATTACGCCCAATTGTCTGTGAAGCCAGCTGGAAAAATTCCCTTTTAAAATAAATGAACTCAACTGAGATTCAATGAACGCCTAGTGCGCTATGCGATGTGCATCATGCGATGTACGTCATGTGATGTGCGTAATGGGGTGTGCGTCAGGCGATTTCCGTCATGCGGTCCGTCGTGCGTCGTGCGATGTGCGATGTGCGTCATGCGATGCGCGTCATGCGATGTGCATCATGTGATGGGCGTCATGTGATGTGTGTCATGCGATGTGCGTCGTGCGATGTGCGTCATGCAATGTGCATCATGTGGTGTGCGTCATGGGATGTGTGTCATGTGATGTGCATCATCAGATGTGCGTCATGCATTATGTGATGTGCGTCATGCGATGTGCGTCAAGCGATGCGCATCATGCGATGTGCGTCATGCGACGTGCGTCGTGTGATATGCATCGTGCGATGTGAGTCATGCGATGCGAGTCATGGGATTTCCGTTATGTGATGTGCATCAGGCGATGTACTATAAATATGTATATATACATACTTATAATATTGTGATAGGGCATGTCAAACATGTAAGGCCGGTGTAGCAGGAAATCGCAAACCCTGTAAATCGCAAACCCCCACTTGTGATTTCCTAGGAAATCGCAAACCCCCATGCCATATATGGGCATGGGGGGTTTGTGATTTCCTAGGAAATCACATATCCCCCCTGGAGATCGCAAATCCCCCATGTTAATGATACAGATAGTTGTCCTGGCTTTTCTTATTGATGTAGTCTAGTATCTTTGACAACAAATTGACCTGGTCCCCTAGCCTTCTTGTGCGCAGTGAATAATGGCCCTTGCTGTGAGAGGCATGAAATTAAAAATAATCAATTAATCCATCTCGTGAGGGATCCCCCTTATATGAAAATAAATGTGGCAGCCTATGTATGTGCAGCCTATGTATGTGCAAAGTGACTGATAGTTTTGTAGGGAATTGGATATTTGTTGGTTCAAAGTGTTTAAAGAAGTTGTGCTGGCTTTTCTTAATTCAGCTTACGAGGCAACAACATAACAACAATTGGAAATAACAAAATTTATTTCAGAAACAAATCAATACTCAAGGAGCGATAATCGGCGAAGTACAGTAATGCATGATGGTTTACATCTGGTCAGAATCAGCGCTGGACACAGGAGGATAATGATCGTTCATAGGAACGGCGATGTTGTTCTGAATGCGCAGTCAACCGTAGTAGGCCCAAGAACTAGTATCAAGGGAAAAAGCACATGTTAATTAAGTACAATTTAGCTTACATGATGTCCAGACGAGTAATATATGACTTAACGAGTAGCAGCTCTCAACCCCAGGAGGGTGGGTGGGAAGCGCTGTTGACTGGATGGTGCCGGGGCGGAAAGTGAGGGTCGGGTGGTGGATATGGTAATTAGGCTAGGTGGGCAGATCCGGTTGCCTCGCAGCCAAATTACTCATGTTGACCTCGTCAACATATCCAATGTTGTAGTTTAGTATCTTTGACAAAAATTGATCTGGTCCCTTATCCTTCTTGTGAGTCATCAATAGCAGTGAAAAAGGCCTTTGCTGTGACAGCATGACATCAAAACTAATCAATTAATCCATCTTGATCCTCCTTGAATCCATTTTATCCCCCAGATCTGGTAGAAATTCAAAATCAAACATAGGCCTATAGCTGCCCTACTTGTGGTGATAAATGCTACAAAGCATGGGGGGGGGGTTGTAATTTCCAGGGGGGGTTTGTGATTTCCTAGTAAATCGCAAACCCCGGGGTGTGCAATTTCGAGGGGTTTGCGATTTACTGCCACACCGGTTCCCCCTCGGCTATAAATTGATGCAACGTGAAGAGAAGGTGAAAAGAGAAATGTATGCTTAAAGTTCAAGGTTTCATTCCTTGCTCTGTCTGCCCACCGCGGCATCACAGAACCAAGCGACCCACCGCCTGACCAGCCAGGGCACAGGAAGCTCTCATGGAGGGGGTGGCTGCTAGCCAGCCGCAGATGGGGAGCGGTCCAATCAGTGACCCCCAATCTCTGGCTAGCCTGCTGCTATCCGTCACCATAGATGGGCAACAGAGGTCAGCACAGTCCATCCCACCACCGTGTGGTGATGATGCTCATGTACAGACTATTACACTATCTTAGGGAATATAAACTCTCTCTGACTCGACCAGGATTCAAACCCACAAACTCATGGGTTCGGATCTCCCGATCTCCCCAAACAGGAGACGGACGCTCTACTCATTCGGCCACCCCGTCTGGTCTATGACCTTAGATGTTGCCAGGATGTAAAACTCTGACAACCAACCAATATACTGCCTATCATGGATACGTCTGAATAGACTTGCTTTCTCCATTGTACAGTTTGTCGATAGAAAGACCAAGCCTACACTTTTTAGCGACTCAAGGGATTTTGAACATATCATATCACATAGACGTGGCATGAGAGCAACTGGCCTCTGATGACGCGGTAAGTTATACACAGCGGTGGAAATCCATATTGGCAGAGGTGATGGCATGCGAATGGGCAAGCGGCATCAGTTAGCGGAACTATTGTTGTCTGACCATGTTCGGGATAGATAATTTCCAACACAACTGCTCTCACCGCACACAAATGAGGTGCTAATGAGACCAATTACTGTGCTCTCCTTTTTTTTAAATTTAGAAGTCTGCAAGTCACATGTATCCTGATAAAGTTTTCGCAATATTGGCATCAAAATATTCATGCCAAACTCATTTTATATTTGGATACAAAGAATAAATATTGAATCATGTAAAAGCAAACAAATCCGTGATTCAAATATAACATTAATTATGGTGAATATTAAGTCTCCCATTTGCTACAAAAATAAAAATGTATAAGAAAATGAGTTCATGATACAAATATAATACTAATTATGTTGAATATAAAATGTCCCATTTGTTAAAAAGACATGGGAGGAACACGAAATATAAAATTAATTGTACATGTTATTCGTAACATGGGTAATTTACGGGGTGGAGAACCCTGCATAATGAGGCGGTATGTGGCGCCACCTAGCTTAGGGACCAGGAACTCCACCACTACCGCTAGGGGCGATCCGACCCGACTCGACCGGCATTGATTCCCGCCAAATCGGTCACGAGTTCAATCCCCGTCTCGTTCAAACCACCACAACCAGCCCGGCTGCAGACAATGCTACACCTGTCCAGTTTTCCCCACCCACCCACACCACTTATGACATAGATAACATGATGGGGTTGAGGGTTGAGGGTTCCGCCCACTTGTTGCCTGGAACGGAGAAATAACATTTGGCACAACTGCATGTAGACATGAACATAGTGATTGATTCGTAACCTATCTGAACTGTCCTCATATAATTAAGAGCTAACCCCGTCCCGTTCTGATTAAAGATTTTTACCATTATTCACTTATGACTCTGCCTTCGTAAATTATGTTGAATATTGAGTTTCACCTTTGCTTTTCCCACCTTTGCTAAGCAGGTTAACGCATTAGTTGTACCCCGAGGCTCTTTGATGGGAATTACTAACAAATTAATGACCCTTGATCAGAAAAAAAAATCAACTGAATTGGACTTTCCTTAAAATATATATATGTACACAGAATAATGTGACTAAGTGGGATATCAGGTCATGGTGCCAGCAGCGTGGTATCCCAGTGGGGCAGCACTATAAACTCGCCATGAGTGCGCACTGTCACAAGTCGGTACCCATCCTGATATGACCTTAGATGTTGCCAGGACCTAAAACCTCAACAACTGACTATTATATATTGGAATTGATGTGTGGTATAACAACTTTATCTGTGGAGGGGAACTTTGGCTACCCTTCCCCTCCCCCTCTCCATTTTCAGAAGGGGGGTAGCCAGGTTCTCACTAAGTAAGCGCTGTCCATTATTATGGGCGATAATATGTGATTATCGCTACATACCAACATTTATCTAAATACATATATAGAAAAATCTTCTGGTGCGACTGACACTAGAGACTGTAAGGCGCATCCATTAGGGAAAGGAATGCTGGTGGTGGCACCACCAGTCACACGCATGAGGTCGAGGAGGCATGATAATTTAGAAGAATCGGTCCATATAGAAAACAAGTAATTCCCTTCCCTACCTTTATACTTGCATAATACATTGTACATCACATACATATATGAGACTGTCTCAAAAGGTGCGAAGCAATATGGGACGAAACTTTGTCCATTGTAACGATCAACATACTATCTGCTTATGCATTTGCTCAGGATAAACTGATTTGTTTTTTACATAGTGTTTCATAAACCCAATAGAATACATATTGATTTGAAGAAAATGTCCTTGTGTTTTCAGTGTAACCGTTTCTGTGCTGTTTTGTGGCAATCGTTACAATGGACAACAAAAAAAGGGTTATCACCTTTTGAGACATGCTCATATATATATATATATATATATATATATATATTATATATATATATATATATATATATATATATCTATATATATATATGAAGAGTTCAGGTGCAAAACCACGTAAACGCCAATCCAGAAATGGAGATAAACATTGCAATCAAACCTTCAAGCAGTTCTTTTTTTATATTCCTACTTTTTTTTCTATTGTTCTATAACCATGGTATCATATTGTCGTGGGGGTGATGAAAATGGGAAATATTGTGCCTAGAGCGGGACTCGAACCCACATCTCCTTGCATTCCGGGCCAGTGTGCTAACCATTACACCACCTAGGCTCCCTGATATCAACACACTCCCCACGCCTACCTGTCTATGTGGTTACTTGCCTGAGAGGTCAGTGCAGACCACTACACTCGTCCCCCTGGAATTGTAAGTCTTTGAATGATTACAATTACATACATACAGGCAATGCACTAACACATACATACACAGGGTAGGTTCAACAACCATACAGCGCAAAGCTTGTACAGGATCCTGGTCACGGCAACCAGTGTTGTGGGGGTGATGAAAATGGGAAATATTGCGCCTAGAGCGGGACTCGAACCCACATCTCCTTGCATTCCGGGCCAGTGTGCTAACCATTACACCACCTAGGCTCCCTGATATCAATACACTACCCACGCCTACCTGTCTATGTGGCGCCTTGCCTGAGAGGTCAGTGCAGACCACTACATATATGAAAAGTGGAATAAGCGAGAATTAAAAATTAATTTCAGGTCAAATCTTTCATTTCAGCTACAATTTTGTATCGGCGTTTACATGGTTTTGCGCCTGAACTCTTCATATATATGGGTCAGGATCACGAAAAGAGGCCAATTGGTGGAATTTGTCGGCGTCGAGCTTGGATGTCTGCGTCGATCGGTATAATTATAATTTAGCATTGACAGAGGTGTTGGAAAGCCTTTAAATTTATCCTGAATGTAAAGGTCGAGAAAGTACAACAACCTGATTTGTTTCTAGGATAATATAATATAAAACAAAGAAATGTATGAGACTTTAAGAATTGCGATGCCAACATCTATTAAAGTTGTCAGCATCGATCATTTGATGTCGGCGTCGATCAGGATAATTAGGATTTAGCATTTACAGAGGTGTTAGAAAGTCATTAAATTTATCCTGAATGTAAAGGTCGAGAAAATAAAACAACCTGATTTCTTTCTAGTATAATTGAATATGAAACAAAGAAAGGCACTACACTTTTAAGAATTGCGATGCCGACATCTTCACTTGACCACCGATTGGCCCGTTTTCGTGAGGCTGACTCATATATATATTTATATGTGCCGACGCCAGTGATGTTTTTATGGTATGAGGGTACTGGTGAGCACCAGACGGGGTGCCACCAGTCATGACACATGAAGGAGGCAGTACAGTGTATCGTGTAATAATAGTAATGATGAAGACATACTTCCCTTCTGGGCCTTTATACTCGCATAATGCGTTATACATCACATATATATTGACCGGGTGTGCTCACCGAATCCGTAGAGGGCAGGCCTATCGTCTGGGAGATCGGTGATTCAATTCCCAGTCGAGTCAAACCAAACACTAACAGAATTGATATTTGTCGCTTCCTAGCTTGGCACTCGGCATTAATAGGATAGGGCAAGGACTGGCTAGCTCAGTGTCAGGATAACGTGACTGAGTGGGATATCCGCTCATGGTGGTACTGGCTGCCTGATTCCCCAGTGGGGAAGCACTGTAAAGTCACCATGAGTGGTCACTGTCACAAGTCAGTACCCGTCCTGATATGACCTTAGATGTTGCCAGGAGGTAAAACTCCAACAGCCAAATATAACAGTATAGAAGAGTTCAGGCGCAAAGTCACGTAAACGCCAATCCATGAATGTAGTTTAAATAACAGATTTTTCCATGAAAATAATTTTAATTCTCACTAATTCCAGTTTTCCTATGATCACATTGTTAGGGTGAAATGAACAAAAAAAAGCAAGAATATGAAAAATTAACTTGTTGGTTTGATTCCAATTTTTATCCGCATTTTTGGATTATCCGCATTTTTGGTTTTGCACCTGAATTATGTACATATATGTATATGGGTCACTCTCCTGAAAACTGGTCAGCATGGGATGGGATTTTAAAACATCAATAAAAAAAACGTCCTACTTATTTTTTTCCTTATACTCTTCATATTCATGTTCAGATTTGATGTAAGAAATAAGGGAAATAAAATAAAGAGCGTGCAACTTTGGTCTTTTTAGATACAAAGTGTTTCTGTACCAAAATAACCCATATCAACCATTTGTAATATGACATATGGGACATGGTTGGATCCCTACTAACATCTTGTATTGCATTGATATATAAAACAAAACAGTTCCCAAATCAAAAGGAAGTATTTATTAACATGTATGCATGCTTAAATTAAAAAGAAAATGATTTGATGTTTTCAGAAATAACATTACAAATTTCCGTCACAGATGTAACCGGTGGTGTCTGGATGCCACACAAATATTGTACACTAATTATTAAGTGAATAAAGCATGGCTGGGAATTACTTCTTTTTTTTTATCAATATAAGCACTACATATTTCTGGATATTATGCCATGATTAATATGCTTCTAAGTATGAAATAATTTAATTCTGCTTAGATTTGTATTAAGCAGACTGTGTGGTGTCCTGAACATGTGTAACGTCTGAGCAACACATGTTATACTGCCATAAGACATAGCTTAATCATGGACTACACCTTTATTTTGTATCTCATCAATTTATATTTTACATAGATGTATAGTGGAGATTTCCGGCTTTCATTTGCAACCAAAAAATGTAAAAGATTAAAATATTAGATTTTAACTCTCCATGTGACACTTCTGGCCAGTTTTCAGGAGACTGACCCATATATATATATATATATATATATATATATATATATATATATATATACAAATATAGATACATATATATATATTTATTCGGATAGAAATAATACATATACACATATATATATATATATATATTTATACAAATATAAATACATATAGATTTGGATAAATGCATATATATATGAAGAGTTCAGGCGCAAAACCACATAAACGCCAATCCAAAAATGGAGATGGACATTCAAATCAAGCCCTCAAAAAGTTAATTTTGTTATATTCCTACTCTTTTGTGCATTTCTCCATAACCATGTGATCATATGAACAGTGGAATTAGTGAGAATTAAAATTATTTTCATGTTTAAATCTTTTACTTGAACTACATTTTTGGATAGGCAGATACATGGTTTTGCGGCTGAACTCTTCATATATGTGCTCTATAATCCATTATGGGAATATAAACAAGGACACTACCGATCTTCAGTCCCTATGTAATAGTTAGCACTTATCCTATCTAGCTGACCCTGTTATTATGACATAGACCACGGTGGCGCCCCCTGTGAGCGGCCCTCTGCACTGTATGCCAGCTGCGCCTGGCCTTAACGCATTCAATTTTTAACTTTAGGTGGGCATTTAATATATCTCCGCCAGAGAATATATATCTTCTTCTCAACCACATCAGTCTTATCTTGTTCTGTTTATTGGGGCCAACTGTTTATATATATATATATATATATATATATATATATATATATATATATATATAATATATATATATATATATATATATATATATACATATGTGTATATAATATATATCCTACCATCCCCCGTCCTGTTATGACCTTAGATGTTGGTAGGACGTAAAACTCTCCCACTAGGCGCTTCCTCTATGGCTTCCCACGTCACTAAAAAGAAAACATAGCCGTCCAGTGAATAATTGCTGACATTGTAATGTTAGCTAACTGTTAATAAAAAAGCTCCCCCCCCCACCCTCACCTTGCTCAGCAGGCGCTCCCACACACATGTTAGGGCCGCGCACGCTCTTTGACCTAATTATGCTAATTAGATGCGGCGCTGGTCACGTGACTGGTGATAGGGGAGTCGACATGTGGCGAGTTGAAAGGAATGGCGGCATTTGGCGCGAGTTCCGGGCGGGCAGGGAGGCTTCTGGGAATGAATATTCTGTAAACAAGAATAATGACTGCTGGTGAATATAGCTCGCAGTAAAGGGAGGGGGGGGGGGAGGTTTGGTGGTGGAGAGCGGGGAGAGGGGGAGAGGGGGAGAGGGGGGAGGGGGGAAACAGGGAGTTGTGAGGGGGGATGTAGAGGGGGGTCTGGGGGACGGGGGTTAGAGCAGGCAGTTTTGCGGAAGATGGGAAGATGGGGAGAGGTGTGGAGGAGGTGGAGGAGGAAAGGGCAGAGGGGAGGGGAAGAGGGAAAGAACGGGGAGAGAAAGAAGGACAAGGGGAAGGGGAGGGAAGCGGAGGGAAATAGAAGGAAGAATAGCAGCGGAAGCGGTGAGAGGAATGGTGGAGGAAAGGACGGGTGAGAACAGGGCTGAAGGAGAGGGTAGAGGGGTTATAAGAGGGGTGGAACGTGGGAACAAGAAGCAACAAGAGTAGCCGAGAGGGAACAAGAAGGAACAAGGAGGACCAAGAGGTAACAAGATGGAGCAATATGGTAACATAACGGATAAGACCAGACAAGAAGGAACAAGGGGGAACAAGTCGGGAACAGGAGGAAACAAGAGGGAACAAGAAACAGGATGGAAATGAGGGAACATAGGAACAAGAAGGAACAACGAAGAATGCAAAGAGTATATAAGGAACAAGATGGAACAGGAGGGAACGAGGGGAAAGAGAGGGAATGTATGGCCCTTTAAGTAAAGTTGCGTTCCATATCTTAAGAGGGAAAAAGAGGAACATGAAGAACAGGTCTGGGAGAGGGGGTTTCGAGCAGGGAGTTGTGAGGAAGATGGGAAGTTGGTGAGAGGTGTGGGGGAGGGGGTGGGGTGGGGGTGGGGGTGGCTGGAGGTGGGGTAGGCAGGCAGTTGTGGGGGAGATGGGAAGATGGGGAGAGGTGTGGAGGAGGAGGGGGAGGAGGAAAGGGCAGAGGGGAGGGGGAGGAAGGAAAGAACGGGGAGAGAAAGAAGGAAAAGGGGAAGGGGAGGGAAGAGGAGGGAAATAGCAGCGGAAGCAGTGAGAGGATGGAAGAGGAAAGGACAGGTGCAGATAGGGCTGTAGGAGAGGGTATAGGGGTTATAAGAGGGGGGGGGGCATGGGAACAAACAGGGACAGGAAGGAACAAGAGGTAACAAGATGGAGCAATATGGTAATATAACTAACAAGACCAGACAAGAAGGAACAAGAGGGAACAAGAGGGAACAAGGTGGAGCAGTTCAACAATATAACTAACAAGGCCAGACAAGAAGGAACAATAAGGAACAAGAGTAGTTGAGAGGGAACACGAAGGAACAAGGAGGATCAAGAGGTAACAAGATGGAGCAATATAGAAATATAAAGAACAAGGCCAGACAATAAGGAACAGGGGGAACATGGAACAAGAACACCAACCACAAGTGGGGGGGAAGTGGGGAACAGGAGGAAACAAGAAGGAACAAGGAACATGCGAAGGGTATATAAGAAGAAAAAAGATGGAACAAGAGGGTACAGGAGGGAAGGAGGGGGAAGGAGAGGGAATGTATGGCCCTTTAAGTAAAGTTGTGTTCCATATCTTAAGAGGGAACAAGAGGGAACAAGGGGAACAGGTGTGGGGAGGGGGGTAGAGCAGGGAGTTGTGAGGAAGATGGGAAGATGGGCAAAGGTGTGGGGGGGTCGGGGGGGGGGGGGGGTGCGGGGGGGTCGGGGGGGGGGGGGCTGGAGGTGGGGTAGGCAGGCAGTTGTGGGGGAGATGGGAAGATGGGGAGAGGTGTGGAGGAGGTGGAGGAGGAAAGGGGAGAGGGGAGGGGAGGAGGGGGAAAGAACAGGTAGAGAAAGGAGGACAAGGGGAAGGGGAGGGAAGGGGAGGGAAATAGAAGGAAGAATAGCAGCGGAAGAGGTGAGAGGAATGGTGGAGGAAAGGACGGGTGTGAAAAGGGCTGAAGGAGAAGGTAGAGGGGTAATAAGAGGGGTGGAACGTGGGAACAAGAAGGAACAAGAGTAGTCGAGAGGGAACAAGGAGGATGAAGGAGGATCAAGAGGTAACAAGATGGAGCAATATGGTAATATAACAAACAAGACCAGACAAGAAGGAACAAGGGGGAACAAGTAGGGAACGAGGGGAAAGAGAGGGAATGTATGGCCCTTTAAGTAAAGTTGCGTTCCATATCTTAAGAGGGAAAAAGAGGAACAGGAGGAACAGGTCTGGGAGAGGGGGTTTAGAGCACGGAGGTGTGAGGAAGATGGGAAGTTGGTGAGAGGTGTGGATGAGGGGGTGGGGTGGGGGGTGGGGGTGGCTGGAGGTGGGGTAGGCAGGCAGTTGTGGGGGAGATGGGAAGATGGGGAGAGGTGTGGAGGAGGAGGGGGAGGAGGAAAGGGCAGAGGGGAGGGGGAGGAAGGAAAGAATGGGGAGAGAAAGAAGGAAAAGGGGAAGGGGAGGGAAGAGGAGGGAAATAGCAGCGGAAGCAGTGAGAGGATGGAAAAGGAAAGGAAAGGTGCGGATAGGGCTGTAGGAGAGGGTAGAGGGGTTATAAGAGGGGGGGGGGGCATGGGAACAAACAGGGACAGGAAGGAACAAGAGGTAACAAGATGGAGCAATATGGTAATATAACTAACAAGACCAGACAAGAAGGAACACTAGGGAACAAGAGTAGTTTAGATGGAACCAGAAGGAACAACAGGGAACAAGATGGAACAAGATGGAGCAGTACAACAATATAACTATCAAGGCCAGACAAGAAGGAACAATAAGGAACAAGGAGGATCAATATAGAACTATAAAGAACAAGACCAGACAAGAAGGAACAAGATGGAACAAGAGGGTACAGGAGGGAAGGAGGGGGAAGGAGAGGGAATGTATGGCCCTTTAAGTAAAGTTGTGTTTCATATCTTAAGAGGGAACAAGAGGAACAGGTGTGGGGATGGGGGGTAGAGCAGGGAGTTGTGAGGAAGATGGGAAGATGGGCAAAGGTGTGGGGGGGGAGGGTCAGGGTGGGGGGGGGGGGGCTGGAGGTGGGGTAGGCAGGCCGTTGTGGGGGAGATGGGAAGATGGGGAGAGGTGTGGAGGAGGAGGTGGAGGAGGAAAGGGCGGAGAGGAGGGGAGGGGGGAAAGAATGGGGGGGAGAAAGAAGGAAAAGGGGAAGGGCAGGGAAGGGGATGGAAATAGCAGTGGAAGAGGTGAGAGGAATGGTGGAGGAAAGGACAGGTGCGGATATGGCTGAAGGAGAAGGTAGAGTGGTTATAAGAGGAGGCGGATGGGGGAAACAAGCAGGGACAAGAAGGAACAAGAGGTAACAAGATGGAGCAATACGGCAATATAACTAACAAGACCAGACTATAAGGAACAAGAAGGAACAAGAGTAGTTGAGATGGAACCAGAATGAACAAGGAGGATCAAGAGGTAACAAGATGGAGCAATATAGAAATATAAAGAACAAGACCAGACAAGAAGGAACAAGATGGAACACAAAGGAACATGGGGAACATGGAACAAGAACACTGACCACAAGGGGGAAAAAGTGGGGAACAGGAGGAAACAAGCGGGAAACAAGGTATAAAAACACGGATGCTCTGCCGCTGTGAGCACCCTATGTAATTACAAAACTCTCCCCCTTCATTTCACCTGTGATGCAATTAGCCTAATCAATTTAACCATGTCTGGAAAGAGGAAGGAAAACTAGTCACAAGGATGAACAGTGAATAAGTTGTGCTTTATTGGCAGCAACTCCTGTCATCCCCCTTACATGTGACCTAACACCTATACTCCTCATATACTGCCCACACTATGTCTCATTGTCACTTTAGCCTGTATATTGAAACAGTGCCAACAACCCATGGGACAGGAGTCCTATGGCTGTGGATACACTCAATTTGAATATCTGAATTTGGATAGCATCAGACAGAGTGTCTGGGGTCCTGCTCTAGAGTAGGTCTGTCTCACTCAAGAGCCAGGATGAGAGTGATTTTCCTTCAGTCTGTCTGAGGCAAAATCTTGAATAATTAATTAGTTGAGACTAGTGTGTGGTCAGGATAGGCCAAGGGAGTCAGGTGACCGGACATTCCCCAGCCAGCCAATGAGACACTCCCCCACAGACTGGGTGGGTGACCACCACATTAGGGGCTGTCACTCAAACCAGCTGCAGGTGGTGTACTCCATACATATGCAAATTAGGCAGGTGGGTCAGTCGGGTGGTCTTGGGTGGACAGGATCTTGCAACAGTTACAGATATTGTATATAGTAAAATCATTCTTTTCCTCTTTTGTATTCTTTATGAACACATAGAGAACATTTCAATCATCATGTACTGTTTCTTGCAAAGGAACTCTTTCCATTAACTCCAAACATCATATATAACAGATAGCTTACATCATTCAGCATCATATACATTTCCATCAACTCCACTCATAATATATAACATATAGTTTACCTCATTCAGCATCATGTACAATGGGAGTGGGATTCTATTGATTTTAGTTACTTTTAGTTTACATAACTTAAGTCCCACTCCGACATCCAAGAATAATAATGCTCTCTGCCAATATATAATTCTTAACCGAAAATCCGTATATTTTTACAAAGGGGTTAAAAGAGGGGGTGGTTGGGGGAACAAGCAGGGACAATAAGGAACAAGAGGTAACAAGATGGAGCAATATGGAAATATAAAGAACAAGACCATACAAGAAGGAACACTGAACACGGGGAACAAGCAGGAACAAGAGTAGTTGAAATGGAACAAGAAGGAACAAGGATGATCAAGAGGTAACAAGATGGAGCAATATGGCAATATAACTAACAATACCAGACAAGAAGGAACACGAGGGAACATGGAACAAGAAGGAACACCAAACACAAGGGAACAAGTACCGTCCAAAACCAGTTTCGGCCCGCTAACACTGCCCCATGCATACGGCCCCAGGTGTTTGTGTCAAGGATCCAGGCTGGACTCAGGCTTGTGAATCTCTCACGTGTAGATTAAAGGTTGGCTGGTTGTTGGAGTTTTACATCCTGGCAACATCTAAGGTCTTATCAGGATGGGTACCGACTTACGACAGTGCTCATTCATGGCGACTTTATAGTGCTGTCCAACTGGGAGACCCGGTTGCCAGCACCATGCCCTCATATCCCACTCAGTAAGACATTATCCTGATGCTGAGCTAACCGGTCCTTACCTTATCCTAATAATTCCGAGCGCTGGGCCAGGAAGCGAGAAGAATAACATTTTTAAGTCATTTGTAGGTGCATCGTCCGATGAGAGTATAGTAGGCTGCACTGAGCTCTCAGGCAAGGAGCCGCATAGACAGGTAGGCGTGGGTAGTGTGGTGACATCAGGGACCCTAGGTGGTGTAATGGTTAGTGTAGTAGTCAGCACTGAGCTCTCAGGCAAGTAACCACATAGACAGGTAGGCATGGGTAGTGTGGTGACATCAGGGAGCCTAGCTGGTCTAATGGTTAGCACACTGGCCCGGAATGGAAATAGATGTGGGTTCGAGTCCCACTCTAGGTATAATATTTCCCATTTTCCTCACCCCCATGACACTGATTGCCGTGAACATGATCCTGTACAAGCTACGCGCTGTATAGTTGTTGAACCTACCCTGTGTATGTATGTGTTAGTGCATTGCCTGTATGTATGTAATTGTAAGTATTAAAATACTTACAATTCCAGGGGGACGAGTGTAGTCGTCTGCACTGACCTCTCAGGCAAGGAGCCTCATAGACAGGTAGGCGTGGGTAGTGTGGTGATATCAGGGAGCGTAGGTGGTGTAATGGTTAGCACACTGGCCCGGAATGGAAATAGATGTGGGTTCGAGTCCCACTCTAGGTGTAATATTTCCCATTTCCTCACCCCCATGACACTGGTTGCCGTGAACATGTTCCTGGATAAGCTATGCGCTGTACAGTTGTTGAACCTACCCTGTGTATGTATGTAATTGTAAGCAATAAAAGACTTACAATTCCAGGGGGACGAGTGTAGTAGTCTGCACTGACCTTTCAGGCAAGGAGCTGCATAGACAGGTAGGCGTGGGTAGTGTGGTGACATCAGGGAGCCTAGGTGGTGTAATGGTTAATACACTGGCCCGGAATTCAAAGAGATGTGGGTTCGAGTCCTGCTCAAGGCGCAATATTTCCCATTTTCTTCACCCTCATGACAAAAGCATAACATTTTCCAAAGCAAAATGCTTCTCTAGATTCAGTCAGATACTGGTGCACTTACTAAGCCTGCACAAAGTGGAATATTAATCCAATTTAATCAAACCTGTTTCTGCTGAAGCCGAGGGCATCAGAATGTTGACATGCTAGCCAAAATTAATTGGGTATGTTTTCATTTAAAATATGTCCGAATTTAGTGATTTAAAATAAACACCGCTCCCGCGCCTCTCAAGTCTTCACCACCCGTCCCAACCCCTCACCATCCCTCCGGTCTTACTTTTCTGGGTCACGTTACTGGCCCAGTAAGTAAATTTCCATTGGTCATGTTATTGGCCCTTTAAGTAAAGTTGGGCTGATCATGGAGCTGTCCCTTTAAGTGAAGTTGTGTTGGTCATGTTAGTGGTCCTTTAAGTAAAGTTGTGTTGGTCATGTTTCTGGCCCTTTAAGTAAAGTTATGTTGATCATTTCACTGGCCCCTTATGTAAAGCTGTGTTAGTCATGTTTCTGGCCCTTTAAGTAAAGTTGTGTTGGTCATGTTTCTGGCCCTTTAAGTAAAGTTGTGCTGATCATGGAGCTGTCTGTTTAATTAAGGTTGTGTTGATCACGTTACTGGCTCCTTAAGTAAAGTTGTGTTGGTCATGTTAGTGCCCCTTTAAGTAAAGTTGTATTGAACATGTTACTGGCCCTTTAAGTAAGGTTGTGTTGAACATGTTTCTGGCCCTTTAAGTACAATTGTGTTGGTCATGTTTATGGCCCTTTAATTAAAGTTGTCTTAGTCATGTTTCTGCCCCTTAAGCAACATTGTGTTGGTCATGTTATTGGGCCTTTAAATCAAGGTGCATTGATCGTGCCACCGACCCTTTAAGTAATGTTGTGTTGGTCATGTTACTGGCCCTTTAAGTAAAGTTTCATTTCTCATGTTACTGGCCCTTTAAGTAGACTTGCATTGCTCATGTTACAATCTATGGATTTTCGGTTTGGAATTATATATTGGCAGAGAGCATTATTATCCTCGGGCGATGGAGTGGGGACCAAGGTTATGTAATAGAAAAGCAATGGGTGGCCCACTCGCTGTGTGACATATTAGGCTATGTGAAAAATATGTTAATACATAGTGCCTGAGATTATGACGAGATGTTCCTATATAAGAGACAGTTAATGTTTGGTGAAATGTTCCCTCTATGCACCAGTAAGGGTGCAAGTGGAGGAGAAGGACATTTTTAATATATATGTTTATTGTAACTATCTGCAACTACCTGTTAGAACAGGGACGATGGGCAAGCACACCCAGCCTGTCTGCATACATTATGGACACCACCTGCAGCTGGGTTGAGTGACACCTGCCCATATTAGGGTGTCGCCCCCCCTCCCCCCCAGGCTGCAGAGGGTGTCTGATTGGCTGGCTGTGGGAGGCCCAGTCACCTGCACCCCTTTGCCCCACCTGACCACACAAGCCTCATCTTGATATTGATTATTCTAGACACTCTGATCTATATGATGCTAGAGGCACTACAAACACACACTGTACTCTTGACTCTTGAGTGAGACACACTCTTCTCTTGGCCAGGGACCCAGACACTCTGCCTGAGGCTCCACCTTTGATATACAAATGGAGCTGTGTGCAACAGCCATGGGACTCCGGTTCAATGGGGTGTAGGCACTGATTCCTATACATACTAAAGAGAGTAATGAGGCTCTGTGTGGACAGAAGGTAAGGAGTCAGGGTGATAGGTCGCTAGGAGGTGAACAGGAGTTGATGCCAATAAAGCACAACTTCTTCACTGTCAATTTTGCGTGACTTGTCTTCGCTTTCTTGCTTATGAGTTTGTTGGAGAGGGGCATCAGATGTGAACTGAAAGACAGTTGTCAGAACGCACCTGGGAAGAGTAAGTGGTATTTCTAGGGCGCAGACGGCCAGGCATTCCAGTAAATATTATATGGCCCTTTAAATAAAGTTGCATTGCTCATGTTACTGGCCCTTTAAGTAAAATTGCTGTTGGTCATGTCACTGGCGCTTTAAGTATCACCCCTCCCACCTGACCGCTCCATCGACTCGGGCTCTGCCTCCGCCCCCATGAATCTGGGACACTGCAGCCACGTGACCAGTGATGATACGGTAATGAGGGTTACCACCTTCTCCCAGCCACTCACATCTGCTCGCAATTGCTCAACAATTGCTCCTTATTAGTCACATCAGTCCACCGCTATTTAGAGATGGTGACATCTACCTGCATTTACACATTTAGCAGATATGCGCACAACTGGTTGGTTGCTTGTTAGTTTTACGACCTGGCAACTTGTAAGGTCATATTACGACAGGCCCCGACTTGTGGCAGTGCGCACTCATGACAATTTTATAGTGCTGCCCCACTGGGAAACAAGGCTGCCAGCACCATGCCCCAATATCTCACTCAGTCAGAATATCCTGACACTGAGCTAACGAGTTCTTGTCCTATCCTAGTAATGCTGAGTGCCAGGCTAGGAAGCAACAAGTATCGATTTTATGTCATTGGTTTGACTCGACCATGAACAGAACTCCCGAACTCCCGCACGCGAGACCAGCGCTCTACCAATTCGGCCACCACGTCCGGTGCATGGCTGCTGTTAAATTCGTCCACATGATCAGTGATGCTCTCCCAGATGTTTGCCGATCGTCACAATTGCTCTCCCACTACTGATTCTCTGTGATCTTGCCATGTCCTCTAATATGGTAAAAGCTGCCCTCCCAGCTTCCCACATGTGCTCAGAACTGCTCAGAACTACTCAGAGCTGCTCGGATCTGTTCAGAACTATTCAAACTACTGAAAACTACTGAAAACTACTCAGAATTGGTTAGAACTGCTCAGACCAACTCAGAATTGCTCAGAACTAATTACAACTGCTCACACCTGCTCGGAACTGATCACATATGCTCGGAACTGATCACCCATGCTCGGAACTGATCACACATGTTCGGAACTGCTCACACCTGCTCGGAACTGCTCGCACCTGCTCGGAACTGCTCACAACTGTTCAGAATTGCAAACAGCCTCCACCGTCTGCAGAGCGCACCTCAACTGTGCCAACAGGGGTCATTGTCACAGATGAATGCAGATCAACCTGATCAATCAATCAATCAATAGGATACAGCTATAATAGGCCTTGGACCTGTTAGCCACTCTTAATTAATTGAAATCGAGACAGTTCTTCAGATGTGGTGGATTGTAGCAACTGTCACTGGCTCCAAGATATACGTAATGCTTGACCAGTATGCATCCAGTCAGGACTTGAAACAGTTCACCGACTCTGCTGCTATGACACTCTCCGGCAAGTCATTCCACAGGTCAACTAAAGCCGAAAAAGTTGTGTCGCAGGTCCAGTCTGGAGTACCGCTTCCTCAGCTTCAAGGAGTGTCCTCTGGTCCTGGTGTTGGAGTTTCTGATTAGGGGGTTGTCTGTCTTGTAGATACCATGGAGATATTTGAATACTTCAATCATATCCCGTCTGTAGTACATGCTTGGGATCTTCAAATGACGAATACGTTGTTTGTAGGGTATTTCTTCGAATCCATGTTCAAGCTCTGTTGCCCTTCTTTGGATCTTTTCAATTGACTCTGCATCCTTCCTGTAGAGTGGTGACCACACAACATTTCCATATTCCAAAAGTGGATGTGCAAGGGATGCGCACAGTCTGCACACAACATCTTCATCTAGCTATGTATACGATCTTCGAATGATGGCCAGTATTCCATTAGCTCTGTTGGCAGCTTCCTGGATGTGGTCACTGCTGAATGTCAGTTTGTTGTCCACCTTGACACCCAAGTCCTTTCCTATCATTGTTTCAGAGAGTGGAACATTATTCACGCCATCGTTCATTACATAGATGTTATTGCTGTTTTTGCCCCCTAAATGCATCGCTTTGCATTTTGAAACATTAAGCTTCAGCTGCAAATCACTTGACCACTTCTGCATGTTGTTGAGGTCCTTCTGCAAGTCACTACCTTTCTCCATACAGCGGAATACTTTGGTATCATCAGCAAACATTTGGACCACAGAGTGTACAACTTCTGGTGAGTCATTGATATATATCACAAATAAGCTTTTCATTGAGCACCATCCTGATGGTTTGCCATTTACAATGACTCGCTGTCTTCTGAAAATTCTGACTCAGAAAATTTGTTATCCAGTTTAGGACATCTCCCTCCTCTTATGCCATAGCCATGCAATTTCTTTAGCAGTCGCTGGTGTGGAACAGTGTCGAATGTTTTTTGGAAATCTAGAAAAATAGCATCCAGATCTCTGATAAACTGACCAAGTTAAATGAACCTGGATAAATATTCTAGTCCAAGATGTAACCTGAAATGTTGCCAGGAGAGGAATCCCCAATTCACTCACTCAGCTCACCCTGATGAACATCGATATGCCCTCAGATATTACTAGGCCATAAAACCACCATCAAACATTCAAGGTAAGCCTTGATAAACCTGAAAAACGCTTCTTGTCCAAAATATGCCTTTGGGTGTGACCAGGGCATAAAACCCCACTCAGTCAATGACCTCACTCCAGTACTCATAGATCCTAACAGCATGTTGCAAAGCCCTAAAACCCTAATCAGTTTGCCCTACTTTTTCTTGAAGATTTATACTGCCTATCATGGATAAGTCTGAATAGACTTGTTTTCACCATTAGACAGTTTGTAGATAGAAAGCCCAAGCCTACACCTTTACCGACCCAAGGAATGTTTAACCTCCCACATAACATAAACATAGTGAAGTGGGCGTGTCTACTCGCCTAAGCAATTTGCACGCGCGCAAATTGCGCGCGCGCAAATTGCTAACACTTGTGCACGCGAGGGTTCTCGGTGGTAAAGCGTTGCTTAGCGACTAGCTAAGCAACGATCAGGGGTCGGGCGTTCGGGGCCAGACCCGGCGGACGTGTTTCTACATGCTCCGTCGTTTTCCACCGATATTTAGGCTTTTTAGGGTCAAAATTCTAAACTAAATTATAGAAACCACACGGGAGGGAACGGAAGACCTTTATTGCTATTTATGATTGGTATCCATGTTAGTCTTTGGTTAAGAATAAACCGTGAGCTCTTGTGAAGGTGAATCAGGACGTTCCTTGCATTCTTTACTATCCTCCAGTCTTATTGTAGATTAACCGCTATGGAACCTTGATATCCGATTGCTTTCTATGAACTGAGAGGCCTTAAGCCTAAGTTGGCCTTCTGCAAGTAATGCACCCCTCTGCGGGAATCTAATAACTGACGCATTCCCAGAATTAACGTAGTGTTACTTTTAGGCTAGAACCACGACGTATAATGTAAACTAAATAGTAGAGACAGCGGCAGCAACTCGAGCTGGACTGCGCATATTTGGATTCAGATAGTAACATTCGTAATATCTCCAACGACGAAGGGGGCAGCCAGTAGTTGAAATAACCTAATATAAATACACTTTAGGCCGATAAATGCGCACGATGGCAAATCTAGTATTTAGACGATACTCTGGCTGGTGCCTTCCGCACGGGGCGGACACTGACGACGGACAACTTGCAGGCGGGAGGTAAGGCTACAACGGCGGCGGCTGGCCCAAGGAAATTCACTTGGAAACAATTAATTACATTAACACGTAGGCTCGCCTTAGGCGGGGGCGGAAAAGCCGTACGGTTAAAATAGTATGAGAGCAACCGGCCTTTGATGACTCTGTAGGTTATACACAGCAGTGGAAATCCAAATTGGCAGAGGTTGGGGCACAGGGAATCGAACCACTGACCTTCAGATTAGGACTCTGACCTAGAAAAAAGTCAGACACTCTAACCACTCTGCCACAGAGAACACCACAACACCTACTTAAGTTAGAGCACCCAGCAGTTGGGATGGCCAGATGAGTTGAGTGTTTGTCTCTCGTTTTGGTAGATCATGGGACTGGAACTCTGGTCGAGTCAAACCAATGACGTAAAAATTGATTCTTGTCGATACTTAGCCAGGTGCTCGGCATTATTAGGATAGGCTAAGGACAGGTTGGTTCACTGCCAGGATAATGTGACTGAGTGGGATATCAGGTCATGGTGCTGATGACCAGGTCTCCCAGTGGGGCAGCACAATAAAGTCACCATGAGTGCACATTGTCACAAGTCGATACCCTATCTGATATGTATGACCTTAGATGTTGTCAGGATGTAAAATTCCAACAACCAAACATTCTTCTACACATAGGTCCTAACATTAAATGTTGCAAAACCTTAAAACCTTAATCACTCAGCCAGTTTTCCCCACTTCTTAGAGCACTTCGATTAGTTCTGCATCCATTTCTTATTTTCTAGTCACGTGACTCACCCATATCCTCCTCCCTCCCCTTCCACCACCCCCCCCCATTCCCCTCTCTACACGCCCCCAGGGTGCATTTCAAACATGCTCTCTGACCTCCATATATACAGTCCCTGTGGGCATGCGCTAAAGTATTCCATCGCACTTGAAGGCAGTGCGTATTAATGCCCAGGTGATCAATGTGTAACACGCACGCAATTCTCACCTGAGTGTATCTACTCAATCAACCATCTACACTCCCGCGACCAGCTATGATGCACACCTGATACAGAGTGGCTGCTTTTTATTTGTAGTTTTACTTTGATATTTTCACAACAGAAGTATGGTTTTTTGCATTAAAATAGTTTGTTATTCCCGTTGTATAATATCTTTTTTTCGGCACTGAGTTGCTGGGTTTTTCAGCCTCATGGCCCTGTCACACTACGACGCTTCTCGCCGGCGCGCCATCAGCGTGCAAAATATCTTCTACGCGTCAAGACACGTCCAACTTTTTGGCGGTTTGGGGAAAAAGATCGGCATCAGCGCAGCCCGTTATTCGCGCGCGGCCAACGTGAGTCGACGAGTGAGGAAAAAAAAATAAAAAAGTTTGGCGCGACATGCTCATATGACCTTAGATGTTGGTAGGACGTAAAACAACAAAGCAACCATTTGGCGCAACGTGTGGAGACGACCCTCACGCGTGCGTGGCGACTGCCTAGCATTCACATAACGTTATTCCAGTGCTGTCGATGTCCTTCTGACGTCGCCATAATATTGGAACCCGCGCGTTGATGCGCATTGTGGGTCGTCGCGGTTTTTTGACATGCTTAAAACATTGAGCGACGAACAACGCGTGCCGCCGTTTCTCGCCGACCCTCGACATCCATCAAGGTGTACCGACGTGTACCGACATGCGCCTAATGCGAGCGTAATGCTTCCCGACATCTCGGCAAAAAGGGACACACGTCGATGCGCGTTGGAGAGAAACATCGTAGTGTGACAGGGCCATTAAACCCCAGTCACACCTACCCGGATCAGACGCCGGACGAGCCCCGGAACATCATCTGGGATGGTCCCTGGCGATCCGGGGTGATCCGTGGCTCGTCCATGGCTCGTCCGGGGTGATCCGGCGTGATCCTTCATGATCCGGCGTGATCCGTGGCTTGTCCAGGGTCCGCCCCGGATGTTTTTAAATGCTTAAAACATCCCAGGTGGTCCGGGGCATCAGGGCTCGATCCGGCATGGTAGTAGTAGTAGTAGTAGCGAAACAGCGCCGGACCACCCAGGACAGCCTGGACAGGCCCCGGTTCACCCCAAGCCTACCCGGACCACCCCGGATCGCACGGGCCGGGTACGTGTGACCGCGAGGCAAAAAACCCTGAAAATAGCGATTTTATCCAGGGCTGTGCGGGACAGTCCAGGTGACTGGTCCGGGGTTGGGCCAGCTCAAAATCCGGGGCTCGTCCGGTTGGTGTGACTGGGGCTTTAGCAGTTATGGTGCCTATGAACTATTTATGGATGACTTGATGAGATGGTATGAACTCCTTAGCCACTGCCGTATTGGCCACTCGTGGCTTACACATGCTTTTCTGCTCAAGGGGGAACCTCAACCTGAATGTATTGGGTGTCAGACCCCGCTGACACTCAAACACATTTGACTAAGTTGCGTTGATTTTTTGGCCCTGTGCCAACAATTCTACACTGCAGACAGTATGCATGACCTTTTTACTAAAGTAAAACAAGAAAACATTTTAGCCTTTTTGAGGGCAGCTGGACTGTACCACCTCATATAGTTTACTAAATCAATTCTATCAATTATTAATAAAACTTTTCTTTTTCTATGGGAATTTGTTTCCCTTGACCACAAATATATGATTGTGAGCTTTCTAATTTAATGAGTGTATATTGGCACATAATTGATTGTCTGCTTTTAGATGTGAAAGCGATGGTTTGAACAAAAAACAAACATTTCTCACCTTGAATATGGCCTATGCTGCCGACACGGCGTAAAGCAACCACCAATCAATCAATCTGGTATGAACAATATAGACAATAGCAGGTAGCAAGCAGGCACTTAAAATATTATGGGGATCTTATTTTGTAGATATAGACTGGAGGATAGTCATATCCCTTTAGATCATATCATTGATTTATTGATCATACTTGTGAAGAGACATTAATACAATTGGTATGACTTGCTCTTTCCGCTAGTAGTGGATTTGGAATTAGGCAGAAAATGGTTGCAGGATTAATTTAAATTGTCAACAATAGCTTTGTGGTTAGCATAATTACATCTTTTTAGTTCACTCAGGTATTACCTGGTGAAAGTTATACTTTGGTAGTAGAGCCCGCCACTTAAGCTAGTGACATCTATCAGCTGAATCTGGATCCACTCTATGTGGGTACTTTCCCCGAGTGCCTGTGATTTCACATGATATATTTCCATAAAGAATGCATGGAAAACTAATCAAATGCCTGCTCATATGCAGATATTCATATCGCAACAGGCATCAAGCTCTTATCCTTGTAATATATACATAAACAAACCCAACTATATTGTATTTTTCTTCTGGAATTTCACCACCGCTCTCTTCATGTGTATTACACCCCACCAGCTAGTGACATCTATCGCCAGAATCTGGAACTACTCTATTCGGGTACTTTGCGGCTTAACTGAGTGTGCCCCAACATTCTTTCCGAATTGACTCATCCGCCCCATCCATCGACTCCCCACATAACGTGAGGGTAATCCAGGAGCGGCATCTGCATCAGCGGTCCTTCAACAGGGCCCTTCTAAGAAACAGCGCGTTGACACACTTCTGAGTCAAGTGCTAACAATGGCCGAACCCTTCAGCCCAACATAGACGCATTCACAATAAAGAGGCATTATGGGATGGAGGCTGCGGCAGTAAGAGGTTCTATTAAATTAATTTAGTAATATGTTTGTAGTAGTCTGGACTGACCTCTCAGGCAAGGAACCACATACACAGGTAGGCGTGGGTAGTGTGGTGACATCAGGGATCCTAGGTGGCGTAATGGTTAGTGTAGTAGTCTGCACTGACCTCTCAGGCAAGGAACCACATAGCCAGGTAGGCGTGTGTACATTGGTGACATCGGGACCTAGGTGGTGTAAGGTTAGTGTAGTAGTCTGCACTGACCTCTCAGGCAAGGAGCCACATACACAGGTAGGCGTGGGTAGTGTGGTGACATCAGGGATCCTAGGTGGTGTAATGGTTAGTGTAGTAGTCTGCACTGACCTCTCAGGCAAGGAGCCACATACACAGGTAGGCGTGGGTAGTGTGGTGACATCAGGGATCCTAGGTGGTGTAATGGTTAGTGTAGTAGTCTGCACTGACCTCTCAGGCAAGGAACCACATACACAGGTAGGCGTGGGTAGTGTGGTGACATCAGGGATCCTAGGTGGGGTAATGGTTAGTGTAGTAGTCTGCACTGACCTCTCAGGCAAGGAGCCACATACACAGGTAGGCGTGGGTAGTGTGGTGACATCAGGGATCCTAGGTGGTGTAATGGTTAGTGTAGTAGTCTGCACTGACCTCTCAGGCAAGGAGCCACATACACAGGTAGGCGTGGGTAGTGTGGTGACATCTGGGATCCTAGGTGGTGTAATGGTTAGTGTAGTAGTCTGCACTGACCTCTCAGGCAAGGAGCCACATACACAGGTAGGCGTGGGTAGTGTGGTGACATCAGGGATCCTAGGTGGCGTAATGGTTAGTGTAGTAGTCTGCACTGACCTCTCAGGCAAGGAGCCACATACACAGGTAGGCGTGGGTAGTGTGGTGACATCAGGGATCCTAGGTGGTGTAATGGTTAGTGTAGTAGTCTGCACTGACCTCTCAGGCAAGGAGCCACATACACAGGTAGGCGTGGGTAGTGTGGTGACATCTGGGATCCTAGGTGGTGTAATGGTTAGTGTAGTAGTCTGCACTGACCTCTCAGGCAAGGAGCCACATACACAGGTAGGCGTGGGTAGTGTGGTGACATCAGGGATCCTAGGTGGTGTAATGGTTAGTGTAGTAGTCTCCACTGACCTATCAGGCAAGTAACCACGGAGCCGCATAGCCAGGTAGGCATGGATAGTGTGGTGACATCAGGGATCCTAGGTGGTGAAATGGTTAGTGTAGTAGTCTGCACTGACCTCTCAGGCAAGGAGCCACATAGCCAGGTAGGCGTGGGTACATTGGTGACATCAGGGAGCCTAGGTGGTGTAATGGTTAGTGTAGTAGTCTGCGCTGACCTCTCAGGCAAGTAACCACATAGACAGGTAGGCATGGGTAGTGTGGGGACATCAAGGAGCATAGGTGGTGTAATGGTGAGCATCGTATTCTGCACTGACCTCTCAGGCAAGAAGCCACATAACCAGGTAGGCATGGGTAGTGTGGGGACATCAGGGCGCCTAGGTGGTGTAATGGTTAGTGTAGTAGTCTGCACTGACCTCTCAGGCAAGGAGCCGCAGAGACAGGTAGGCGTGGGTAGGGTGGTGACATCAGGGAGCCTAGGTGGTGTAATGATTAGCAAACTGGCCCAGAATGTAAGAGATATGTCTTCGATTCCTGCTCTATGTGCAGTATTTCCTATTTTCATCACCTCCCCCCACGACATGGGTTGCCGTGACCAGGATCCTGTTCAAGCTATGCGCTGAATTGTTCAACCTACCCTGTGTATGTATATATGTAAGTGCAGTGCTTGTATGTATGTAATTTCAAACATTGTAAAAGACTTAAAATTCCAGGGCGATGAGTGTAGTAGTCTGCACTAACCTCTCAGGCAAGGAGTCACATAGCCAGGTTGGCATGGATAGTGTGGTGACATCAGGGAGCCTAGGTTGTGTAATGGTTAGCACACTGGCCCAGAATATAAGATATGTGGGTTCGATTCCAACTCTAGGTGCAGTATTGTTCCCATTTTCTTCACCCCAAAACACTGGTTGGCATGACCATCATCTTGTACAAGCTATGCGCCAACTGTCATAAGTCGGTAGCTGTCTTGATATGACGTTCAATGTTGCTAGGACGTAAAACTGCTCAGTATCAGGATAATGTGAGTGGGATATCGGGTCAAGGTACAGATAGGTCGGCCTCCAAGTGAGATATCACTATGCAAAGCCGTCATAATCGCGAACTGTCATAAGTCGGTAACTATCCTGATATGACCTTTGATGTTGCTAGGATGCAAAACTGTAACACACAAGCATTTTTTAATCTGCAACTCCAACAACCAATCCAACCCAACTTCTCAAACCACCGGGCGCAGTGGCCTAATCGGTAGAGTGTGGGTCTCGCGTGCGGAAGGTCGGGAGTTTGGTTCCCTGTCGAGTCAAACCAATGACATATAAAATTGATACTTGTCACTTCCTAGCCAGGCGCTCAGCATTAATAGGATAGCGCAAGGACTGGTTAGCTCACTGTCAGGATAATGTGACTGAGTGGGATATCAGGTCATGGTGCTGGATTCCTGATTTCCCAGTGGGGCAGCACTGTAAAGTCAACATGAGTGTGCACTGTCCCAAGTCTGTAGGTACCCATCCTGATATGACCTCGGATGTTGTGGTGTTCTCTGTGGCGGAGTGGTTAGAGTGTCTGACTTTTTTCTAGGTCACACTCCTAATCTGAAGGTTGGTGGTTCGATTCCCTGTGCCCCCACCTCTGCCTCTTTGGATTTCCACCACTGTGCATAACATACAGCGTCATCAAAGACCAGTTGCTCTCATACCATGTCTATGTGGTGTGGGAGGTTAACAATCTCTTCGGTCGGTAAAAGTGTAGGCTCGGGGTTTCTATCGACAAACTGTCTAATGGTGAAAACAAGTCTATTCAGACTTATCCATGATAGGCAGTATAAATCTTCAAGAAAAAAAAAGGACGTAAACTCCAACAACCAACCAATCAACTTCTCCCACGAACCTGATGCCAGGTTGCCAGTGCTCGGGAACTGCAGCTGTCGTGTCGCGGGAACCAGCAGCAAATTCGCCCAAGCCGGAAGTGTGATGTCGTCTGGCATTTTCCACTTCCCATTGGCTGGGTGTTTTGCTTCTTCCGGGTAAGGAGTACCACCAAATGAATTCCGAGACTAATATAATTTGTAACCCTAGCGCGAGGTAATTAGCGCCTTAATTCCCACGGAACACCGTCCTGATATGACCTTAGATGTTGCCAGGACGCAAAGCTCCAAACAACCCATGAAACTAAGAATAGACAACGAGCCAGAAGTAGTCAAGGAAATATCGGGATAATAAAAGGAAAGTTAGTTGGGTGTTGCAGTTTTTCCGCGCGGTAGAGCGCAAGCCTCCGGTGCGGGAGATCAGGAGTTTGATTGCCGATCGAGTTTACGTTTACACTATGACTTACACAATTGGTACTTGTCGCTTCCTAGCTTGGCCTATTAGGATAGGGCAAGGACTGGTTGGTTTAGGATCAGGATAATATGACTCAGTGGGATATCAGGTCATGGTGCTGGCAGCCTGGTCTGCCCGTTGTGCAGCACTATAAAAACCGACGTGAGTGTGCGCTGTCACAAGTCCGTACCCATCCTGATATGACCTCAGATGTTGCCAGGACATAAAACTCCAACCATCACCCATGTAAGGTGATATCAGGATGGGTACCGACTTGTGACAGTGCATTGGTGTTATGTGTGGTCTACTCTAATGTATGGGGCAGAGACATGGACAATCTCTAAGAAAATGTACAAACGTTTAGCAGCATTTGAGATGTGGACTTATTGAAGGATGATGAAAATATCATGGACAAAGAAGATCACCAACAAAGAAGTTCTCAGAAAAATTAAAAATAAGAAAAGCTTGTTTGCCACTATACAGACAAAGAAACTTATTTATTTTGGCCACATCATTCGTCAGAGTTCAATATACCGTACATTGTTGGAAGGGAAGGTGAATGGCAGCAGAGGGAGAGGGAGACCAAGAACATCATGGTTTACAAATATTTCACAGTGGACAGGCTTGAATTATTCACAGTCTATCAGAACAGCACAACATCGGGACAAGTGGAGAACCATTGCATCCAACCCTCGACTAGAGGATGGAACTATTGATTGATTGATTGGGTCTTGCCAAGCTGTTACTGTCACCATCAGGGAGTCTTACCCGTCCTGATATGACCTTAGATGTTGCAGGGACATAAAACTCCAGCAACCAACCTTACCCATGCATCTCCTATGTACATTACAGCAGGGAGCGATGGCTATGTCTGTCACAAAACTGAATATAGAAGGGAGAGCATGGACCATTCCGATGGGGTTCACTGCAGATGCGTGAAAGGCGGTGTTAATATTATCAAATTACAAATTTCTATTTTTTTCTTGAAGATTTATACTGCCTATCATGGATAAGTCTGAATAGACTTGTTTTCACCATTAGACAGTTTGTCGAAAGAAAGCCCTAGCCTACACTTTTACCGGCCCAAGGGATTTTTAACCTCCCACACCACATAGACATGGTATGAGAGCAACTGGCCTTTGATGACGCTGTAAGTTATACACAGCGGTGGAAATCCAAATTGGCACAGGTGGGGGCATGGGGAATCGAACCACCGACCTTCAGATTAGGAGTCCTACCTAGAAAAAAGTCAGACACTCTAACCACTCCACCACAGAGAACACCACAAATTGCCCTACGGGGTGGCTGAATGAGTTGAGCGTCCGCCTCCCGTTTTGGTAGATCGGGGGAATCGAATCCCTGGTTTTGAAGTCTGACCAAGTCAAATTAATCACTTAAGAATTGATACTTTGTCACAACCTATCCTTATGCTTGGCAGTAATAGGATAGGGAAGGAGTAATGGAATGAGGACGACCAATTGTCCCCTGCTTATTCAATTGATCTACTCCCCCCCCCCCCAAATAAAAAAAACACTAAACAAAAACAGTTCAAAAGTATCCGCAAGACAGATTCAGGACCATATAGTGTTCAGTCTTACATAATTCTGGTCAGGGCACCAGTGTTGTGTGAATGGTGCAGCAAACGTGAACATCCCGTCTCGAGGGAGACTCAAACCCACCTATATCTCATTCCAGGGCGGACGACCTAACCGTTAGAATACCTAGACTCCATGATGCGTGAATACCTTGCTACCTTGACACCTTGATACATGGATACCTTGATATATTGATATCTTGATGCCTTGATGCCTTGATGCCTTGATGTATTGATGCATTGATGCATTGATGCATTGATGCATTGATGCATTGATGCATTGATGCATTAATGTCGTGATGCCTTGATGTATTGATGCATTGATACCATGATACCATGATACCGTCATACCATTGTACCTTAGTTCTGTGATGCCTTGATGCCTTGATGTCTTGATGCCTTGATAGCTTGATGCCTTGATGCATTGTTGCCTTGATGCCTTGAAGCCTTGATGCATTCATGCAATCATGCATTGATGCCTTGGTGTATTGATACTTTGATTTATTGATCAATTGATGCATCGATACCTTGATACCTTGATAACTTGATGCCTTCCTAGCTTGATGTATTGCTACCATGCTACCTTGACACATTGATACCTTGATACCTTGATACTTTGATACTTTGATACATTGATACGTTGATACCTTGAGGCTTTGAGGCCTTGATGCCTTGATGTATTGATGCCTTGATGCCTTGATGCCTTGATGCCTTGGTGCCTTGATACGTTGGCTCAGTTTCAGGATAATGTGACTGAGTGGGATATCAGGTCTTGGTGCTGTTGGCCTAGTCTTCCAGTGGGGCAGCAGTATAAAGTTGCCATGAGTGCGCACTGTCACAAGTCGGTACCCGTCCTGATATGACCGTAGATGTTCCTAGGACGCAAAACAGCAACAAACAAACCCCACACTCTCCTTACTTCCGTCACTCTCCCCGCTCTCCTCGCTCACCCCACTCTCACCAGCTCTCCCGACTCCCCTCTTTTACACCACTTTACCCACTCTCCCCAGGCTCTCCCTTCTCTCCCCGTTCTCCCTACTCTTCCAACTCTCCCCACTCTCCCCAACTCTCCCCAGTCTTCCACACTCTCCCCACTCTCCCCTATGTTACCACTCTCCCCAGTCTCCTCACTCTCCCCACTCTCCAAACTATCCCTACTCTCCCCATTCTCTCCCAATTCTCTCCCCACTCTCTCCACTCTACCTCCTCTCACCATTCTCCCCATTTCACCCGCTCTCCCCACTCTCTCTCTATTCTCGCCACTCTCGCCACTCTCCCCTCTTTTTCCTCTCACCATTCTCCCACACTCCCCACTATCCCCCTCCCCTTTCTCTCCCCACTCGCCCTATTCTGCCCACTCTCCCCACCCTCCCCACTCTGCCCACTCTCCTTACTCTCCCCTCTTTCTCCTCTTTCTCCTCTCACCCTTCTTCCCCCACTCGCCACACTCTCCCCACTCTTCTCACTCTCTCCACACTGTTCCCACACTCATCGACTTCCCCTACCCCCCACCCACGGTCTCTACGTCTCACACCGCTCCCCCCCCCCCCCCCCAACCCCTGACACATACACAGTCCATCAAATATACTTAGGGAGCACAACACAAAGTCGCTAATGCACTTACTGTAGAGCTGTACATCACGAACACCGTCTGACCACTCAGATATCCAAGCCCCCCCCCCCCCCCCCCACACACACACACTCCTCCACCAGGTGGCGCCTTTCGCTCCTGGGCCAAGAAGTAGACACACTCTTTACCAGGTGTTGCTTGGCACCTCAGCGCCAAGACATATAGACCCACCACCAGGTGGCGTGTTTCTCTCCTGCAACACGATGTATAGACCCACCACCAGGTGGCGCATTTCTCTCCTGCACCAAGATGTACAGACCCACCACTAGGTGGCGTGTTTCTCTCCTGCCTGTACCAAGATGTATAGAGCCACCACCAGGTGGCGCGTTTCTCTCCTCCACCACCAGTTGGCGTCGCTGGGATGGGTGCGGCAGAGGGGTGGGCAGGGTAGAGATTTATTTAATAAATTTGCCAGAAACTCAAGACCTTTACGTAATTCATGATACTGAGTAGGGACAGGCCGGGATGGGCTAGCGGTTAGAGTGTCTCCTTAGCCCTGGGGTCGATCTTATACACATTCTGTAAATGGCGAAGGTTTTCAAAATCCTAATAATATAAGGGTAGGATTAAGTTTGACTCACTCCTCTAATCCTGATCTACAAACATTGATATAATCGGATCAATGTCATATAGCCTGACAAGGAATCAGATTAAGAATGGCTTTAACCCTGCTCCCCCCCCCCCTTTACGGATACTGTTCGAATAGTAGACTTCGAATAGTAGACACAAACAATACTTACCTTCAAAAATGCATGTAGAGCCCACCTGGTTATTCAGGCCCTTGAATGACTACTGCAGTAATTACTAGCAAATCCATGAGCTCCTGCCCCCCACCGCATCCTCGCTTGTGCTCCTGTGGGGTTTTCCCCACCCACCACCCACCACCCACCCCAATGGGCTCCCCTCCCCTGCCACCAACCTTAACCATCATGAACAAACCATCAACACACCGAACATCCTACACAACTATCAATCTGTTTAAACACATTGAACATGATATAAGACAGACAAAATATCTTGTCAACTATAAACTTACCTTGTTTTATAAGAGAAAAAATGTAACCCTCAACGATTCTTTGAGTAGCCCCGAGAATACACTTTCTACTCGGTGCTGCTCCCCATTTTTGCATGAACTACAGTGACTGGTGCTGTACATTATAGAGCAGGAGCCACTCCCTTAATTCTGCATGATCGGTGCTGTAACTAATACAGCACTGATTAAACTTAGATTATTTCGACTGTCAATTCCAATAGTAAGATGGCCGGAAGACCAGTGCTCCGGCGCTGACAAATGTCATATTCAGATGAATAAATACTTTACCAAAAAATATAAATAATGCCGATGTATGCGCTTTTCGACCAGCACGTCGGCATAGGCCGTCATATGTTGTTTGATAGGTCATCATAGGTCGGCATAGGTCGAGACCCCAAACAAATGTTGTGCATGTTCAACATTTTAAACCTATGCCGGCGTGTGGCTCATACGTTTCTCATATGCTGGACGTATGCTGGACGTATGCTGGCATAGGTTATGCATAAGTTAGGGGTAGGTCGGCATAGGTTAGCCATATGTTGAACCTGCGTCCTCCACATATCTCTGGCGTATATAGCATATGCCTAGCTTACGTCTAACGTGCCTCTAGCGTGTGCTGGCATACCCCTAGAGTATGCCCAGCATGTTGGCTGTCTGTCACACTACGACGTATGGCCTTAGCGTATGCCTACCTATGCAAATTTTTACCAACACGTCGGCATACGGCATCATAGGTTACATATAGGTTGGGCATAGGTCAAGTATGCTCAGCATAGGTTGGTGTAGGTCGGCATAGGTCACCGTATCTCGACCTATTTTTATTTTCAAATTATTTCTACATGTTACGCACATGCTGCCCCCATACGTCGTAGTGTGGCAGGCCCCTTTACTAAATGGCCAAATGAGTTCAGCGTCCATCTCCCGTTTTGGTAGGTCATGGGATGCGAAGCCCTGGGTCCGAATCCCAGTCGAGTCAAACTCACTGACTTAAAAATTGATACTTGTCACTACCTAGCCTGGCGCTCGGCATTACTACGATAGGACAAGGAGCAGTGGAATGAGGAAGACCGACTGTCCGTGGTTGAAATTTCTCCTGCTTCATCAACTAATGTACCATATATATTCCTTCGGTGTGACTGACACTGGTCAACATCCAGTGGAGAAGAGGTGGGCCACAGGTGGCGCCACCAGGACAGCGTTATGTCTTATGGAGTATAACAATAATACTAAGTAATATTCCCTGCTGTATCTTTATACTTGCATAATGCGCTACACATCACACTTGTATTAGGATGACTAGACGAGATGGCCGAATGAGTTGAGCGTCAAACCAATGTCCTAAGACTGATACTTGTTGTTTCCTAGCCTGGCGTTTGGCATTATTAGGATAGGGCAATGACTGGTTCGTTCAGTGACAGGATAATGTGACTGAGAGGGATATCAGGTCATGGTGCTCGTGGCCTGCTCTCCCAGTGGGGCAGCACTATAAAGTCACCATGAGTACGCACTGTCACAAGTCGGTACCTATCCTCATATGACCTTAGATGTTGCCAGGACGTAAAACTCCAACAACCAACATGTACATATGTGTCTGTATATATATATTCATGTGTAAAATATTCCGATTTAATGCATTGGTGGGGGAATGCAAATGTTCTATTACTGATTGGGTATACGTGACCAGGTGCATGTATGTATATATGTAGGTGCTGGTGGTGCCTGATTGATTGGTAAATAGACATAGTGGTGCTGGCAGGACTGTGTGTAAGGGGCACTCAGAACCTACCCCCTCCCCCCCCCCCCTCTGCTAGTCAGGATCACCACTCTCAGGGCCAAGGCTGGTGGTGGCCAGGGGGGACACACAGCTTGGTGGTGGTGGGCAGATCACTGGTAACCATGGGGACCAGGAATGCTGGATCCATATTGGTAGAGCTAAGAATGCTTGTTTCCCATTGGGGGAATAGGGTGGGGTGATACTCTACACTGAACCCATGTACCATATATATAAATAATAAACCAGAGGGCTTGACTCTCTCTCTCCTCTTTCACACTTTATTCTCTTCCTTTCTCTTTGTCTGTATTGATTTCACTATAGCCTCCCTACACAACCACAGATTCGAGCCGTAGACTTGACATAATTGGCAACCACAACGAGTGGTAAATCTATTAGTTGGAGGAAGGATTCAACTTTACTTTATGGAGACCTAGTCTTTACACATGGTCGAAAGCCAAGTGTCCCAGCACTCAAAACTAAAGTGAACTTAATAAAGTATTTTAATAAACAAAGAATGTATATGTCCTGCTCTGTTAGATTGCCGATGCCTTCTCTTTGCAAAGGTAAGCATTCTGCAAGTAATAATAATGACAATTTATTAGAGCACCCTCAGTAACAGGAACCATTCTAGGGCAGTGGACAGCAAAACCATGATATTGTCATGGGGTGATGAAAATGGGAATTATTGTGCCTAGAGCGGAACTCGAACCCACATCTCTTTGCATTCCAGGCCGGTGTGCTAACCATTACACCACCTAGGCTCCCTGATATCAACACACTACCCACGCCTACCTGTCTATGCAGCTCCTTGCCTGAGAGGTCAGTGCAGACCACTACACTCGTCCCCCTGGAATTGTAAGTCTTTTAATGCTTACAATTACATACATACAGGCAATGCAACGCACTTACATACACAGGGTAGGTTCAACCACTATACAGCACATAGCTTGTACAGGATCCTGGTCACGGCACCAGTGTCATGGGGGTGATGAAAATGGGAATTATTGTGCCTAGAGCAGGACTCGAACCCACATCTCTTTGCATTCCAGGCCAGTGTGCTAACCATTACACCACCTAGGCTCCCTGATATCAACACACTACCCACGCCTACCTGTCTATGCAGCTCCTTGCCTGAGAGGTCAGTGCAGACCACTACAATATCAAAGACAATGTATGACAATACGCACCACTCAGCACTTTCATATAGGAATGTCTGAAATAATCACGCATCCCTGTCACCCAATATTAAACAAGGCAATTGGACAGGTCCCCTAGCCCAGCCTGACTGCTGTACCATTGGACCAAGGGGACAGGTTCCCTAGCCCACCTTGATTGCTGTACAATTAAAGACAATGTATGATGATTATAGTCAATTATATCAAATATATCAATTATACCAATCATATCAATTATATCAATTATATCAATTATATCAATTATATCAATGATATCAATTATATCAATTATATCAATTATATCAATTATATCAATTATAGTCAATTAATATTCAATTATATAATATATAATTATTAGTCAATTATAGCGACAATTATAGCGGGAGATATACACTGTATAAATATAACATTTTAATTACCATTTAATGTGCACCTTGTTTGCTGTGGGATGGCGACACTGCATCTGTATTTCATGGGAAAGTGCTGAGTGGCGCGTCTTATCATACATTGTCTTTGATGATTTGGCATATTTACAACTTGGCTACAATAGTTAATGGGAACAGAAATTTCATTTACTGTGAGCATCTTAATGTTGAGTCTTGCGAACAGGTTTAAGTTTATCAAGAAATGTTTTTTTTCTTACATCCTTCGGCAGCTTATTCCATAAAGTAGGACCTACTGCACACACACACAATCACAAAACCAGTCTATGACGCAGCGACATGCAATAATATCTGACTGGATGATCGGAGAATTTGCGATGACTGTTTCGGGGACAGAAGATTGCGCCGATATTCTGATGATTTACCATTGTTAGTTTAATATGCGGTTAGTAGTGAGCGGGACGTAGCTCAGGCAGTAGAGTGTCCACCTGTGAAGGTGTCGGTCATCCGATCGATCCTGCTCAGTGGACACATTTGCAGTTTGGGCTATTTTCCGTTCCAACCAGTGGTCCACAGCTGGTTCATCAAAGGCTGTGTTATTTGTTGTCCTGTCTGCAGGAAAGTGCATATAAAAGACCCCTTGCTGCTTATCGGAAAGAGTAACCTATGTGGCAGCAGTGGGTTTCCTCCAAAGAAATATGTCAAAATGACCATACGTTTGACATCCAATAGCCGATGATGAAAATCAATCTGCTCTAGAGGCGTCGTTAAATAAAACAAACTTGTTTTTATATGCGGTTAGTGAAATATTGAAGTTGAGTATCAGTACTGTTAGGTCTTTACTTAGACTCGGCCGGGGATTTAACCCGCGACCTTTCCCGCGGCCCAGACGGTTGTCCTATCCAGACGGCTTTGTTAGTGTACTTCGCTATTTCTCCCTCACCTCATCACTTGCACTACAAGAAAATGTCAGCTCCTTAAAATAATACCTATCGTGCACCACCCAGATGTAGAAACTCAAAAAGAGCAAAGCAATCTACATAACAGTACTAACAATAACGGCAACGGACAGGGTAGCACTGGATGGCCAGTTGAGTTGAGCGCCCGCTTCTCATAAGACTGGTTCGAATCCCGGGTGAGTCAAAGCAATGATTTAAAACCTGTGTTAGAAGAATAGGGTAGAACTAAAAGAGGGGTGGAATTAGGACGAGTGATTGTGTGTGATTGAAATTCGCCCTGCTTAATTAATGTGTGTAACGACAAGAAGCATATCACTACACCACACACTCATTCACTCACATACTCATTAACTTATTTATTCATGTAGTCACCAGTCCAGACACACACTCATTCACACACTCAGGCACTCACTCATGCACTCATTCACTCACATACTCATTAACTCACTTATTCATGTATTCATCAGTCCAGTCACACACTCACTCACACACTCAGTCACTCACTCAGGCACTCATTAACTCGCCCACTCATTAAGTCACTTATTCATGTATTCACCAGTCCAGTCACACACTCACTCACACACTCAGGCACTCACTCACTCACCCACTCATTAACTCACTTATTCATGCATTCACCAGTCCAGTCACACACTCACTCACACACTCATGCACTCATTCACTCACCCACTCATTAACTCACTTATTCATGTATTCACCAGTCCAGTCACTCACTCACACACTCATGCACTCATTCACTCACCCACTCATTAACTCACTTATTCATGTATTCACCAGTCCAGTCACACACCCATTAACACACTCAGGCACTCACACACTCATTAACTCACTTATTCATGCATTCACCAGTCCAGTCACACACTCACTCACACACTCAGGCACTCATTCACTCACATACTCATTAAGTCACTTATTCATATATTCACCAGTCCAGTCACACACTCACTCACACACTCACTCACACACTCAGGCACTCATTCACTCACACACTCATTACCTTACTTATTCATGTATTCAGCAGTCCAGTCACACACTCACTCACACACTCAGGCACTCATTCACTCACCCACTCATTAACTCACGTATTCATGTATTCAACAGTACAGTCACACACTCACTCACACACTCAGGCACTCATTCACTCACATACTCATTAACTCACTTATTCATGTATTCAACAGTACAGTCACACACTCACTCACACACTCAGGCACTCACTCACTCTCAGTCACTCACCCAGTCACTCACTCCCACATTCACCCTTTCACCCTCACACACTCAGTCACTCACTCAGGCACTCATTCACGCGCACACTCACTAACTCAGTCACTCATTACCTCAGTCACTCACTCACTCAATCACTCAATCACCCACTCCCACAGTCACCATCTCACACACGCACTCACTCACACACTCATTCAGTTTTTCACTCATAGAGTCACTCACTCAATCACTCAGGTGTTGACAGGCATTCTCCCATTCACTCACTCACTTACTCATTCACTCACTCAACCTTTAACGCAGTCCCTTGTGTACTCATTTATTCACTCGTTCACTTACTCTCACCCACCCACTCACTCACTCACCAATCACCCACCCATTCACCCACCCATTAGACTCACTAATGCACAGTTACACCTACATACACTCACCCACACACCCACTCACCCACTCACCCACTCACCCGCTCACCCACTCACCCACTCACACACTCACCCACTCACACACTCACACACTCACACACTCACACACTCACCCACACAGCCATTCACTCACCCACTCACCCTCTCACCCTCTCACCCACTCACCCACTCATTCACCCACTCATTCACCCACCCACCCACTCACCAACTCACCCACTCACCCACTCACCCACTCACCCACTCAACCACTCAACTACTCACCCACTCACCCACGCACGCACTCACCCACTCACCCACTCACACACTCACCCTCTGTCTCACTTACCCAGGAAGGCATGTCGACAGAGGCTCAGGGGAGGCCGGCCGGGGGCTGCCCGAAGGCCGGGGAGGCGACCACGACGACTCCGGGGAGACCGTGGAGGCGCGGTGCGGAGACCTCGTACTCCTCGTACTCCTACTCCTCCTCCTCCTGCTTGGTCCTGATTGGGTGCGTACTCCTCCACGGTGGGAATGTATGTGTGTGTGTTGCTGGTGCCTGGTGGGTTGAGAGTGTGAGATTGGGGGGTAGTGGGGGGATGATGTGTGCGTGTGTGTGTGTGGGGGGGGGGGGGGGGGGGTGAGGGGCGGGTGTTGGAGAGGGGAGAAGTGGCCGGCTCTCCTCCGCGGAAGGCCCGGCATAGACTGGACTGAAGGCCGTTGGCCTCCGCCCGGCTCAGCCCCAGTCACCTCCCGGTTAGACTGACTGACGGCCGGGTACAGCCGTCTGTCTACAGGTGGCGCAACCAGCTGGGTGGGATGCAGTGAAAGGGGGGTGAGGGTGGGGGGGTGAGGGTGGGAGGGTGGGAGGGAGGTAGGGGCAGAAGGGGGGTGGGGAGAAGGGGGAGAGGTGATCGGGGGGGGGGGGGGAAGGGAGGGAGGAGGAGAAGGGGGTGGAGGGGAGGGATGGATGGGAGTGGAGGGTGGAGGGTGGAGGAGAGAGGAGAGGGAGGAGGGGACGGAGGAGAGGGGGGGGGGAGGAGGGTAGGGAAGGAGGGGAGTGTGAGAGGGGGAAGTGATGGGGAGAGGAGATAGGGAGAGAGGAGGGGGGGAGGGAGGGGGGGGAGGGAAGAGGGTAGGGAAGGGGGGAGTGTGAGAGGGGGAGGTGATGGGGAGGGGGGGGGGAGAGGGGGAGGGGACGGAGGAGAGGGAGGAGGGGGGGAGAGGAGGAGGGGAGGGGAGGGAGGGAGGGAATGCAGATGGGAGGGGGGAGGGGAGAGAGGATGGAGAGGGGGAGGATAAAGGAGGATGTGAGGGGGGAGGGGACGGGTGAGGAGGAAGGGGGGAGAGGGAGGGGAAGGGAGGGGAGGGGAGAGAGAGCGAGGGGGATGTAGTGGGGGGGGGGGGGGGAGGGGGAGGGAGGGAAGGGTAGAGATGGGAGGTGAGACGGAGAGAGGGGAGGGGAGGGGTGTGTGGGAGGTGGGGACTAGGGGGTTAGGGGGATGGAGGGAGGGGAGGGGAGGAGGGGTGGGAGGGAGGAGGAGGGACCGAGGGTGGTTTGTGAGCAGCAGGAACAGGGAGAGGGGTGGGGGTGGGGGAGGGGGAGCAGGGGGGTAGAGGTGGGCTCCGAGCAGCGGAGAGAGGGGGTACGAGTGCAGGGGGGTGGGGGGGGGGGAGCGAGGGGGGGGAGTGGGGGAGGGGGAGGGGGGGGGGGGGGGAGTGGGGGAGGGGGGGGGGGGGGGGTGGAGGTGTGTGGCGCGGTGAGAGTGGGGCGGGTCTGAAGGGCGGGATGAAGGTGGGCGCGGGAGATGAGGGGGTAGCACGGGATCACGGGGGGACTGGCAGGTGGGGTAGTGGGGGAGGGGGTGGGGGGGGTGGAGGGAGGGTGGTAGGGGGGGAGGTGGGAATGTGGGGGGTGGGGGTGGGGAGGGGGTGTTAGGGGGGCGGGTGGGGGATATGGGGGGTGGAGGGGTGGGGGGGTGGAGGGAGGGTGGTGGGGGGGTGGGAGGTCGGAGTGTTGGGGACGGTGGAGGGTTGGAGGGGTTGGGGTGGGGGGGGGGTGGGGAGGGGGTGAGGGGGGTGGGGGGGGGTGGGGGGTGGAGGGTGGGGTGGAGGGGGGGGAGGGTGGGGGGTGGGGTGGGGAGGGTGGGGGGGGGGGTGGAGGGTGGAGGGTGGAGGGGTGGAGGGGGGGGTGGGGGTGGGGGGTGGAGGGTGGGGGGTGGAGGGGGGGAGGGGTGGAGGGTGGGGGGTGGAGGGTGGGGGGGGAGGGTGGGGGGTGGGGGGGGGGGGTGGGGGGGGGGGGTGGGGGTGGGGGGGGGGGTGGGCGGGGGGGGTGGGGGTGGGGGGGGGAGGGTGGGGGTGGGAGGGGTGGGGGGGGGGGTGGAGGGTGGGGGGGGGGGGGGGGTGGGGGGGGGGTGGGGGGGGGGTGGAGGGTGGGGGGGTGGGGGTGGGGGTGGAGGGGGGGGGTGTGGGGAGGGTGGAGGGTGGGGGGGGGGGGGTGGGGGGGGAGGGGTGGAGGGTGGGGGGTGGGGGTGGGGGTGGAGGGTGGGGGGTGGGGGGGGGGGGGGGGTGGGGGGTGGGGTGGGGGGAGGGGGGGGGTGGGGGGTGGGGGTGGAGGGTGGAGGGGGGGGGGGGGGGGTGGAGGGGGGAGGGTGGAGGGGGGGGGAGGGGGTGGGGGGAGGGTGGAGGGTGTAGAGGGAGGTGGAGGGTGTAGGGTGAAGGGTGGAGGGTGGAGGGTGGAGGGTGGAGGGTGGAGGGTGGAGGGTGAAGGGTGGAGGGCGGAGGGTGGAGGGTGGAGGGGAAGGGTAGAGGGTAGAGGGTAGAGGGTGGAGGGTGTAGGGTGGAGGGTGGAGGGTAGAGGGTGGAGGGTGAAGGGTGGAGGGTGGAGGGTGGAGGGTGGAGGGGGAAGGGTAGAGGGTAGAGGGTAGAGGGTGGAGGGTGGAGGGTAGAGGGTGGAGGGTAGAGGGTGGAGGGTGGAGGGTGGAGGGTAGAGGGTGGAGGGAGGAGGGTGGAGGGTGTAGGGTGGAGCATGGAGGTGTGGTGAGTGGAGGGTAGAGGGTGGAGGGTGAAGGGTGGAGGGTGTAGGGTGGAGGGTGGAGGGTGGAGGGTGGAGAGGTGCTGGAGATATAGAGTTGTGGAGGGTTTATGCCAGAAGCAGTGATAATGACAGTGTCCCAGAATACCGTCTGTCCTCAGGATAACCATAGCACATAGTATTCCCTATCCGAACAACCCAAGTCGGTATTTAAATTATTCCCTCATGTTGCCAGGTACAACACTATTCCCATGATGGTACTTCAAGGTTTGCAGCACTAGTAGGTCATACCGACAGTAGCAACATCGCTCACCAGAAGTTTGGATTTGATTTCAGTTTTCATGTTTATCTGTGATGACGAGTGTCGTGTAAATGATGCGCTTTGTACCCCAATAGAATCATGAATTGTTAACTGAAGAAGTTAAACTTTGGATTTCAAACCTCTGAAATGAGTTGTTCATACGAGGTTGAACCGCTATGCTCTACTCATAATTTCTTAAATATGGTGGCAGTTTTCAAGACGTAGGTGTGTGAAAATATGGAATGCAATGCATTTCTTTTTCTTGAAGATTTATACTGCCTATCATCGATAAGTCTGAATAGGCTTGTTTTCACCATTAGACAGTTTGTCGATAGAAAGCCTGAGCCTACACATTTACCAACCCAAGGGATTTTTAACCTCCCACACCACATAGACATGGTATGAGAGCAACTGGCCTTTGATGACGCTGTAAGTTATACACAGCTGTGGAAATCCAAATTGGCAGAGGTGGGGGCCATGGGGAATTGAACCACTGACCTTCAGGTTAGGAGTCCGACCTAGAAAAAAGTCAGACACTCTAACCAATCCGCCACAGAGAACACCACAAATTGTGGAAAAGTGGAGGGAGTACAGCTGCCTATCACATGAATATATGATAGGCAGCTGTACGGCCACCCCAGACTCTTACTTGCAAGCTGATTGATTGATTGATTGGTGGTTGCTTTACGCCGTGTCAGCAGCATAGGCCATATTCAGAGCGAGAAATGTTTGTTTTTTGTTCAAACCATCGCTTTTACATGTAAAACCAGACAATCAATTATGTGCCAATAGACACTCATCAAATTAGAAAGCTCACAATCATATATTTGTGGTCAAGGGAAACAAATTCCCATAGAAAAAGAAAAGTTTTATTAATAATTGATAGAACTTATTTAGTAAACTATATGAGGTGGTACAGTCCAGCTGCTCTCAAAAAGGCTAAAATGTTTTCCTGTTTTACTTTAGTAAAAAGGTCATGCATACTGTCTGCAGTGTAGAATTGTTGGTGCAGGGCCAACAAATCAAGGCAACTTAGTCAAATGTGTTTGAGTGTCAGCGGGGACTGACACCCAATACATTCAGGGGGAGGTTCCCCTTTGAGCAGAAAAGCATGTGTAAGCTACAAGTGGCCAATACGGCAGCGGCTAAGGACCACTTGGTCCCGCCGACCTCCCGCATGAGTCTGTGGTGGTTTTCCGACAGATGGTTCAATTTCTTTAAGTTTATTAATGTCTTCATCCCACTCATGTTGCCATTTGATTTTATGTGGGTGGCTATTAGTGGTTTCAGATCACAGTGAGGGATCAGACATGGTTCAAGATCACGGTTCAAGATCGCCGATACATTGGATGAACGAGAAAAATAGAATGTACACTTCAGCCATTTATTGTAATGAACCGGCCACCGCGGAGCGGCATCCACATTCAACTGACCTTCACCCTACTTCGCCTCTATAGGGTGGGTGGAGGGGGTGGGGGGGGAGGCTAGCCGCATGCAGTAGCCTGAAGCCTAGTCAGGGCACTGTCCGGTGGCCGGCATACTGCCACCTGGCGCAGTTTAACTGTGTCGGTGTGCAGTGTAGTCCACAACTGGTTCGACAAAGGCTGTGGTATGCACTGTCCTGTCTGTGGGAAAGTGCATATAAAAGACCACTTACTGCTTAGCGGAAAGAGTAGCCTATGTGATGGCAGCAGGTTTTCTCTAAAGAAACGTGTCGGAATGACCATATGTTTGACGTTCCTCTAGCCAGAGAAATGCACTCTAACCCACCACGAGGTGGTGGAGCTCATGTGCGGACAACTACACATAGTACATGAAAATGTGAATGAAACTCCAATCTACAAAATTAATAGCCCAAGCGGATAGGTATTCCCAAAGTAATTTTCCCTCTTGCATATGAAGCTAGGCACACCCCGATTCTCACGAATAGCAAATCCCTGGGAAAGAGGTTTTTCCCAGGGTAAGTAAGTTGTTTCCGCCTTTTGAATATGCACCCTGATGACTGCATCTTCCATTGAGGGAGCAGGACGTACCTCAGGTGGTAGAGTGTACACATGTGAAGGTTTGGATCGTCCGATTTATCCTGCTCAGTGGACGCATTATCAGTTTGGGCGATTGTATGATGAAAAATCAATGGACTCTAGAGGCGTCATTACATAAAACAAATTTTCCTTAATTGCATCTTCCACTGTGTTTTCTGTGGAGTGAATCGGTAATACCCACACCTGGGACACTTCTCATGTTTATATGCATTCAAAACTTTATTTGGCTAATTGCCAGATTCTCCTGCCTGGGGCAAGTGAATTCTCAAAGGGTCCAATAGCTAGTATCTCTACTGGAGATATATTTTATTTATGTTATTGTGTATGTGTGTACTGTGGTACTTAGATGTAACAGTTTGTAAAGGCTACAGCTAGAATCTGTGGTTGTGTAGGCAGGCTATGGTGAAATCAATACAGACAGAGAGAAAGGAAGAGTATAAAGTGTAAAAAAGGAGAGAGAGTCAAGACCTCTGGTTTATTATTTATATGGTTACATGGGTTCATTGTAGAGTATCACCGCACCCTTTCCCCCAATGGGAAACAAGCATTCTTGGCCCTACCAATAGGGATCCAGCATTCCTGGCCCCCATGGCTAGCAGTGGTCTGCCCACTACTACAAGCCACCACCAACCTTGACCTTTGAGTGTGGTGATCCCTATCCCGGCAGAGAGGGTAGACCCGGAGTGCACCCACACCCAGACCTGCCAGCACCACTATGTCTATTTACATCCCACTCAGGCACCACCAACCCATACACACACATATATACATACATGCGCCTGGTCACGTACACCGATCAGTCATAGAACATTTGCATTCCACTGTATGCCGAATATTGGAATATTTTACAAGTTGTTGCAGAAAGTGAAGTATCAAAGGGTCCAATATATGTTTTCTTTATGCTGTATTATGTATTCATGTACTGTGGTACCTATATATAACAGTTGTTGCGCCAAGTGAATTATCAAAGAGTCCAACACTTTTTAAACCAGATGGGATGGCCGAATGAGTTAGAGCGTCTGTCTCCTGCATTGGTAGACCGTGGGATCGTGGGTTCGAACCCTGGTGGAGTCAAACAAATTAAATTTATACTTCTCGCTTCCTAGCCAGGCACTCGGCATTATTTGGATAGGGCAAGGACTGGTTGGCTCAGTGTCAGGATAATGTGACTGAATGGGATATCAGGTCATGGTGTTGACAGGTGGGTATCCCAGTGGGACAGCACTATAAAGTTGCCATGAGTGTGTACTGTCACAAGTCGGTACCCGTCCTGATATGAACTTAGATGTTGCTCGGACGTAAAACAATGATAAACAAACAAACCAACACTTTTATGTCTACTGGAGATATATCTATTATTTAGGCTGTACTGTGTATTTGTGTACAGTGTACTGGTTGCCCACTCTGCTGAAGAGATCCAGAAAATAGTGGACGCTTTCTCCGATGCATCAAAGAAGTTCAGCCTGATGATTAACATCAAGAAGACAGAGGTGCTGTATCAACCCAACTCTACAAGAACCCGAGAGGAGGATAACATGGTTGATGGAAACAAGCTGAACTCTGTTCCAGAATTCACCTACCTCGGAAGCAGTATAGCAAGTGATGGACGCATTGATGCTGAAATACAGAGGAGGATGGCCAAGGCTAGCTCATCTTTCGGCCGACTACGCCAGAGACTCTGGATCAACCACCATGTGTCCATGCGGGTCAAAGGCAATCATGCTATCCACCCCACTATATGGAGCTGAGGCCTGGACAGTGTACATACGATAGGTGGAAAAGCTGCATGCCTTCATGATGCGACATCTGCGTTCAATCATGAGGCTAACCTGGAAGGACAAAGTGACAAATAAGGAAATACTCGAACAGATGGGGCTGCCAACTATGAAAGATCTTCTGATCAAAAATAATCTCCGGTGGACTGGACACCTCACAAGGATGTCATCAGACAGGCTACCAAAGCAGATCCTCTATTCTCAACTGTCTTCTGGTTACAGAAAGAGAGGGCGCCCTCATCTCCAGTTCAAGGATACCATCAAGAGAAACCTGAAGATGAGAAACATTAAGACTGACTCATGGACATCACTCTCACAGCAGAGAGCTAAATGGAGAGCGGCAGTCAAGTAATGAAAGCAGTCTTTGTTGCATCGCGACCGACAGCATGATGATGATGATGACCGATATGTAACAGTAGTTGCACAATGTGAATTATCAAACACATGGTATATCCACTAAAGATATGTTTTATTTATGTTGTACTGTGTAGTTGTCTAAAGTGGTACCTACCATATATGTTCCAATAGAAGCACGCTACCCAATATAAGCATACCCCCCCTTTTAAGATTGAAAGCTCGCACAAATTTACGATCGTATTCAGACTGAATGCACATAAAATAACACAATCGCACTTTATGTCAGAGGCATGCCAAAAACAAATCCATGAAATAATAAACAGTGATGATTGTTTCACAATATCTGCATATGTAATCATAGTACCTGTTAATTTGAAACAAACCATCACAAATAATTACTTTGTGCCCAACAGGAAATAAATAGACGCGCATCCATGTGTCTGCACTCACGCAATGTGCGTATATTGGGACATATAGGGTATATGTAACAGTTGTTGCACCAAGTCAGCAGGTTAGTGAAGGGGCATATTGTTCCTCTAGCCAGAGAAATGCGCTCGAACCCACTGCGTGGTGGTGGAGCTCATGTACAGACAACTACATATAGTACATTAAAATGTGAATGAAACTTCAATCTACTAAATTAATATCCCAAGCGGATAGCTATTTCCAATGTAATTTTCCCTCTCGATTATGAAACGAGGTACACCCCGATTCTTGCCAATAGGAAACATTTGGAAAGGGGTTATTCCCAGGATAAGTAAGCTGTTTCCACCTTTTGAATATGGACCCTGATGACTGCATCTTCCGTTGAGGGAGCGGGACGTATCTCAGGCTGTAGAGTGTATATCTGTGAAGGTTTGGATCTTCCGATCGATCTTGCTCAGTGGACGCATTTGCAGATTAGGCTATTTTATGATGAAAAATCAATGTGTTCTAGAGGTGTCATTAAATTTGTTTAACTTTCCTTAATTGCATCTTCTGCAGTATTGTCTGTGGAGTGAATCAATTATATCCGCACATGGGACACTTCTCATGTTTATCTGCATTCAAAAGGGGCCGAGGGGCCGAGGGGCTGAGGGGCCGAGGGGCCGAGGGGCTGAGGGGCCGAGGGGCAGAGGGGCCGAGGGGCCGAGGGGCTATATAATGCGACTGAGTGGAATATCAGTTCATGGTGCCGGTGGCCTGATTTCCCAGTGGGGCAGCACTATAAAGTCACCATGAGTGAGCTCTGTTACAAGTTGGTACCGCCTATGGGTAGCCTGCTGCCACCTGTCACTATACACATACAACAGGGGCCAACCACCACCACCTGGTGCTGAGGCTCGTGTACAGACTACTTACTACTACAAGATTGATACATGTCACTACGGCCGTAATCGATTAACACGACCCGAGCGACTCGGGCCACCCGAGTCGTCAGAATTTCAAATTGAACACCACGAGTGGAGTCGGGAAACACACGTGCCATGTGCAAAATGACCCGACCCCAGTAACCCACCTCTTGGCCGGGGTTTGCTAGGAGTGATGACGTCATGTCTGTGCTGGTACCTGTAGGATAACAGCTACCCATACAGGTCCTACATGTTGTTTTAATGCTTTTTTTTGTAATAACCCAGATTGTCAGCTTCAATAATGACAAAATACTTAAAATCCTATTTTGCTGTACAGATATCGGTTATTAAAAAAATATATAAAGTTTTAGATTAAGCCACCATTTTTTCCACCCCGTGCGTATTCGTTTATTCAACCCGAGTCTGTAGGATGTGCGCATGCGCCAAAAAGTGGCTCGGGTGACCCGAGTTGATTAATCGATTATGCCCTACATTGGCTGGGGCTCGGGTAAATGCATCCATATTGATCCCCCTGGAATTGTACAGTTGTAAGCCAAATACTTATTTTGAAATAATGCCCAGCACGTGTACGCCCTTTTCCCCATGAGCTTAAACCATAAAAAAAGTAAACTTGTTTTATTTAATGACACCTCTAGAGGACATTGATTTTTGTATCATCGGCTATTGGACGTCAAATATATGGTCATTCTGACATTTCTTTGGAAGAAACCCACTGCCATCACATAGGCTATTCTTTCCGATAAGCAGCAAGGGTTCTTTTATATGCACTTTCCCACAGACAGGACAGCACATGACCAAGCCTTTGATGAACCAGTTATGGACCACTGGTTGGAACGGAAAATAACCCAAACTGCAAATGTGTCCACTGAGCAGGATCTATAGGATGACTGACACCTTTACAGTTGGACACTGTACCGCCTGAGCTATGTCCCATCTACATATATACCACTCAGTCACATTATCCTGATACTGGACAAACCAGTCCGTGCCCTTATCGAGGGGCCGTGTGCACCAAGTTGTGCTCGGCTTAACCGGAGCTAGGCGCTAGCTCCGGTCAGCTAGCACCGGGTAGGGGGGGCTCCGCGAGAGAGGTAAAGTTGTATGCGCCAATGTCTTAGCCGGGGCGGGTAGCTGACCATGAAGTTATTTATAGATTTGGGAACTCCCTCGAGTCGACAACATGAATAACACTGCCAATGCGGTGGGTGCGTTAATAACGGTTCGAATTTAGGGTTAAATTGATAAGATTTCACTTATTGCGTATGTAATTCTGTTAAATATGACAGATTGAACAGATTTGGGTGAAATATATTGCCGTCGAAGCGGCGGCGGCGATGGCGGCCATTTTTAGTTGATGTTCGACAGTATGGATATCGACATCGACGCAGCGGCGGCGATTTGTTTACTTTACATTCGTCGATTCGACAATATGAATAACGCCGCCAATGCGGCCGGAGCGTTAATAACGGTTCGATTTTAGGGTTAATTTGATTAAATTTCACTTATTGAGTATGTAAATGTGTTAAATATGATCGCATTGAATAGATTGACATCCATACACGCATACTAACCGCCCCGGCTAGCAGTTAAACCTGATTTGAAACTGGGGTAGCTTAGCCTAGGCTACGGTCCGTGGTTAGCACTGGCACCGATTGATGCATACAGATTTTCCACCGTTAGCCGTGTGGAGCTAGCCTACCCGCGGTTAAGGCCCTAACTCCGATTGGTACATATGGCCCCTGGGGCCGTATGCACGAATCGGGGTTAGGGCCGTAACCGCGGCTAGGCTAGCTCCACAGGCTAAATGTCAGTAATTGCATACCGATTTCTCACATTTAGCCGTGTGGAGCTAGCCTAGCCGCGGTTACGGCCCTAACCCCGATTCGTGCATACGGCCCCTGGTGTCTTGGAAGATGCTGCAAGAAATAAAAATGCCTTACCAAGAGCGGCCTTGAGCCCAGTTTTCTGCCATTCCGAATCCCGAGGCAAGGGTCCTAGCCATTAGGGATATTTAGCCTCGCTGACACAGTCAACCGTCCCCACATGTATGCAACATTTCTCCTAGGGATGGGGAGGGGTGCAACTCAATACACTTGATGGCAGTAATCAATTAACACGACCCGGGCAACTCGGTTCACCCGACTCGTCAGAATTTCAAATCGAAAACCGCAAATGGAGTCGAGAAATACACGTGCCATGTGCAAAACGATCCGACCCCAGTAACCCACCTCTTGAGTGGGGTTTGCTAGGAGCGATGATGATTGATTGATTGGTGGTTGCTTTACGCCGTGTCGGCAGCATAGGCCATATTCACGGCGAGAAATGTTTGTTTTTGTTCAAACCATCGCTTTTACATGTAAAAGCATACAATCAATTTTGTGTCAATGGGACACTCATGAATTTTGTAAACTCACAATCATATAGCTAAATAAAAGTCTAAATGATAGTATTATTCACTGATGAAATTTGTTTAAAAACTTATATGAGTTGGTACAAACCAGCTGCCCTCAAAAAGGCTAAAATCTTCTCTTGTTTTACTTTAGTAAAAAGGTCTTGTATGTTGTTTGCAGTGTAAAATTGTTGGCGCAGGGCCATGAAATCCACACAGTTTAATAAAATGTGTTTTAATGTCAGTGGGGACTGACATCCAATACATTCAGGGGGAGGCTCCCCCTTGAGCAGAAAAACGTGTGTTAGCCACGAGTGGCCAATATGGCATCTTGTTAAAACAACCTGGTCGTGTCGCCCTTCCAGGCGACTCTGCGGCAGTCCGTTCACGGAGGGGGTAATTCTATGGAGTTTGTTGTCTGGGTGTTCATCCCATTCCATCTGCCATAGGTTCCAAATGTATTTTTGAATGGTAGGTTTCAGATCAGAGTGGGGAATATGACAGCTACCAGTACAACTCCTACGTGTTGTTTTAATACTTTTTTTTTTAATAACCCAGATTTTCAGCTTCTACAATCATAAAATACTTTAAATCATATATTGCTGTATTTCTATCGGTTATTGAAAAAAAAAAGAAGAAGTTTCAGATTAAGCCACCATTTTGTCCACCCAGAGCATATTCGTTTATTCAACCTGAGTCCGTATGATGTGCGCATGCGCCAAAAAGTGGCTCGGATGACCCGAGTTGATTAATCGATTACGCCCATAATGATGCGCAGCAGCCTAAAGGTAGTGACAGGTGTCAATATTGTCTGATTGTACAACTTTGGTTTAACTTGGCCAGGGGTCGAACCCACGACCTCTCACACAGAAAGCGAGTGATGTCCCAATAGTTCATCCTTCCGATCTGATTCTCAACATTTAAGGTTCATATATATATACTAGTTTAATGCACGCATTCAATCAATCAATAGTTCCGCATTGCTGGCTGGTAAACCCTGCTCGAGTCAAAACAATGACTTAAAAATTGATACTTGTTGATTCCTAGCCAGGCGCTCGACATTATTAGAATAGGCCAAGGACTGGGTGCATCAGTGTCAGGATAATGTGACTGATTAGGATATCAGGTCATGGTGCTGATGGTCTGGTCTCCCAGTGGGGCATCACTATAAAAGCACCATGAATGCACACTGTCACAAGTAGGTACCCATTCTGATATGACCTAACATGTTGCTAGGACTTAAAACCCCAACAACAACAACAAAAGAGCTGTCTGATACATGCATGTTTCAGTCCCCGTCCTGATATTACCTTAGATCTTGCTAAGATATAAGACCCCCAATAAGCAAGTAATATTTCTGCCTGCCTTGGCTGTCATGCTGATTCGAACCCGAGCCAATGCAATTATGGCTCAATATTGGTGGTCTTATCATCAAATGGTAATGAGAGTATTCCTATTCATAAACAGAGTCAAAATCCATATCACTCAAAGTGTTTACCGCTCCAGAAAGAGATAAAGGAACATCAGAGAGAGGCAGGTTAGGCGAGGGGTGTGGGGGAGGGGAGTAGGAGAGGGAGGGGAGAGGGAGAGGAGAGGGAGGGGGGTAGGGATGGAGAGGGGAGGGTGAGGGAGGGGAGAGGGAGGGGGAGGGGTGGAGGGGGAGGGGGAGGGGGACAGGGAGAGGGAGGGGAGAGGGAGGGAGGGGGAGAGGGAGGGGGGCGGGAGGGGGGAGGGAGGGGAGGGGGAGGGGATGGGTGGGGAGTGGGGGTGGGAGGGGAGGGGAGGGGGGAGGGAGGAGGGGGGAGGGGAGGGGGGGAGGGGGAGGGGGTGGGGGGGGGGGGAGGGGGAGGGGGAGGGCGAGGGGGGGGGGGAGGGCAGGGGGGGGGAGGGGGAGGAGGGGGGGGAGGGGGGGGGAGGGGAGGGGGAGGGTGGAGGGGGGGGGAGGGAGAGGGAGGGGAGGGGGTAGTGGGAGAGGGAGGAGAGTGGGGGGGAGGGGAGGGGGAGGGGAGGGGGAGGGAAGGGGAAGGGGAGGGGGGGGGCTGGGGAGGAGAGGAGGAGGAGGAGGAGGGGAGAAGGGGGACGGAGGGGAGGCGAGTGGGCGGATGAGTGGGAGGGGGAGGGGGGGGGAGAGGGAGGTGTGAGGGAGGGGGAGGGGGAGGGTGGGGAGGGGAGGGGAGGGGGGGGGGAGTGGGGGACAGGGGGAGGGGAGGGGTGGGGGAGGGGGAGGGGAGGAGGAGGGGAGGGGGAGGGGAGGGGGGGGGAGGGGGAGGGAGGGGGGGGGAGGTGGGAGGGGAGGGTAGGGGAGGGAGGGGGGAGGGGGGGAGGGGAGGGGAGGGGGGGGAGGGGGGGGGTGGGGGAGTGGGGAGAGGGAGGGAGAGGGGGGGGAGGGGAGGGGGGGAGAGGGAGGGGGGAGGGGGAGGGAGGGAGGGGGGAGGGGGACGTGGGAGAGGGGGGGATAGGGCAGAGGGAGGGGGACAGGGGAGGGGGCAGGGGGGGAGGGGGAGGGAGGGGGGGGTGGGGGGGATGGGATGGGGATGGGGATAGGGGGGGGGGGGGAGGGAGGAGAGGGGAGGGGGGGGGGGATGGGAGTGGGGGAGGGGAGGGGGGGGGGAGGGGGGGGGAGGACGGAGGGGGAGGAGGGCGAGGGGGGAGGGGGATAGGCGGAGGGGAGGGGGGAGAGGGAGGGGAGAGGGGGGTGGAGAGGGAGGGGGAGGGGGGAGAGGGAGGGGAGGGGGAGGGGGGAGGACGGGAGGGAGGGGAGGGGGAGGGGAGGGGGAAGGGGGGAAGGGGGGTGAGGGGAGGGGAGAGGGAGGGAGGGGGAGGGAGAGGGGAGGGGGGGGAAGGGAGGGGGAGGGGGGGGAGGGGAGGGGTGGGGAGGAGGGAGGGGGAAGGGGGAGAGGGGTGGGAGGGCGAGTGGGCGGATGGAGGGGGGGGGGGGAGGGGGGGGGAGGGGTAGAGGGAGGGGGGAGAGGGTGGGGAGGGGGGGAGGGGGAGGGGGAGGGGAGGCGGGGAGGGGAGGGGAGGGGGAGTGGGAGAGGGAGGAGAGAGGGAGGGGTAGGGGCGAGGGGAGGGGGGGAGGGGGAGGGGGAGGGGAGGGGGAGGGGAGGGGGAGGGAGAGGGAGAGGGAGGGGGGGGGGGGGGGGGGAGGGAGGACAGAGTGAGGGGAGGGGGGGGTAGGGGGAGTGGGAGAGGGAGGAGGGGGAGGTGGAGGGGGGGGGGGGGGGGGGAGGGGGGGGGGAGAGAGGGAGAGGGTGGGTGAGGGGGGGGGGAGGGGAGGGGGGGGAGGGGCGGGGGGGGAGGAGGGAGGGGGAGTAGGGGGGAGGAGGGAGGGGGAGGGGGAGGAGGGAGGGGAGGGGAGGGGAGGGGAGTGGGCGGTGAGTGGGAGTGGGAGGGGGGGGAGAGGGAGGGGAGAGGAGGGGGGGAGGGGGGGAGGGGAGGGGTGAGAGGGGGGGGGAGGGGGAGGGCGGGGGTGGAGGGAGGGGGAGTAGGGGGGAGGGAGGGGAAGGGGAGGGAGTGGGAGGGGGTGGGAGGGGTGTGGGGGATGAGTGGGAGGGGAGGAGGAGGGGGAGGAGGAGGAGGGGGAGGAGGGGGGGGAAAAGGAGAGGGGGGGAGTGGACGGGTGAGTGGGAGGTGAGGGGAGTGGGAGGAGGAGGGAGGGCGGGGGTGGGGGGTGGGGGGGGGGGGGGGGGGGGGGGGGGTGGAGAGGGCGCAGTAGATAGAGGAGGGAGGGACTAGGGTGGCAGGGAGGGGAGGGGGGCGGGAAGTGGAGGGGATGACAGGGTGGGGGAAGGGGAGAGGGCCACTAGATAGAGGAGGGGAATAGGATGGGGGGGGGGGGGAGAAGAGGGGGAGAATATCTAGAGGAGGAAGGAATGGAGAGGGGATGGGGAGGAGAGGGACATGGGAGTGGAGGAGGAGAGGGAGAGGGAGAGGGGAGGAGGAGGGGGAGGTGGAAGGCGAGCGGGAGATGGAGAGAGGGGGGTTTGGGGGGTTTATTCTGCTGCATGTTAATAGCAGAATATCATAGCGCCTCACATATATCGTCCGGGAGCAGTGTGATACCAGCTCTCCAGGGGGCGGCGGCAGAGCCCTCTGAACCTTAATGGGGTCACGTGACATGGGCGATGACCTCTGACCTGTTGGGTAGATAAGAGTCGTTGGAAGTGGGGCAACAGAGGTGTGTGTTACCAAAGAAATTGATCAACCGTATCGATCGCTAAATCCATGTCCACCAGAATGGTGTCAGAGAAAGAGAAATGCAACGGTCTGAAGGTGACCCATATATTTATTGCTGCTCAGTTTGTATTTTAGGGTTCGATTCGTTGGTTGGTTGGTTGGTTGTTGGAGTTTTACGTCCTGGCACCATCTAAGGTCATATCCAGACGGGTACCGACTTGTGACAGTGCACACTCATGGTGAGTTTATAGTTCTGCACCACTCGGAGACCAGGTCAGCAGCACCATGACCTGATATCCCACTCAGTTACATTATCCTACCACTGAGTGAACCAGTCCTTTCCCTATCATAATAATGCCGAGCGTCTGGATAGGAAGTGACAAGTATAAATGTTTACGTTATTGGTTTGATTCGACCAGGGTTCGAACCTGTGTGCAATTGAATCCCACAATCTGCCAAATTGATAGACGGATGCTTAACTCATTTGGCCATCCACTCTGGTCTTCTTTTCCTGTTCCTGAGAGAGGACTGCTGAATAATGCATTAGAAAAAGTCTCGAAAGGCTGGGTTAAGGAAATAACTGCATGAATTTGCAATCTTATGTGCGAAATCAGATGGGATGGCTGAAACAGTTAGAGCATCCGTCTCCCATCTTGGTAGATTGTGGGATCGTGGGTTCGAAACCATGGTCGAGTCAAACCACTGACTTAAAAAATTAGCATTATTAGGACAGGGCAAGGAGCAATGGAATGAGGAAGACCAATCGCCTGCAATTGAAATTTCCCGTGCTTAAACAACTAATATACCAACAACAACAAAAAATATATGTATAATTCAAATGCTTATTTATCATAGCCTGCTCTTTTTTAATGAAGAATTGATGGAATTACATAGATCATAGAATTTAAACATATACTGGTGCTCACACTTAAATCAATTGACATATAACTTATAAGGAATAATTTTGAATTTTCAAGAATGTGTTTTCGTACAAGTGACGAAGCACTAGAAGAGAAATATGTCAACCTTGTAAGCCTGTCTGAGGTTCTCATTGGTGTTGACCTAGTTCCAAACATCACGTGACCAGCCTGAGCTGCACTGATAGGCTACAAATAAACCAGTGATCAGAGCGAGATGGGGAAACTTTGTCACAACTTGGAGTCCATCACTGAAGTTTTGGTATATTTGCCAAAGATTTGTTCTTTAATATTTTTTACTTTAGATATCTCCAAAATTAACCTTTTTCTATAAAAGTTAGTTCAGATTAATGATAAATAGATTGTTATGATCAATCTGATATATTTTTCTCAAAATCTTGTGAAAAAGAACTTTCAAGCCATCGGATTATCTAAAATAGTTTATTCATTAAATAAAGTCTTTTGTCAGTGCTATGGCACTGGTCCTCCAGCCGTGTGACAATATCGTTATTTACAATATATGTATATGTAATCTGATATTATCATCAGCAGCCAGCTCAAGCCAGCTGAAATAACAATATTAATTATTCCAAGACTCACATATGGGACAGCTTGAAAATTCACACATGAGATAGTAATTATATCTTTTATACATACATACATAGACATACACACATACATACATACATACATGGATACATACATATGCACATACATGCTTGTATATTGATTAGACCATTACATTATGGAGTCGTTAGGTGCATGTTTCCCTTCACAGGTTTGTATACCTGTTGTCTGAATTTGCCTAATTGTCATGTTGCTGGAGATAACATTTTGAGATACAATTGTAATATGTCAGGACTCGGCCGTCTGAACCCCAAACATTACTAGCCTCCACAGGTGTGTTCCAATAACTGTCTGTCAGTTCCCGCCCGTCGTTACTCTCAAAAACTCATAAGGAATAAAGGAAGAAAAGTTGTGCAAGATTGCCAGTGAAGAGGTTGTGCTTTATTGGCATCAACCCCTGTTCACCAACTCGCGACCTATCACCCTCACTCCTCACCAACTGCCCACACAGATCCGCATGACTCTTGCTTGTGTATATCAGAATCAGTGCCTAGAGCCCATTGAACCTGGGTCCAATGGTTGTTGCACACAGCTCAGTGTCTTTGGAATAGCTGTTGCTCGTTTGAGTGTAGGAAGTGGAGTGTGTCTCTTGTGGGGTCTGTGTGTCAGGTATATGGAATGCAGGTGACTGGGCTCACAAAGCCAGCCAATCAGACAGCCCCTACATCCTGGGTGGGCGACGCCCTAATAGGGGGCAACTGTCACTCAACCCCCAGCTGCAGGTGGTGTCCACAAAGTATGCAGCATGGCTGGGTGTGCTTGTCCATCGGTCCCATGGTAACAGGTTGTTGCAGACAGTTACAACAAACATATATCAATGCTTCTCTCCCTCAATGCACTCTTTCTGGTGCATGAAGGGAACATTTCAATAATTATTAACAGTCTCTTAGGTATGAACATCACATCACAATCTTGGTCGATATGTGTCATCACATCTCCACATAGGCGCTAATGTCACAAAGCGAGTGGGGCACCCATTGCTTCTCTGTTACATAATCCTGGTCCCTACTCCATCGCCCGAGAATAATAATGTTCTTTGCCAATATATAAATCCGAACCGAAAATCAGTATATTTTTACACAATGTTAGATAGATAGATATCTTATACAGTGAGAAGGCAAACCTTTGCCTATACACCGATGTTAGTAGAATGTTTTGTTTATGCAATTAGATGGAGTGTGCTTAAAAGGTTAATACATGGGATAAGGTAGTTTCAGTCATCATCATCATGCTGTTGGTCACGATGCGACAAAGACTGCTTTCATTACTTGACTGAGGCTCTCCATTTAGCTCTCTGCGGTTGTACATTTTATGAAAGCTGCCTGCAAAAGTGTTGAAGTGCTGCTGGCTTTTGCGAAGTTACCAGCGGTACTCTCTCGGGGAGCAAATAGAGGTTTCACACAGGCAAGAACATGTCCAGACAGGTGCAAAAATATTTGTCCCTGCAGTGGCTGGTCGGGACATGTTGGGAGTTCCATATATCAACCGCCCTTGATGCTGCCACAGTGACATGGTTTTCTGTTCAGGGTTTGCTCCCTTAGCCTTCGGTTCTGTCAAGAACCTGTACCACAAGGCAGTGGTTTACAACTCTGCAGGGCAGGGGCTTCAAACTCCTTGAGGTATTGCAATACCTGCAATACCTGCATACCGTAGTTTCAGTAAGTAAGTCAGTAAGCAACAGTACTGTAAGCCATAACATCTGAACATGAGCTGGAGCAGTTTTCAATATCAGTCATTATTTTCGGAGGGAGAAAACAATGATTATTGTTGTATTTCTGTCTATTGCGGATTTTTTCACCGGACGCGGTGGCCGAATCGGTAAGGCGCAGGCCTCCCATATGGAAGATGGGGAGTTTGACTCCTGGTCGAGTCAAACCAATGCCTTATCAAATTTATACTTGTCACTTCCTAGCCTGGCATTCGGCATTAATAGGATAGGGCAATGACTGGTTAGCTCAGTGTCAGGCAACACTACAAAGTCACCATGAGTGTGCATTGTGGCAAGTCAGTACCTGTCCTGATATGACATTAGATGTTGCCAGGACTTAAAATTCTAACAACCAACCAACTATTCCATCGAAGATGGCTGGTGTTGGGAGAGGGAGATGATCCTCTCGGTGTTCATATTTGACAGCTCAAAATTTGCTTTAGCTCAGATTCAGGAGCTCATATAGTTTTCGCTTCCTGTTTGCAACAAGCATCCATTTTACTACAAAGTCACTGGTTTGACTCGGTGTGGGAAAACTTGACATGGTAGCCGAATCAGTAAGAGCATAGGCTTCCGATGTGGAAGGTCGGGAGTTTGACCCCCATCCGAGTCAAACCAAACGACATACAAAATGTATACTTGTCGCTACCTAGCCTGCTGCTCAGCATTGCTAAGATAGGGCAAGTACTGATTAGCTCAGTGTCAGGATAATGTGCGAAATTTGGTCATGGTGTCAGCTGCCTGGTCCTCCAGTGAGGCAACATTATAAAGTTGCCATGAATGTGTACTGACTGGCTGGTACCAATCCTGATATGACCTTAGATACGGCAGCCATATTGGGAGCGTGATAATGAACGATGATAGGGGCAACATAAAATCCTTGCTAGGATGAGCTGTGGTTGAACTGCCCATGTGATAAAATACCACTGTTAACAGTATCATTATTACAATTCATATTGGTTCCTATTACCATTACCGTTTGCGGCTACCTCTTACCATTTCTTTTTTCTTTTTTTTGGTACATTAGTTGTTTAAGCAGAGGAAATTTCAGTCGCAGACAACTGGTCTTCCTCATTCCACTGTTCCTTGCCTATCCTAGTAATGCCGAGCGCCTGGCTAGGAAGTGACAAGTATCAATTTTTAAGTCATTGGTTTGACTCGACCAGGATTCGAACCCACGATCCCACGATATACCAACACGGGAGACGTACGCTCTAACTCAATCGGCCATCCCGTCCACATTTGGGATTTGTTTTAATCAAAAGGAATTGAACAGGTGTGGAATCAATCCACTCAACTGTTAATAAGGAGTAGGTAAGTAAACAAGATTTCAAAATGGCCAGATGTCATACCTTCATGACGTCACTTAACCATCTATCCCTTTACTATCTGTGCTATGACTAAGAGGCTGCAAGGTTCGCCAGCCACAACTCACGATGGTGGCGCCGACTGGGGGTACTAACGTGAACTAACATTTCCTGGGACAACCTCTCAGTAAGGTTTAACCAGGTTGGAGAGCTTACCTCGTTTGAGTTACGATGGTTAAAGTACCTAATTCGAGCCCCGGTTCAATTTCGAAGGTCGAATTTCATATAAGATTAATGTGCAGGTTCACAAATATGGTTGTGGAACAGTGAGTTTTGGGTTGTTTTCATATTAGAATACATCACTAGAAAGCACAACATTATATCTAATTTCCTGAATATTCATAGGACATTTAGTTGGGACCGGATCGAGTAAATTAACAATGAATATTAGGAAATAATTCAGTAGTTACAACCCATGTCTACAGGACAGAAATGCACATGGTAGTACTGTGTTGGTATAGCCATAAATCCTAAACAATAGAGGAAACTCCAGTCAACCATGGGGGTATATGCTGGTCTGTGGCCCACTCATATACTTCCACTTGCCACTGGGGGAGGTCCTGTGGGGACTGTTGTACATCATTTAGATATATTTTGTGCATACCAATATATATATGCATAATAAATAATTAACTGTGATTATGCATCTGATGCATTACCACCACAAATATGGCTTGTCTTGCTGGTACAACATTAAGAAAAACCTACCTTAAATATTATTGTATTTGATTTATTTTATTGTTGGTTATCATTTTTTATTTCTATTCATATTATTTAAGGGAAAACCGGTGCCGGCAGGCCTGGTGCCGGCTAAGAGTCCCGGCGCTGGCAGGCCGAGAGTCCCGGCGCCGGCAGGCCGAGAGTCCCGGCGCCGGCAGGCCGAGAGTCCCGGCGCCGGAACGTCGAGAGTCCCGGCGCCGGAACGCCGAGAGTCCCGGCGCCGGCAGGCCGAGAGTCCCGGCGCCATCAGGATGAGAGTCACGGTGCCGTCATTATTATTACCGTATTATTTTAATTATTATTGGAATTATTTTTTTATATCGATATAAATATAAATATACATATATTAGATTTTTTTATATCGATATAAATATAAATATACATATACATATACACATACATATGTGTATACATATAAATATACATATACCTATGTGTATATACATATATAAATATCACATATGCACCTATATATATATATGTCTATATATACATCCATTCACATATATGTATACATATATACATATGTATACATATATACATATGGAGACCTATATATGTGACTATATAATTATATATATATATATATATATATATATATATATGTGAATACATACTCTATTTAGAGATGACTGCATCATATATTGTAGAGTGGTCCTCCATTTGTCACTGGTAAGTTAACCCATGTGTAGTCTGTTTCACTCTCAGACTTATTGCAAGGGGCCTAAGCTCTGACACTTTAACACTCAGATTTTAACCAAAAACTGCCAAGGAAAGCTTTCACACCTCAGGTTGCCAATGGTTCTCTGTGCTGCACCTCCACTGGCAGCTGAGCTCACTGAGTGTGAAGGTGTCAGAGCTTATGCCCTTTGAATAGGTGTGAGAGAGGATTGGATTTGGTTTATAAGGGTCTGTGCCACAGTGCACTGCACACACATATTTCTGAAGGCACACACTACACAACAGTCAACTTGCTACTTGCAAATGGATTATCATTGTGAAGTATCTGGCAGAGTCATCCTTACATTTAGGAACACTGGTAAGTTATTCTTCGCCTGATATTGCAATATTATTTATATATTGTATATTATATATAATACATACATATGTATGTGCATATGTGCATATATACATATACCTTTAAAAGTATGTGTATGTATACATGTACATGCATACTCAAAAATAAAATAAATAAAATATAAATGGAATATTATTTAGGGTAATGGCAGTGTTTGGTTAAAATCTGAGTGTGAAAGTGTCAGAGGTTAGGCCTCTTGCATTGTTGCAATAAGTCTGAGAGTGACACAGACTATATATGGATTAACTTAGCAGTGACAAATGGAGTACCACTCTAAGATATGTGATGCAGTCATCTCTAAATAGAATATGTATTTATATGCATATATATAGAGTCATGTATATATGTCTGCATATGTATATACATATATAGATGTATGTATATGTATGTATGTATATGTAATATATATGTTAAGATATATGTATATGTATGTAGGTGTATGTATATATATGTGTATATATGTATGTGTATATTAATGTATGTGTATATGTATGTATATATATGTATATGTATAGCATTTATAATAGGGGGTTTGGGTTTCGGGGCAGGGATTCCCGGCACCAGGGTTCCCGGCCTCCCGGCACCAAGACTCCCGCTACCAGACCTAAATTCAAATAATGTAAATATAAATAAAATGTGATAACCAACAATAAAATAAATGAAATATAAATGCAATAATATACTAGGTAAGTTAATGTTGCTGTACCAGCAAGAAATGCCATATTTGTGGGGATTATGCACCAGATGCATAATTACAGTGTTATTTATGAACATAGCTTACTGGCCTCCCCTCCCCAGGCCTTCCGGCACCGGCCTTCCCATAAATAATACGAATAGAAATAAAAAGTGATAACCAACAATCAAATACAATAATACTTAAGGTAGATTTTTCTTAATGTTGTACCAGCAAGACAAGCCATATTTGTGTTGGTAATGCATCAGATGCATAATCACAGTGAATTATTTATTATGCATATATATATATATATATATATACATATATATATATATATATATTGGTATGCAACAAATATATCTAAATGAAGTACAACAGTCCCCACAGGACCTCCCCCAGTGGCAAGTGGAAGTATATGAGTGGGCCACAGACCAGCATATACCCCCATGGTTGACTGGAGTTTCCTCTATTGTTTAGGATTTATGGCTATACCAACACAGTACTATCATGGCCAGTTCTCTCCTGTAGACATGTGTTGTAACTACTGAATTATTTCCTAATATTCACTGTTAATTTACTCAGTCCGGTCCCAACTAAATGTCCTAGGAATATCCAGGAAATTAGATATCATTTTTGGCTTTCTAGTGATGTATTCCAATATGAAAACCTCCTAAAACTCAGTGTTCCACAACCATATTTGTGAACCTGCACCTTATTCCTATATGAAATTCGACCTTGGAAATTGCACCGGGGCTCGAATGAGGTATTTAACCACCATAGCCCGATCGAGGTAAGCTCTCCAACCTGTTAACCTGCGTTCTTTGTGCCTTTGTGCCATATGCATGAAACGGTGTTAGCACTCCTAACCCAGGGTTAGCAGCTGTCCTTGGGTTATTGGTGCAACAATGGTATGCAAGAAGCGGTTTTAGTGGTACACTCCCGACCGTAACCCGTGTTAGCCCAACTCTGTTCCGTAGCAGGGTTAGGCTACTCCTGCGAGGTTAGCTGTAGTATTAGCATTGGTTCTGATCAGATTTTATTGTCCCAATGTTAGCTCAGTATGTGGGGCCAATGTTAGGTCATAATGTTGGGGCAATGTTAGCTCATAATGTTTGGCCAATGTTACCTCATAATGTTAGGCCAATGTTAGCTTATAATGTTTGATCAATGTAAGCTCATAATGTTGTGCCAATGTTAGCTCATAGTGTTGTGCCAATGTTAGCTTATAATGTTGGGCCAATGTTACCTCATAATGTTGTGCCAATGTTAGCTCATAATGTTTGGCCAATGTTACCTCATAATGTTGGGCCAATGTTAGCTTAGAATGGTGGGTCAATGTTAGGTCATAATGTTGGGCCAATGTTAGCTTATAATGTTGTGTCAATGTTAGCTCATAATGTTGTGACAGTATTAGCTCATAATGTTGTGACAATGTCAGTTCAGAATTTTGTGCCAATGTTAGCTCAGAATGTTGTGCCAATGTTAGCTTATAATGTTGGGCCATTGTTAACTCAGAATGTTGTGCCAATGTTACCTCAGAATGTTGTGTCAATGTTAGCTTATAATGTTGGGCCAATGTTAGCTCATAATGTTGGGCCAATGTTAGCTCATAATGTTGGGCCAATGTTAGCTCATAATGTTGGGCCAATGTTAGCTCATAATTTTGTGCCAATGTTAGCTCATAATGTTGTGCCAATGTTAACTCATAATGTTGGGCAAAAGTTAGCTTATAATGTTGAAACACTAGACTGAACATAGTCATATTATCTGAAAGATATATCACCAATGATGTATTGAGACATATTAATAGAGAACTAATCTAGATCCACCACCAGAACTGCCTCACTGTGGCCGAAGTCGACTTATTTATCATTTGTGCACACCCTCATTGACCCCAATCTGTCAGCAAGGACTGTAAATGTGTTGATACGAGACCATCAATGAAACCAGTCATTTGACCAGCTCAAAAGTGGTGTGCGTCTGTAATAAGGGCCTCCCCTACTGCGTATGCCCCCCCCCCCCCACCCTCTCACCCCCTTCAAACCCTCCCTCCCACCCCCGCCCCATTGTGGGGGTGGGGTGGGGGATTAGAAGCAAACTCGAGGGTGTCGTCCCATGCTCGCTGATTTTCTAGGTTGTTGGGAGGGAGGGCGTCTACCTTGGATCGGGTCGGAGGTGTCTTCACACATAGGGTGTTCACATACAGGTATGTTCACACATAAGTGGGTTCACACATAAGTGTGTTCACACGCAGGTGTGTTCACTTACAAGTTGTCCACATACATGTACAGGTATGTTCATACACAGGTGTGTTCACATACAGGTGTGTTCACATGCATGTGTGTTCACATACATTTGTGTTCAAATACAGGTGTGTTCACATAGAGGTGTGTTCACATACATGTGTGTTCTCATACAGGTGTGTTCACATGCATGTGTGTTCACATACATATGTGTTCACATACAGGTGTGTTCACATACAGGCATGTGAAAATACAGGTCACACATGTGTTTTCACATGCAGGTGTGTTCATATACAGGTATGTTCACATACAGGTGTGTTCACATACAGGTATGTATACAGGTATGTCCACATACAGGTGTGTTCCCATACAGGTATGTTCACATACAGGTGTGTTCACATACAGGTGTGGTCACATACAGGTGTGTTCACATACCGGTGTGTTCACATACAGGTGTGTTCATATAAGTATGTTCACATACAGGCATGTGAAAATACAGGTCACACAGGTCCGTTCACATACAGGTGTGTTCACATACAGGTGTGTTTATTGATGACTGTTGATTGCTGGAGGTTTACGTCATGGCAACATCTAAGGTCATATCAGGACAGATACCGACTTGTGACAATGCACACTCATGCAACTGTATAGTGCTGCCCCACTGGGAGACCAGGTACCCAGCACCACAACCTGATATCCCACTCAGTCACATTATCATGACACTGAGCCAACCAGTCCTTGCCCTATCCTAATACGACTGAGCGCATGGCTAGGAAGCAACAAGTATCAATTTTTAAGTCATTGGCTTGACTCGACCAGGGTTCGAACCCTTGTGTTCGAATCACATGATCTACCAAAACAGGTGAGAATGTTAAGAGCGTGATAAGTTTGTTTGTTGTTGTTTTACGTCCTAGAGAGTGATAAGAGAGTTATAAGAGAGTGATAATAGAGTAATAAGAGAGAGATAAGAGAGTGATAAGAGAGTGATAGAGAGTGATAAGAGAGTGATACGAGAGTGATAAGAGAGTGAGTAAGAGAACATTAAGAGTGGTGAAAGAGTGGTAATAGTGCTGAGAGTGGTGGGAATGGTCAGAGTGGTAATAAAGAGGTAATAGAGGGGTGAGAGAGTGGTAAGAGTGGTCTGAGTGACAAAAGAGTGGTAATGAAGGGGTGAGAGAGTGGTAAAGAGAGTGGGTAAGCGAGTGCAGTGAGTGCACTCTTCTAGGGTTTCCTTGACAATACAGTGTGGTTCAGACGTGTTGATTACCCTCCCCCTAGTGGTGACCCCCGGTATTAATAGGCGAGACCTCACCGCGACCTGGTAGTGAGTGGTCGGTGTATATACTATAGTATAGGCATGTGTTATATCTGTATATATAGCACAAAGCACTGACTGTGTGGTGTTGACATTCCTGGGTTCAATCTGTGTCACGCGCCTCTTGTGGAGTTATCAACCACTCGTGATAGACGCACAGCGGAAGAATTGTTTTAAATCTGGGGCGGTCGGATCGCCGTGGAGCTGTGTGTGTTGTGACTGCGGGCAATGTCTGTCACATGTTAGTGCCGGAGATTTGTGACAGTGACAGCTGGAGATTATATGCTTACTTATAGCGGCAGTTATCACTGCATCGGATGCAGATGACGGTGACAGTGATACCAGAAACAGGTGACAGTGGTACGGAATAGGATCTGTCAGTCAGGAGTTAGAATTGGATGTAGGTGACAGTTGACAGTGATAGGAGGAGGCAATATCAGGAACTGTCAGGCATGTGACAGTTCCAGACATAGGTAACCATGGTACATAACATGAGCTGTCAGTAAGTAGTTAGTATTGGATGCATGTGACAGCGATATGAGGAGGCACTATCAGAAACTGTCAGATGTGTTAATAGTACCTGACACATGTGACAGTGGTGCGCAACAGCAGCTGTCAGTCAGGAGTTAGAATTGTACGTAGTTGACAGTGATAGGAGGAGGCAATATCAGTAACTGTCAGGCATGTGCCCGCTCCAAACACAGGTAACCGTGGTACATAACAGGAGTTGTCAGTAAGTAGTGAGTACTGGATGCATGTGACATTGATATGAGGAGGCACTATCAGAAACTGTCAGATGTGTTAATAGTACCTGACACATGTGACAGTAGTGCACAACAGGAGCTGTCAGTCAGGAGTTAGAACTGGATGTAGTTGGCAGTTGACAGTGATAGGAGGAGGCAATATCAGGAACTGTCAGGCATGTGATAGCTCCAAACACAGGTAACCGTGGTACATAACAGGAGCTGTCAGTAATTAGTTAGTTGGCCTACTGGACACATGTGACAGGAACTGCAAAGTGTGTTAATACCAGACACAGGTGACTGGTACACAACATCAGCTGTCAGTAAGCATGTAATACCACACAATAGGTGATACTGACAGTGGTAGATAACAACATCAGCTGTCAGTAAACAGGTAATACCACACATATGTGACAGTGGTAGACAATATCAGCTGTCAGTGGTAGACAATATCAGCTGTCAATAGCACACATATGTGACAGTGAGAGTGGTAGACAACAACACCAGCTGACATTAAGCAGATAATGACACACATAGCCTCATAGGTGACAGTGGTAGACAACATCAGCTGTCAGTAAACAGGTAATACCACACATATGTGACAGTTACAGTGGTAGACAACATCAGCTGTCAGTAAACAGGTAATCCCACACATATGTGACAGTGACAGTGGTAGACAACAATATCAGCTGTCAGTAAACAGGTAATCCCACACATTTGTGACAGTGACAGTGGTAGACAACAACACCAGCTGTCAGTAAACAGGTAATACCACACATAGGTGATGGTGACAGTAGAACCAGACATAGATGTCATTGTCAGTAGTACCAAACATATTTGACACTGACAGTTGTAGACAACAGCAGTGGCAACTGTCAGTAAACAAGTAACACCACTCAATAGGTAGACAGTGACAGTGGTAGCCTAGCACAGTACCAATAACAACCGCAGTTGACAGTGACAGTTACTATGCCCACTGTCACATCACTACTACGCCATCTGCGACTGGCTCTGGTTGTGTACTCCATTGTGGTGATGATGGGCCTGGGCCCGGGTAGGACCTACGCGACCCAGGTGTCCGGCCCGAAGGCCCCGGCAGCCGGGAGAGCAGGGCCCGGGGATAGCCGGGGAGAGTACATCGTGGTGTTCAAGAACCACAGCAGTGACCTGTCAGCTGTCATTGACCGCTGGCACCGGCGGTTCTCGTCGAACTCCATGCACTACACCTGGCACCAGCAGTACCAGTTTTCAAAGTTCTCCGCAGCAAGGGTGACCTTGAACTCCACGTCGCTGAAGGTCATCCTTGACGACCCGGCCGTCAAGTACATCGAGGCAAACAGGGTGATCAGGGTCAATGCTCCGCAACCGGATGTGGAATTGGAATTGGATGACGCGTGCAAACGTCTGGTGGAGGGGCCATGCAGGCAGCAATCGACTGGGAGTTCGCTCTGGGGGTTGAGTCGCGTTGCCATGAGGTCACGAACCTCGCTGACGCCGGCGAAGTATACGTACCTCGAAGGGGATGGCACCGGGGTTGATGTTTATGTTGTGGATACAGGTGTCTATGCCGAACACAGCGAGTTTGGAGGTCGGGCAGCTGTTCAGTTTGTGGCGAGCGAATTCGCCGACGAGGGCCCTGAGGATCTACACGGACATGGGACGCATGTTTCCGGTACAATCGCTGGGCGGACCTATGGTATTGCGAAACGCGCCAATGTGATTGGCGTTAAGGTGCTTGGAAAAAATGGTGCAGGAACACTCGGCGGGTTACTTGAAGGACTGGAGTGGGTTCATGAGGACTTTCAAGCGAAATTGCTTTCGACGACAAAGCGCATCAAGGCGGTGGTGAACCTTTCGCTTGGTGGAGCTCCGGGTGAAATCGAGACACTCGATGAAGCTGCAATTACGCTCATCTCTGAAGCTGGCCTTCCATTTGTTGTTGCTGCTGGAAATGATGACACAGACGCATGCCTTGTTTCACCAGCGAGAGTTTCAGTCGCAATTACTACAGGTGCGACGAGCAAGAATGACATGCTGTCCTCGTTTTCGAATTTTGGGCCATGTGTGGATATACTGGCGCCTGGCGAGCTTGTTCTGTCTGCATTTATTGGAACACCGACGACTTCAGCGACAATGTCGGGAACATCAATGGCAACACCACATGTTACAGGTGTCATCGCCAGGTACCTCAGTCAGACATGTGCAATGCGTCCGTCACCCTCAGCCATCAAAGCCTGGGTAGGTTTTTATTTTTTTATCTTTTATTATGCGGGGACCATACGGGATGGCCGAATGAGTTAGAGCATCCATCTCCTGTGCTGGTAGATCGTGGTGTCATGGGTTCGAACGCTAGTCGAGTCAAACTGATGACTTAAAAATTGATACTTGTTGCTTCCTAGCCAGGCGCTCGGCATTATTAGGATAGGGCAAGGACTGGTTGGTTCAGTGTCAGGATAATGTGACTGAGTGGGATATCGGGTCATTGTGTTGGCAGCCTGGTTTCCCAGTGGGACAGCACTATGAAGTCGCCATGAGTGCGCACTGTCACAAGTCGTTACCCGTCCTGATATAACCTTAGATGTTGCTAGGACATAAAACAACAAACAAACAAAAAACAAACAAATTTATTTTGCGGTGAATGGTAATTCATTCAGCGAATAAAGTTATCTTGTTGAGTGCTGGAAGACCAGTATTATACAAACCACGGACCAATTATCCGGCAATCTTGGGACCGGAAGTGGCCCTGATTTCTGGATTTTCAAGTTTTCTGGAGACAGGATAAATATTTACTTAAACATAAAATAAGATGTGAAAAGAAAAGAGCGAAATTGTATTCAACAGATACAAGTTAATATACGTATGACAGTCTCACGACAGACTCACGATTCTCTCGATTCTCTCAATGCAGGCTCACGACAGTCTAACAAAAGTCTCACAACATTCTGGCAACAGTTCCATGACAGACTTGTGACAGTTCCATGACAGACTCACGACAGTTTCACAACAGACTCACGATTGTCTCAGGGCAGACTCATGAGTCCAACAACAGTCTCACGACAGTTCGTGACAGTCTGAGGACAGCCTCCTGACGGTCTCACGACAGTCTATCAACAGTGTAACGACAGTCTCGCGACTCCTTCATGACTACCTCGCAAGAGACTCGCGACTGACTCACGATTGACTCGCGACAGACTCGTGATTCCCTTACGATTGTCTCCCGACACACTCACTACTAGCTAAGTTTGTGTAAGATCAAATCTATGCAAATCCTTTGATTTTGAATCATGCATGCTTCCATCGGATTAACAACCTTTTTTAGATTTCTTCTGAAGCCTAGCAATCCACGTTTTAATTTTGTCGTTAAAGGTCCAGGATATGTCGACGAAATCAGTTGTGGATCTACAGAACAAGCTGTCTACACCCAACAGACTGGTCTACATGTTTTGTCTGGCCGGTAAGTAATACAGTGAATAACTCTGATTTGTTTTCTAACTTAAAGCTGCACAGTCCGATGAAGGATCAAATTTTCCAAACCAAAACAATGACCTAGATTTGATCCTACATATGTAACGTAGATACTAGTTAGTGCACTCATTAAGCATTTGTCATCACACAGAAGGGAATGCTGAGACAAATGAATAGAACAGATTACTGCAGAAGGCTATGGTGTCAGAGTTTTGACTAGATAAAAGATTCACCCATACTTCCAGTATAGGGGTGAAAATCAACCCATTAGATAAACTGGCGAAGAATTTCGACATGCTGGGGAAATTAACTGAGCTGGTAAATTCTTAATTTAAGAAGCACAATATATTCTTTATGTACGCCTTCATATTTACCCTCTACTTTTGAGTTGGAAAATATAATAAAACATATACTTTAATGCAATTTAAAAGTGAAATCAATGGCGTTCTATGGTCGCCATCTTGTCTTTTTGCATTCTCTCCCATTTCACCAACTCTGTGCCGATATAAGTATCAATTTGATACTGGAGGCAGGCATTCTACTTCCTGTTCCATACTAAAGCTATTTTCGCCCGTATTTACACTACGTTGTCATTCACCCCTGTACTGGAAGTATGGGGTGAATCTGTTATCTAAGTTTTGGCATGCTTGCCAAAATTAATTTTGCATGTTTCTGCTTCAAATATCTCCAAAGATAGCCATCTAAAATAAAAGTTACTTCAAACTGAAGTAAGTTCGATTATAACGATCAACCTAATATATTTATCTCAGAAAAATGACCTAAATCCAAAAGCATCAGACTATGCAACTTTAAGCTTTGAGTATGTTTGCATAATTAATTATATGTAGATGGGTTATTCTCAGAAAATGTGTACCACATTTTTGGGGTTTCCGTTTTGGACATGTTGCCTTGGGAACATGGGTAATTCGCACCGACCCGGGACAGACGGGAATTACTGATCCTTATAGACCAACCCACATGCGAATGGACACAGCGCACTATAAAACCTGGTAGCTAGTGTAGTGGTCTGCACTGATGTTTGAGGCAAGTAACCACATAGACAGGTAGGTGTGGGTAGTGTGGTGATATCAGGGAGCCTAGGTTGTGTAATGGTTAGCACACTGACCCGGAATGCAAAGAGATGTGGGTTCGAGTCCTGCTCTAGGGGCAACATTTCACATTTTCATCACCCCCACAACACTGGTTCCATGACCAGGATCCTATACAAGCTACATGCTGTTTGGTTGTTGAACCTACCTTGTGTATGTATGTGTTAGTGCATTGCCTGTATGTATGTAATTGTAAGCATTAAAAGACTTACAATTCCAGGGGGACGAGTGTAGTGGTCTGCAACATTTCCCATTTTCATCACCCCCCATGACAGTAGCCTCCCCACGCTTTTCCTCCAGGCGGCGACACAGGCATGCCCCTCCCCATACGCTGGTACCCAGATACCCCCTCCGACCCCACTTCCGGCCACCACCACCCCGAGACTGGCACTTAACCACCTGATGCCGGTGTTGCGGTTTCCCAGGGACACCAGTTTGCCAGGGACACATCGCTTCTGAGCATGCGTCAAAATCGAACAGCATCATCACTAACCTTATAAATTTAATATGTTTTTGGTAAACATGTTTTCTATATGTCTACCAAGCGATTTGTTTCTAGGTGGTGTCGTTTAAGAGATATTGAACTTTTCCTGTATTTTCGGTATGAAGATTGCTCACAGCCATTGACAATGCCTTGAGTTGGACGGTACGCGCAGTGAAAAACATTAGTTTTATTCAAAATTAATAGAAATCAAGAACCCTAACCTTATCAATTTAATATAATCTTAATGGTAAAGATGTTTTCTATATGTGTACAAAGCGATTTGTTTTTTTCTGTATGAAGATTTGCTCACGGCCGTTGACAATTCATTTGAAGGGAAGTGTCTCTGGCAAACTGGTGTCCCTTGGAATCCGCAACACCGGACCATCAACACCCTCCAACTTTGTCCTCTTTTTGGGGGGGGGTAGTAAGTCAAATAGTTATCGTTCACTCTGCGTATTAATTATGTTAGCAATGCTACATGTATTTAATTGATCCCACAAAATGTATCCAAAATATGCTTATATGATTCTGCGCTTAAGTGAAAATATGATCTTACAGACTCAATGAGGGTAGGGAGATGTGGGAGAATGCTTACAAACAGCAAAGGAGTGCATGCAGTAGATAGATACACAACGACTGAAAGTAACAAAGCAAGCGGAACCACAAGACTGTCTAGCGGCAAAAACAAGTCATTATACTTAACCGTCATGGGCAGCATAAATACACCATCACAAAAAACGGGAAAAAAATATTTAAAAATCCAATCTTGTCCCGCAACCTTACAGGGACATACTTCGACAAGGTGGACCTCACCCACGTCGACCACTTGCTCTTCGTCTACATCGGGATCGGGCTGCTGGGACTCCTGTGTCTCCTCGTGCTGACCTTCGTCTGCGTGACCTACAATAAGATCAAGGCCATCAGCGCTGCACAGACGGAGGCTGGTCCCCCGCGGCAGTTTTACGCCCCAAGGTCTTACAACACCTTCAGCCGGGTACCAGCAGGGGACGACTGTCACGTGACCGCCTGATGGTAGCTTACTTACCTGGACTTCCAGAGGTTACCGTTGTATTTGCTTTGTTCACCCCTTGTTTTTGTTTTGTTGGGTTTTTTCCCGTTTTTTTTGTGGTTTTCTTTTGTTTTGGTTTCTTGTTTTTGGTGTTTTTTTATTTAAAGAAATATATAATTGTATTAATTTTAGTTTTGTGGGTTTAACATTTTTGTATATGACCTTAGATGTTGCTAGGGCTTAAAACAACAACAAACAAACATCTAGGAGGAGGGGGGGCGAGCAGGGGGGTTAATCGTGTCATTCGGATCAAATCAAATGCAATGCGCATGTTGTGGCCAACATGATTGACCGTTTCATTGCTTCATTATAAGCATCACTATTTGACATTGGTGGGATCCCCCACAGCGCCCCTTTCAAGTCTGAAACATGAATCAGAATTTCAATAGTGCGCATGTAAATGTAAAATGATTGAATGTACCTCATTCTCATTACTTATTGCAATTTGTACAATATCATTTCCAAATTTATTTCACACTTCAGTCTACTATATAAACCATGTACAAAAGTGTTATGTGAATACTTGTGACACTCACGGTCGGAAGACCAGTGCTATGCCACTGACAAACGATAATATATGAATAAAAATTCATTTACCACCCCCACCCAAAATAATATATATAAATGATATAATGGGGGCTATTTTGGGGGCTGGGGAGGGTTGGAGTTGGAGGGGGGATTATTTGTGATTGATTGATTGATTGGTGGTTGCTTTATGCCGTGTCGGCAGCCTAGGCCATATTCACGGCGAGAAATGTTTGTTTTTTGTTCAAACCATCGCTTTTACATGTAAAAGCAGACAATCAATTATGTGCCAATAGACACTCATTAAATTAGAAAGCTCACAATCATATGAAGAGTTCAGGCACAAAACCATGTAAACGCCCTCCAAAAATGAAGATAAACATTGGCATCAAACCTTCAACAAGTTAATTGTTTATATTCCTACTTGTTTGTTCATTGCTCTATAGTCATGTGATCATATGAAAAGTGGAATTAGTGAGAATTAACATTATTTTCATGTACAAATCTGTTATTTAAACTACAATTTTAGATCGCGTTTACGTGGTTTTGTGCCTGAACTCTTCATATATTTGTGGTCAAGGGAAACAAATTCCCATAGAGAAAGAAAAGTTGTAATAATAATTGATAGAATTTATTTAGTAAACTATATGAGGTGGTAGTGTCCGGCTGCCAGATTATTTGTTGGCGGGGGTTGGGGGTTACTTATCATCTAGTATTGTCAGAGTGTGTTTTTGGCCAACATTTATAGGTTTGTATTAATTTATTTCTAGTCAAACATAATTCGACCTGCAGATTGAGTGAGGCCTGTCTGAATTCTGTTTTAAAGATTTATTCTGCCTATCATGGATAAGTCTGAATAGCTTTGCTTTCAACATTAGACAGTTGGTCGAAAAAAGCCCGAGCCGACACTAGTTTTTACCAAGGTATTTTTAACCTCCCACATGACATAGACATGGTATATGAGCAACTGGCCTTTGATGACGCTGTAAGTTATACACAGCGGTGGAAATCTAAATTGGCAGAGGTGATGGCATTGAAGGCCAAGAATGAGATCCAAGCATAGTGAGTTGCATTCACCTCCCCAGGTGAAATGCCACATATTCAGATATGCATCGGTAGGTTGATTTAATCAGGGGGGGGGGGGTGTAGTTAGACTAATAGTTAGAGAAAACACCCTGAATTAGTACAGTGGTTAAGGAAAGAATCGTACAAAATTTGACAAAAGCATGAAAATTGGCATTCAGATAGCTTAACATGTGTAGATTCATATAAGCGTAGATACCCATTGCTTTCACCATGGTAACTTGCCGCCATCTTGAATTTCAAAATGGCCACCCACCAAATATGATATTCCTCATATCTCAGCTCCTAAGCAACTTAGAAACATGATGTCGATGTCTATCATAACATTTTCAGGGTCAAGGAATCCATTTATGTGATAATCAATATGTTCAGATTATTATTATATCGATTTTCAAGATTGCCGACAATTTGAAGCAATAATTTGTATATATGTCCTTGACCCCGAAAATGTTATGTTTGGCATCAACATCATGTTTGTACGTTGCTTTGGAGCTGAGATATGATGAATATCGTATTTTGAGGGTAGCTATTTTGAAATTCAAGATGGCGGCCAGTTACCATTGTGATGGCAAAGGATCCCTAGGCTTATATGAATCTACACATGTTACGCTGTATGCCAATTTTCATGCTTTTGTCAAATTGTGCATGTATTCTTCCAATATGTGGCCCTTATCAGCTATACTAAATGGAAGAAACCTGACTGCAGTTCTTCCGCTATGCGTTATGATCTCATTTGTTTCCAACAACCCCGTGACACTAGTTCCATGACCAGGATGCTGGACATAGTGAGTGATACATGCCATTGAACCTGCCCTGTGTATGTCCTGTGTATGTCCTGTAAGCGTGTTGTTCTCTGTGGTGGAGTGGTTAGAGTGTCTGACTTTTTTCTAGGTCAGACTCCTAATCTGAAGGTCAGTGGTTCGATTCCCTGTGCCCCCACCAATTTGGATTTCCACCGCTGTGGATAACTTACAGCGTCATCAAAGCCCAGTTGCTCTCATACCATGTCTATGTGGTGTGGCAGGTTAAAAATCCCTTGGGTCGGTAAAAGTGTAGGCTCGGGCTTTCTATCGACAAACTGTCTAATGGTGAAAACAAGTCTATTCAGGCTTATCCATAATACGCAGTATAAATCTTCAAGAGAGAGAGAGAGAGAGAAGCACACATATTTGTAATTGTAAATGAGCCTGTCTCAAAATGTGATAACTCTTCTTTTTTTTGTCCATTGTAATGATTGACACAAAACAGCACAGAAACGGTTACACTGAAAACACAACGATATTTGCTTCAAATCAATATGTATTCTATTGGGATTATGAAACACCATGTAAAAAACAAATCAGTTTATCCTGAGCAAATGCATAAGCAGATAGTATGTTGATCATTACAAAGGACAAAGTTTTGTCCCATATTGCTTAGCTAGCACCTTTTGAGACAGTCTCAAATATTAAACTTACGATTCCAAGGGGGGGACGAGTATAGCGAGTTGCAGTGTTTGTGTGCAGAGGGTGACAGTGGTTGTTACTGTCGTAGTCTGCATTGACCTCTCAGGCAAGTAACCACATAGACAGGTAGGCTTGGGTAGTGTGGTGACATCAGGGAGCCTAGGTGGTGTAATGGTTAGTGTAGTAGTCTGGCAAGTAACCATATAGACAGGTATGCATGGGTAGTGTGGTGACATCAGGGAACCTAGGTGGTGTAATGGTTAGTGTAGCAGTCTGCGCTGACCTCTCAGGCAAGTAGCCACATAGACAGGTAAGCGTGGATAGGGTGATGACATTAGGGATCCTAGGTGGTGTAATGGTGAGCACATTAGCCTTGAATGCAAGAGGTATGGCCATTATTTTCCATTTTCATATTCCCTCCCCCCCCCCCTCCCCACAATACCATTTCCATGACCTGGATCCTGTACAAGCTATGTGCTGTATGGTTGTTGGATCTACGCTGTGTATGTATATATGTAAGCGCATTGCCTGTATGTATGTAATTGCAAGCATTAAAATTACTTATGGACGTAAACCATTTAAAAGACTTAGAATTCTAGGGGGATGAATGTAGTAGTCTGTTAGGACCTCTCAGGCAAGGAGCTGCCTACACAGGTAAGCGTGGATAGCAGATGACATCAGGGATCCTATCTGATGTAATGGTTAGCACACTAGCCTGGACAGCAAGAGATGTGCCCACAGGCCGTATGCATGAAGAATAATTTATCGGCTCCGGTGTTAAGGCCGGGGTTCGGGTTAGCTAATGCCGGTGTTGGAGAATCGGTCATGGGGTATGTACGGGTCCAAAGCGCAGTGGTGTTAGCTAACCTATAAGTTATTTATAGATTTGGGAAATCCCTCTGGGCCTGTTCCCAGCGAGCACTGCTATTTCCCAATATTGCCGCTGAATTGGCGGCCTCTGCAATTTGTTTTCCTTACATTCGTCAATACGACACTATTAAATCGGTGGCGTTAATATTGCTTCAATTTTGTGGTTAATTTGATCAAAATTCACTTTTAGAGTATGTAATTCTGTTAAATATGATAGCTTTGAATAGATTTTGCCATAATATATCGCCGCTGATGCGGCGACAGCGGTGGCGGTGGCGGTGATTTGTTCTGTTTACATTTGTCGATTCGACAGTATGAATATCACCGCCGATGTAGCGGCGACATTAATTTCGGTTCGATTTTAGGTTTAATTTAATGAAATTTCACGTTTTGAGTATCTAATTCTGTTAAATATGATCGCATTGAATAGATTTGCGCCTAATCGGTCCCTAACCCCGACGGTAAACTTGATATGGGTTGGGGTTAGCGTAGACACCTTTAAACTTGTGGAGTTTCCCAAACACTCCCCCCATGCATACCGACTTTTCCCCGCTAACCCGGAGATCGCCGCTAACCACAGGTTTGGAGCACTAACACCGCCCCATGCATACGGGCCGTGGGGTCGATTCCTGCTCTAGACACATTATTTCCCATTGTCATCACCCCCATGACACTGGTGCCGTGACCTGGATCCTGTACAAGATTCATGCTGTATGGTTGTTGAATCTACATGGTGTACTCTAAAAATGCAATACCTGTATGTATGTAATTACAAGCATTAAAACGACTTATGGATCTAAACAAATGGTTAGCACACCGGCCCAGAATGGAAGAGGCGTTGGTTCGATTTCTGCTCTAGGGACAATATTTCCCATTTTCATCACCCGCATCACATCGCATGCTGCTGTTATTGATCGAATGTACTTGGAATAAAATTGATCATGCAAAATTAAAACATAGCATTATGTTTTCAGCAAACACATGGAGTACATACATTATAGTACATTATTTGGATCTCCTTTCAATTATTGGCGGCACTTATTCAACAAACAAAATTCTTGAAAATGTATTCTGCCTATCATGGATAAGCCTTAACAAGTGTTTTCACCATTAGACAGTTTGTTGATAGAAAGCCCGAGCCTACACTTTTATCGACCCAAGAGATTTTTAACCTCCCACACCACATAGGCATGGTTCATGTTGCGGCCGCAACATGGGTAATTTGGCGCGCATGACCAAATCGCCCATCTCAACCTTGGACTCTATGGCAGCCGACACTGGCACCACCTACATTCATCCCCCCGCAACTCCATTGGCTGCCACTGCCACCTGGTGGCTCGGGCCCGCCCTGCCGATTTGAGTGTCGAGTAGCTCACTTTCGCCAGTGAGCCCGAACCTGCCGCGTGGTTACTGCAAAGCCCTTCTTCTTTACTTTCTCAGCCGTCCCACACACCCATCTATAAGAACGCAAGGTTGAGCACTGGGAACAGACACCCGAGACAATTTAATTAAGAACTTACATACCAAAACAAGAATACCATCTGAAGAAAAAACACCACTTTTATCAACCCAAGGGATTGTTAACCTCCCACACCACATAGACATGGTCTGAGAGCAACCAGCCTTTTGATGGCGCTGTAAATTATACACAGTGGCGGAAATCCAAATTGGCAGAGGTGATGGCATTTAAGGGCAGGGATCAGACGCAAGCATAGTGAGTTGCATTTACCTCCCTCGGGGAAATGCCACATATGCAGATATGTATCGGTAAGTCAATTGAATGAGGGTGGGGAGGCATAGTTAGATTAATAGTTAAGCAAACCGCCCTGTGTATGTCCTGTAAACACGCTGCCTGGATATTTATAAATGTAAATATTAAATTTACGAGTTCAGGGAATAAAGCAAAGACTGGTTAGCTCAGTGTCATGATAATTTGACTGAGTGGGATATTGGGTCATAATGCTGGCAGCCTGCTTTCCTTGTGCAGCAGCACTATAAAGGCACCACAAGTCCGTACTGTTTCTGATATGACCTTAGATGTTTTCAGGACGGAAAACTCCAACAACCAACCGATTCAATTCAAAGATCAAAAGGCTAGTGGTTCTCTGCTTTTCCCGCTAGATGGCAGCACCATAGCCCTAGCGGTAATTGACCAAAATGAATTCGACAGTTCCTTCCGCTCCCGCTAGACGTCGACACCTCGCAATAAGTCAGACCAACTGCTACCTTAAAGTAGGTCCATTTCCAGTTTGTGTATGCAGCCCGCTCGTGGCGCCCCTAGGCGGTGAGAGTATGGAACTACTTTCTTACGGCAAGCTGTGGTTTTATTACCCCAAGCATCATTCAAGTTCTCGATGTTGCTGAGAAAGAAAAACTGATATTCATTTGAAAGATGATTTTCTCATGAGGGTGATGGTGATTTTGTTTGCCTAGAGCAGAGTTCAAATCCACGCTTAGTGCCACTCCATTACACTACCTAGGCTTCCGGATGGAATGGTGACGTCGGAACTGTGTCCCAGTGGGGCAGCACTATGAAGTAGTCACATAGTTGAGGATGTGTTTTTTTTAGCGTGTCATGGTCCAGCAACATCTAAGGTCACATCAAGATGGGTACCGACTTGTGCCAGCGCGCACTGGTGGCGCCTTTATAGTGTTGCCCCACTGGGATGCCATGCTACAAGCGCCATTACCCGATATCCCAATCAGTCGTGTTATCTTAATACTGATATAGTTCTTGTCCTATCCTAGTAATTCCGGGCCCCAATCTAGGTAGCGACAGTGTAGGCCTAAATCACTGAAATCCCTCGACAGGGATTTGAACCCACGACCTGCCGCTCTTATCCATTCAATCATAGTATCTGCTTCTGAGCGCACACAGTTCCAAGTCCGTACTCATATTGATGTGACCGTAGTTGTTGATAGGGGGTAAGACAACAATAAAGCAACGAAGTTGAAAATAAAAGACGTTATTCAACTTGAATAACATGTTTGAGCACACACACAAAAAAACACCACCCAAACAGGAACAAAATAAAAAAGTTAAAAATAAAAGAATTTATTAAAAAGGAATAATAACACTTTTGAGAAAATAGTTTGTTTGTTTGTTGTTGTTGTTGTTTTACATCCTTGCAACATCTAAGGTCATATCAGGACGGGTACCGACTTGTGACAGTGCACACTCATGGTGACTTTATAGTGCTGTCCCACTGGGAAACCAGGCTGCCGGCACCATGACCTGGTTTCCCACTCAGTCACATTATCCTGACACTGAGCACACCAGTCCTTGCCCTATCCTAATAATGCCGAGCGCCTGGCTAGGAAGCGACAAGCATCAATTTTTAAGTCATTGGTTTGACTCGACCAGGGTTCAAACCCACGACTCTACGATCTACCAGCACGGGAGACGGACGCTCTAACTCATTCGGCCATCCCGTCTGGTTTGAGAAAATAAAAATCACACACAAAAAAAACACCAAATAAAACCCACCACCCAAACAACAACCAAAATATGAAATAAAGAATAAAAAGACAGATGGGTAACCTGGTTACCAGCTTGATGGAGAGACAGAAGACCGGGGAGACAGGAGAGACAGGAGAGACAGCCTCGCTTTCAACTCTGGGTCCTGGCGGGCACTTGTAGGTTCTCAAGGTGACACCATGTGATGGTGCCTCAGGCACCACCGCCTCACCTGACACGCACTTCTATGGTAGTGGTCACGTGACCTGACGTGAGGCCTGAGTGGAATGGTCGTTAGGAGGGTATTGGCGGTTCTGGGAAAGCGCTGCCTATTCTATAGTCACTGATCATTTTGTAGGTTATGAGCCTTACCGGGGAGCAGGACGTAGCTCAGGTGATATAGTGTCCACCTGTGAAGGTGTCGATCATCCTATCAATCCTGCTCTGTGGACCCGTTTACAGTTTGGGCTATTTTCCGTTCCAACCAGTGGTCCACAACTGGTTGATCAAAGGCTGTGGTATGTGTTGTCCTGTCTGTGAAAATGTGCATATAAAAGACCCCTTGCTGCTTATTGGAAAGAGTAGCCCTGTGTGGCAGCAGCGGGTTTCCTCCAAAGAAATATGTCAGAATAACCATATGTTTGACGTCTAATAGCTGATTATAAAAATGAATGTGCTCTAGAGGCATCGTTAAATAAAATCAAATTCATGAGCCCTATTGGGATGTCTCTTAGTTATTCATTACTGGTTGGTTTGTTGTTGGAGTTTTACATCCTTGCAACATGGAAGGTCATATCCTATGTGATGTATGGTTACTAAACCTGCCCTGTGTATATATATGTAAGTGTATTGCATGCATGCAATTGCAAGCATTGAATGGCTTATGGTTGTATACCATTTAAACGAAACGGACTATTCTGCTTCAACAATGTAGTACTAATATTTTTCTTAAATTGTATTGAGGCTGTATTTATACTGTCCATAGCATATAAGCGCGGGTACCCAGGCTTGTTTTCAATGCTGGCCAGTTATATGTAGTGTTGGTGTTATCTTACCACACAGTAGCTGCTGATAAGTTATTTGATTGCCTGCATTTCAGTAGCATATGTATTTTATTTTTGTTCTACTCTTATTACTAGACTAGCCTACTTCTATTTACATATCATAGGCTTGTATGTAGTTATATGGTGTGTTATCTGGCTACTGGCTTGGTATGCAGGTATAGCAATACCTCAGGGAGTTTGACGCCCCTACCCTGCAGAGTTGTAAACAACTGCCTTGTGGTACAGGTTCTTGACAGAACTGAAGGCTATGGGAGAAAACCCTAAACAGAAAACCATGTCACTGTGGCAGCATCAAGGGTGGTTGATGTATGGAACTCCCAACATCTCCCGACCAGCCACTGCAGGGACAAATAGTTTTGCACCTGTCTTGACATGTTCTTGCCGGTGTGAAACCTCTATTTGCTCCCCGAGAGAGTGCCACTGGTAACTTGCAAAAGCGAGCAGCACTTCAACACTTTTGCAGGCAGCTTTCATGAAAATGGAGAGTGGCAGTTAAGTAATGAAAGCAGTCTTTGTCACATTGTGACCGACAGCATGATGATGATGATGATGATGATATCTGGCTACTCTTGGCATGGTTACCTTCCATTGGGCGTCCTGCTGGTGGGCCGTGACATATCACATGCCCCTTTGCAGTGCAGCTTAGTGGGGGTTTCCTAAGCCTAATTTGCACAGATATTTTTTGTAAGTTTTTAGGTCAGGAATTTGTTGTTCCTTTACCGTTTGGGCATTCCACACCTTGGCAGCCATTTCCAGAGTGCTTCTCTCATGAGCTTTTATTTGGCTTCTGGTCTGCTTCAGTAGTGGCGCATTATTTGCTCTAGTCGCCCTTTGTGGCTTTGTTAATAGTTTATTGTTTTGACTATAGCTATATGCTAATGTTTTCAAATTAATTATTCTCCTATTTTCTAGTAATTTAACTTTGGTTCTTTTGTGTATGTCATAGGTGGAGTGCAGCTTGCCTACTCTTAGACAGATTTTTAGGTCTCTGTTCTGCAGTATTTGTAGTTTTTTTAGTAGTTCTTTTCTCGCACCCATGTCTTTTACATCTCCATAGTCAAAATAGGGGAGCACCAGTCCCTTGAAGATTTTTATTGACATTTCTTGTGTCATGTAGTCTCTTAGCTTTGCAAATAACCACAGTTTGTGGTTTACTTTCTGGATAATTTTTTTTATACATAGGTTGTAGTTTAGTTGGCTGTCCAACTCAAGGCATAGGTATTTGTAATGGTCTACATTTTCTAATGTTTGGTTTCCTAACTTAGAGTGTAGTTTTCTTTCTGGCATTTGTTTATGCGAGAAGAGTACTGTTTTTGATTTGCTTGTGTTGACTAATAGTCTGTAAAATATTCTGATTTACGGCATTGGGGGGAATGCAAATGTTCTATTACTGATTGGGTGTAGGTGACCAGGCGCATGTATGTGTATATGTAGGTGCTGGTGTAGATAAAAGATTCACCCTGTACTTTTAGTAGACGGGTGAACGACAACATAGTGTAAATCCGGGCGAAAATAGCTTTAGTATGGAACAGGAAGTAAAATTCCTGCCTCCAGTATCAAATGGGTACTTATATTGGCACAGAGTTGGTGAAATAGGAGAGAATGCAAAAAGACAAGATGGCGGCCATAGAACGCTGTGGATTTCACTTTTAAGGTCTATTAAACTGCATGTTTTATTACATTTTTCAAATCAAAGGTAGCGGGGAAATATGAAAACATATATAAAGAATAAATGTTGCTTCTTATACCCCTGTCACACTACGACGTAATGAGCCAACGTGAGCCTAACGTGATGATTTTTCGTCATTACGTTGCCGTACGTTGGGTCACGTTATGATGACGTCATAATGACGTTAGAGTGACGTCGAGCTACGTCATGTTACGTCGTGTTACGTCGGCGCGCGTCGAGGTTTTGAACCTGTTCAAAACTTTCGACGTATCTCAACGTGAAGCCGTTACGTTGGGATGACGTTGGGTTGACGTTCCGCGATCGTTATAGCAACGTAAATGACGTTAGAGTCACGTTATGTCACGTCAGACCGACGGCCCGGGTGGGAGCAACGTGTGGGCAGCGTTTTGCACGTTACGGTCACGTTACGGTCACGTTACGGTCACGTTACGGTCACGTTACGGTCACGTTACGGTCACGGTTACGGTCACGTTACGGTCACGTTACGGTCACGTTACGGTCACGTTACGGTCACGTTACGGTGGCGTTACGGTCACGTTACGTCCACGTCGCACCCGTTACGGCGACGTTACGCTCACGTTACACTAACGCCCGGTCACGTCGCCAATTACCCCTCCCCCCTAACATTGTCACGTTACAGCTAAGGTCACGACCTACACCGACGTTACTTTCACGTTACGCTCACGTCCACAATTTGCATATTACGCCCATAACGTCAACGTAATATCATTATTTTCACGTTGTGCCTACGCTGACGTAGTCACGTCGTAGTGTGACAGGGCCATTAGATTGTGCATTTAGGCTCTCATTGCATTTCGCCGCTTTTTCGACAGCTTTTATATAGCTTTGGTATTCACCCGTGTACTGCGAGTACAGGGTGAATCCTTTATCTAGTGCTGGTGGTGCCTGAGTGAGATGTAAATAGACATAGTGGTGCTGGCAGGACTGTGTGCAAGGGGCACTCAGAGCCTATCCCCTCTCCCCTCTGCTAGGTAGGATCACCGCACTCAGGCTCAAGGCAGGTCGCAGCCAGGGGAGCCACACAGCTTGGTGGTGGTGGGCAGACCACTGCTGGATCCCTATTGGTAGAGCCAAGAATGCTTGTTTCCCATTGGGGGAAAAAGATGGGTTGATGATACTCTACAATGAACCCATGTACCATATAAATAATGAACCAGAGGGCTTGACTCTCTCTTTTCTTTCACACTTTATACTCTTCCTTTCTCTTTGTCTGTATTGATTTCACTATAGCCTGCCTACACAACCATAGATTCAAGCTTTAGCCATTCTACAAAATGGGAGACCTAGTCTTTACATAATTGGTGACCACGATGAGTGGTAAATCTATTAGTTGAGTAGCGGATTCAACTTTACAAGTCTGCACTGACCTCTCAGGCAAGGAGCCACATAGACAAGAACCGGTGGATAGAATGATTGCACCCGAGAGCCTAGGGAGCATAATGGTTATGACGCTAGCCCTGGAATGGCCAGAGGTATGGGTTTAAATCCTGCTCAAGGCGCAATATTTCCCATTTTTCATCACCTCCCATTGATAATATTTTTGCGGACCGACACAAAAATCGCATTATTGGAAGTAGATTGAAGCAGACAACACGATTTGGGAATTCTGTCGCCTCAATTACTATCCACTAACCGCTGGGATTGACGGCAATCACAGACTTGATGAGGTTTCTCCCACATTAAGTGACCATTCACTCAGACTGGATTTGACCGGGCGCGGTGGCCGAATCGGTAGAGCACAGGCCTCGCGTGCGGAAGATCGGGAGTTTGTGAGTTCGGTTCCCAGTTGACTTAAAAATGTATACTTGCTGCTTCCTAGCCTGGTGCTTGGCATTATTAGGATAGGGCAAGGACTGGTTAGCTCAGTGTCAGGATAATGTGACTGAGTGGAATATTGGGCCATGGTGCCAGCGACCTGATTTCTCAGTGGGGCAGTACTATAAAATCACCATGAGTGTGTACTGTCACAAGTCGGTACCCGTTCTGATATGACCTTCGATGTTGCTAGGACATAAAACAAGAACAAACAACAAGAACAACAACAGACTGGATTTTCTCACAGGTTGGTTGTTGGGAGTTTTACGTCCTGGCAACATCTAATGGCCCGTTTATAGTTTTGACGGCGTGTGATGCTGTCAACTTTACGCCGGTTGGCCCCGGCCGTGTGATGGCGCAAAATGGTGGGGAGTGCTACAAGTGGAACATGGCCATGAAAGTCTGAATGCTTTGACGCACACAGTCACCAACGTTAACGTATTCTCGATGTCAACGCAGTAACAAAATTAGTGCCGCAGCCATGCTACATCTATACGGAGCATTTATTTTTATTCAAACTAAATTTTAAAGTTTTCATTGGGTCGATTAAAAAGATCTTAATGTGCAATTGAAGAAGAAGATCTGATGTATTTAATTTAACCTAAGAGCAATTTCCTTTGAAAGAATTCAAAAGCGGGTATAATAGTGAAAATTGGGATATTCTGAGTGTCAGTCTGAACTGCTGACGTATGGAAGCGTTAACCTTCAACGTTCAACTTAGTTGAACTCTGGTCGACGCTTGAGCCATTGTAGCGTTGCGTGTTCAAGCCTGTGGCTATGTAGGTAGGCTAAGGTGAAAAACAATACAGATGGAGAGAAAGAGAAAGTAAAGCAAAGTAAGAGTGTGAGAAGAGAGTGTCCAAGCCTCTCTGGTTTATTATATACAGTACATGGGTTCATTGTAGAGTATCACCCCACCCTTTTCCCCCAAATAGAAACAAGCATTCTTGGCTCTACCAATAGGGATCAAACATTCCTGGTCCCCATGGCTACCAGTGGTCTGCCCACCACCACCAAGCTGTGTGGCCCTCTGGCCACCACCAGCCTTGAACCTTGACCCTGAGTGTGGTGATCCTACCCAGCAGAGGGGGAGGGGCTAGGCCTTGAGTGCCCCTTACACACAACCCAGCCAGCACCACTATGTCTATTTACATTCCACTCAGGCGCCACCAGCACTTACATATATATACATACATGCGCCTGGTCACGTATACCCTTTTCATAATAGAACATTTGCATTCCCCATATTATTGAAAATCAGAATATTTTACACCGTGTTGCGCCGTCTAACACCAACGAGCGTCGACGTAAAGTCTAAATGGGAACATTGAGTTGCGCCGTCTAACGTCGTCTAGCGCCGTGTTGCGCCATTAAAAGTGTGAATGGGCCTTAATAGCGAAATAGCGAATGGTAGACAGGAAGTGTGAACACTTATTTGTCTCTCATTTTTGCTTGAGTGCAAGTAAATAAGCAACACAAGGAGCAATTAGTAGCATGTGGTGAATAAGGAGTCAAATTTCCCTGGATCATCAGCCCATGCTTTTTCTAATCTGTTCTTGAATGAATTTATTGACTTGGCATCAATAACATTTTGTGGGAGACTGTTCAATATATTTATGATCCTGTTTGAGAAACTGTGTTGCCTTAACTTTGAAATGGGTCTGGGTTTTACTAGTTTGAGAGTATGGCCCCGACTGCCTTCTCTTTTATTCAAGGTGAAAAATTGGTTCATATCTATTTGATCAAAACCTTTCATAATTTTAAATACTTCAATTATGTCACTTCTTTTCCTTCTGTAGGAAAGGGTAGGAAGTTTCAATTCTCTAAGCCATTGTTCATAGGGTAAGTCCTTTATAACTGCAACTAATTTCGTTGCACGTCTCTGAACCTTTTCAATCTCCAGAATATCTTTCCAAAAAATTGGGCTCCAAATTTGTGGACAGTATTCCAAAATTGGCCTAACAAGAGACTTAAATAGAATGACAAAGCCTTAAGGTCCTATTAAGATTGATTTATTTCCAGATGATCATTGTACATAGAAACTTGTATCATTCATGTAATGTTTCACATGAAAAAGGAGAAAGCAGAAGTACAATACTTATGAGGCGCTTTCCCCAGTTAAAAATAACACATATACATTGCTAATACAATACAAATAATAAATTTTAAAATTGAAAGTAGAAAGTATATATCAGGACGGGTACCTACATACAGACTTGTTGGTTAGTTTGTTGTTGGAGTCTTACGTTCTGGCAACATCTAAGATCGAATCAGGACAGGTACTTTATAGTTGGTTAGTTGTTGCGAGTTTTACGTTCTGGTAACATCTAAGGTCATATCAGGACGGGTACCGACTTGTGACAGCGCACACTCATGGCGACTTTATAGTTGACTGGTTGTTGGACCTTTACGTCCTGGTAACATCTAAGGTCATATCAAGACAGGTAGGCCTATTGAATTGTGACAGTGCGTGCTCAGAGCGACATTCAGGTAGGTATGTAAATAGGTAGATAGGTAGGTATGCAAGTAGGTGGGTAGGTAGGTGTGCAGGTAGGTAGCTGGGCTTGCAGATAGGTAGGTCAGTAGGTGGATACGTAGATAGGTATGCAGGGAGGTAGGTGGGTAAGTAGGGAGGTAAGTAGGTAGGTAGGCATGCATGTAGGTGGATATGTAGGTAAGTAGTTGGGTAGATAGGTAGGTGGGTAGGTGAGCAGGTAGGTATGTGTGCAGGTAGGTAGGTGGGTAGGCAGGTAGGTAGGTGGTCAGGTAGATAGGTATGCATTTATGTACCCCTCACCTCCAACCCCACCCCACACCCCCCATCACCCCACCCCCACCCACACACACCTACCCCTCACCTCCATCCCTACCCCCCACCCCCACCATCACACACGCACCCACCCACCCTACCCCCATCATCACCCACACCCACACAAACATACCCCTCACCTCCATTCCCACCCCCACCCCACCCTCACCCCACCATCACCCCCACCATCACCCCACCCTCACCATCACCCCACCATCACCCCACCCTCACCATCACCCCCACCATCAACCCCACCCCCACCCCCACCCTCACCCCACCCCCCCCCCACCATCCCCCACCATCAACCCCCACCCCACCCTCACCCACCCCCTCCTCACCATCACCCCCCCCCACCCCACCCTCACCCCACCCTCACCCCACCCTCCCATCACCATCACCCACCCCCACCATACCCCACCATCACCCCTCCCCTACCCCACTCACCTCCATCCCCAACCCACACCCACCATCACCCCCCCCCAACCCCACCATCACCCCTCCCCACCAGCATCACCCCCCACCCCCACCCATCACCCACCACCCCCAGCATACCCCACCCCCACCATCACCCCACCCATGCCCCAACCATCACCACACCCCCACCCCCACCCACACTCCCTCTCACCTCCACCTACCCCTCACATCACCCACCCTACCCCCCACCCCCACCATCACACACACACCCACCCACCTACCCCCATCATCACCCACACCCACACAAACATACCCCTCACCTCCATTCCCACCCCCACCCCACCCTCACCCCACCATCACCCCCTCCATCACCCCACCCTCACCATCACCCCACCATCACCCACCCTCACATCACCCCACCATCTCCCCCACCCCCACACCAACCCTCACCCACCCCCACATCACCCCACCATCACCCCACCCCCACCCTCACCCCACCCCCATCCCCACCCAGCACCCCACCCCCACCCCCACCCTCTCCCACCATCTCCATCACCCACCCCAACCCTCACCCTCACACCACCCTCACCCCCACCCTCACATCACCATCACCCCCACCCCTCCATCACCCAACCCTACCCTTCATATAACCTCCATCCCAACCCACACCCCCCACCATCACCCCACCCCCACCCCACCCTCACCCACCCCACCCCCACCACCACCCCCACATCACACCCCACCCCCACCATCACCCCCCCCCACCATAACCCCCACCCCACCATTACCCCACCCCACCATCACCCCACCGCAAACCCTCCCCACCCCTCACCTCCATCCCCACCCCACACCCAACCATCACCCCACCCCCACCCCCACCATCACCCCACCCCACCATCACCCCACCATCACCCACCCCCACCCCCAACCCACCCCACCTCACCTCCACCCACCCCACACCCATCATCACCCCACCCCCACCCCCACCATCACCCACCCCACCCCACCCCCACAATCACCCCCCCCCACCCCCCACAACACCCCATCTCCACACCCCCACACACCCACCATCACCCCACCCCCACCAATCACCCCACCCCACCATCACCATACCCCCACCATACTCCTCCCAACCCCCACCATCACCCCCTCACCCCCACCCTCAGCATCACCCCACCCCCACCATCACCCCACCCCCACCCACAACCATCACCCACCCCCACCCATCACCCACCCCCACTATCACCCACCCCCAACCCTCACCCACCCCCACTATCACCCCACCCCCACCATCACCTCCATCCCACTCACACCCCCACCATCACCCCATCCCACCCCACCAAATCCACACCCCCACATCACCCCACCCCCACCCCACCATCACTCCACCCCACCCCCACCACCATACACCATCACCCCACCACACCCCAACCATCCCCCACCCCAACCATCACCCCACCCCCATCCCCACCATCACCCGACGGAGGGCGGAGGGCGGAGTGCGGACGATGGAGAGTGAAGGGCGGAGAGAGTAGGGGGGAGGGCGTAGAGCAGACCATAGAGCGCGGAGAGAGGAGAGAGGGAGGGGCGTAGCGGCGAGACTTTGTGACATAATGAAATTTGAAATTGAGTTTCATGAGAACTGCGACTGGATTATGAAAGCAGCGTGTCTCAGCTGATGTGATTAAATCAATCCTGGCTGTTCATGGATGGGCTGCGACTGAAACAGACAGCTGAACAAAGAGCAAGCCTTCGTCGCGGCGGTGCGCAATCGCATTAGTACACTTCCTGCGACGTGGCAGGCAACAGGGTAAGACTCAATGTAGTTGCTTCGTGGCAACAATGAGGCGATAGTATTTTAGCCGGTACTCATCTGGCCTGCTTTAAATATAAACCTGCATTAGGATGCACTTTTTTTTCCAAATTTTGTATTCCAGTTAAATACTATCTTTTTTGGCACTGTTATTCGGGCCTTAACAAGTGTAGTAGTCTGCACTGACCTCTCAGGCAAGTAACCACATAGACAGGTAGGCGTGGGTAGGATGGTGATATTAGGGAGCCTAGTTGGTGTAATGGTTAGCACACTGTCCCAGAATGCAAAGAGATGTGGGTTCGAGTCCTGCTCTAGGCACACTATTTGCCATTGTCATCACCCCCCCATGACACTGGTGCTGTGACCAAGATCCTGTACAAGCTATGTGCTGTATAGTTGTTGAACCTACCCTGTGAATGTATGTGTTACTGCATTGCCTGTATGTATGTAATTGTAAGAATTGAAAGAATTCCAGGGGGACGAGTGTAGTAGTCTGCACTGACCTCTCAGGCAAGTAACCACATAAACAGGTAGGCATGGGTAGTGTGGTGATGTCAGGGAGCCTAGGTGGTGTAATGGTTAGCACACTGGCTCGAATGCAAAGAGATGTGGGTTCGAGTCCCGCTCTAGGCGCAATATTTCCCACAATTATGGTACATATTGTAAAATATTTCGACTTTCTACACATAGTTACATTATAAAATCATCATCATCATCATGCTGTCGGTCGCGATGCGACAAAGACTGCTTTCATTACTTGACTGCCGCTCTCCATTTAGCTCTCTGCTGTGAGAGTTGTGTCCATGAGTCGGTCTTAATGTCTCTCAGCTTCAGGTTTCTCTTGATGGTATCTTTGAACCGGAGACGGGGGCGCCCTCTCTTTCTGTAGCCAGAAGACAGTTGAGAATAGAGGATCTGCTTTGGTAGCCTGTCTGATGACATCCTCATGAGGTGTCCAGTCCACCGGAGATTCTTTTTGATCAGAAGATCTTCCATAGAGGGCAGCCCCATCCGTTCGAGTATTTCCTTATTCGTCACTTTGTCCTTCCAGGTTAGCCTCATGATTGAACGCAGATGTCGCATCATGAAGGCATGCAGCTTTTTCACCTGCTGTCTGTACGCTGTCCAGGCCTCGGCTCCGTATAGTAGGGTGGATAGCACGATTGCGCGGTAGATCTTACCTTTGACCCGAATGGACACATGGTGGTTGTTCCAGAGTCTCTGGCGTAGTCGGCCGAAAGATGCGCTAGCCTTGGCCATCCTCCTCTGTATCTCAGCATCAATGCGTCCATCACTTGATATTGTGCATCCGAGATAGGTGAATTCCGGAACAGAGTTCAGCTTGTTTCCGTCAACCATGATCTCCTCCTCTCGGGTTCTTGTAGAGTTGGGTTGGTACAGCACCTCCGTCTTCTTGATGTTAATTTTCAGGCCAAACTTCTTTGATGCATCGGAGAAAGCGTCCACTATTTTCTGGGTCTCTTCAGCAGAGTGGGCAACCAGTGCACTGTCATCTGCGAATAGTAGCTCTCTCACCAGTATCTGAGTAGTCTTGGTCTTCGCTCTGAAGTGTGCGACATTGAATAGGTCAGCGCTCTGTCTGGACTGTATATAGATGCCATCCCCCATGTCTCGGAAAGCCTCGTCTAGCATTGCTGATAGGAAGATGGAGAAGAGCGTGGGGGCCAGTACACAACCTTGCTTGACCCCAAACGATTCCGAGACTTCCCCTCCAGCACTAACGTTCGCCATCATTCCTGTATGTAGAGCCTCGATCATAGTTGTGAACTTCTCTGGGCATCCGTACTTCCTCAGTAGCTGCCATAGCCCGGTCCTCCCGACTGTATCAAATGCCTTAGTGAAATCGACAAATACCATGTACAGTGGTCGGTCCTGCTCAATGCACTTTTCTTGTAGCTGTCGGAGACAAAATATCATATCCACAGTGCTCCGGTTACCTCTGAAGCCACACTGTGACTCTGGAACTACACCAGGTGTTATGTGAATAGATAGTCTGTTGAGTAGGATCCTGGCGAAGATCTTCCCTGCTATGGAAAGAAGAGAGATTCCTCTATAGTTCCCACAGTCTGTTCGATCACCTTTCTTGTAGATGGTTACAATGCTGGCATCCTTCCATGCTTGGGGTACAGAACCCTCCTCCCAGGCATTGGTGATTAGTTGGTGCAGTCTTTTGAGCAGATTGTCTCCTCCATGCTTCCATACCTCGGCAGGAATTCCATCACCCCCAGGTGCTTTGCCATCTTTCAGGCTGGCGATTGCTCTAGCCATCTCATCCATGGTTGGAATCTCATCGAGGCATGTTTTGGTAATGCGCTGCTGGATGTTGTTCAGAGCTTCGTGATCTATGTCACCAGGGACGTTGAGTAGCTTCTGGAAGTGTTCGCTCCATCTTGCCACAACTCTCTTGCTGTCGGAAAAGGTCTCCGTTCCATCTGTTGATTTCAGGTGAACAGCTCCCTTCTTCACGGGTCCCCACACTTCCTTCAGTCCGCTGTAGAAGCCCTTCATGTTGTTTCTGTCTGCAGCTCTCTGCCTTCATTTCCCACCAGTCTGACTTCAATGCACGGGTGCATTTTTGTAGCAATCTGCAGGCATCTTTGTATGCTGCAGTGGTGGATCTAGTGTTCCTGGTCTGCAACACTCTCTGGTGGGCTTGGTCTCTTCTGCTCATAAGATTCTGTAGCTCCTGATTGTTGGGGTCGAACCAGTCCTGATGTTTTCTGTCTGGCTTGCCGAGATAAGTTTTAGCTGTGTTGTATACAACCTGCTGCAACGCTGCCCATTCCTCATCTGGTGTTGGGCTTTCCTTCTCCTCCCATTGTGCGAGAATTGTCCGAGAGCGCTGTCCATCTCCCGCTCGAAGCTCTCCCTGTGACTGATGGTACTTAATTTTGCTGTGTTGAGCTTTGTTGGTTTATTTGTCCCTTGCCTGTTGTGTTTTTCTCGTATTCTGAATGCCACTTTTGACCTTAGCATCTGGTGATCCGTCCAGCAGTTAGCTCCACGCATGGCTCGAGTACTGTGGATGTCCATCTTATCCCGGCACCTTGTGATGATGAAGTCGATCATATGCCAGTGCCTGGAACGAGGATGCATCCAAGTGGTCTTGCGTTCATCCTTCTGCTTGAACATGGTGTTTGTTACTATCAGTTCGAACTCAGAGCACAAAGCCAGTAGGAGCTCACCATTGGAGTTGAATTTCCCGATTCCATGTTTGCCCATGACCAAGGGCCACTTGTCATTGTCTCTTCCTATCCTTGCATTGAAGTCTCCTATCAGCAGTAGCTTATCCGTGTGAGGGATGTCACTGAGCGTACTTGCCAGCTGGTTGTAGAAGGCCTCCTTGTTATTATCTGGGTTTGTCATTGTTGGAGCGTACACACTGATAATTGTAGCAAAGTTGTCCTTGCTCAAAGGTAGTCTCATCGTCATGATTCTGTCACTTACTGGCCGTGGCATTTCTGTCAGCTTTGTGACGATGTCCTTTTTGATAGCAAAGCCCACTCCGGCCTCCCTTCTCTCTCCTTCGGGTTTGCCACTCCAGAAGAAAGAGTATTCCAGCTCATTGAGACTACCAGACTCTGAGAACCTTGTTTCGCATAGGGCGGCAATGTCGATGTTGTATTTTGCCAGTTCCATTGCTACTAGTGCCGTACGTCTTTCTGGTCGGTCAGCTGCTTCTCGGTCGAGAAGAGTCCTGACGTTCCATTGGGCAATTGTCAGTAGTTGTGTTGTGTTGCGTTGTGTTCCTCCTAGCTGATTTTCCGCTGTCGACGGAAGATGAGCTCGAGCAGCGCGGTCCTTGATAACCCGGGCGATGACCGAGCCGGTATGGTGTTTTGTGCGGTTGTACATTTCATGAAAGCTGCCTGCAAAAGTGTTGAAGTGCTGCTGGCTTTTGCAAGTTACCAGCGGCACTCTCTCGGGGAGCAAATAGAGGTTTCACACCGGCAAGAACATGTCAAGACAGGCGCAAATCTATTTGTCCCTGTCTATAAAATAGATCCCATTTAAAGTACCCATTTGTTTTAGTTGATAAAAGAATGTGTAACCCATTGCTGAACCCAGACTGATAGGGTGGGAGACAGTCATGTTTGGTATTTAATGTTTAATGTATGTTGGATCCCGATTGAATTTGTATAGAGTGCATCGGATATGATAGAGGTGTCGAGTCAAGTTGCCATGACCTGGTGGTAGCTGGGATGTGGGAATGAGGGGAGCACCTGAGCTGCACCCATCTCTACTGTCCTGGAATCTCAAGATGGCTGCCATAAAGAGTAAAATAACAATATGCCATAGATCAATGACGTCATGTACCTTCAGTAATATCATGTACCTTCAATAATATCATGTACCTTCAATATCATGTACCTTCAATGACATGCCTGTAGGAGTGTTGGAGAGATTAAAAGCCTCGGAGAGCTGGCAGTCACCACTGGGCCTTTCATGTGACAAGAGGTACTTTTGTGTCCATCCTCTATTATAGACAGGCAACTATAGGACTCAGCTACACCACACCATTTCCTATACTACACCCTCTGGTACTTTATGGTATTTTATATATACTTAACTTGCATTTAATTATAGCTCACTTCCATTTATAAAGATCTGGCAACCCGCTTTTAAAAGGATAGATTACAATATGAACTATTTATGGACGAGATGATGAGATGGTATGAACGATATAGACAATAGCTGGTTGAAATCAGGCATTACATATATTATTGGGATCTTATTTTGTATGTGTAGACTGGAGAATAGCCATTTTTCTTTGGACTGATATCATTGATTTGCTGATCATACCTTTGAGGAGACATTAATACGATGGGTATGACTTGCTGGTACAGGTAGTAGTGGATTTTGGATTTTGCAGATAATGGTTGCACGACTCATTTAAATTGTCTTGGTTAACTATAGCTTTGTGGTTAGGATATGTTTTTATCAGTTCGGTCAGGTGTGATAGTGTGGTGGTTATACTTTCGCAGTTGTTGTTATTTATTTTACTCTTTTTTCCAGGGAGGGATTTGAGAGAGGGAGAAGGGAGAGGGCGAGAAGGGAGAGGGGGGTGGGAGTTGTTTGGGACTGTTTGTATATCTGTTCTCTTTGTTGGATTTTACGTCTTGACAATATCTAAGGTCATATCAGGACAGCTACCGACTCATGACAGTGCGCACTCATGGTGACTTTATAGTGCTGCCCCACTTGAAAATCAGGCCGCTGGTACCATGACCCAATATCTAACTCAGTCACATTATCCTGACACTGAGCTAACCAGTCCTTGCCCTATCATATTAACTCCAAGCACCAAGATAAGAAGTGACAAGTATCAATTTTGTACGTTATCGGTTTGACTCGACTTGGAATCGAACTCCCTACCTTCTGCACGTGAAGCCTGCGCTCTACCAATTCGGCCACCGCGTCCGGTCACGCCACTTTGTAGTCTCAGCTGCTCAGTGGTTAAAGAGACTGACGTGTCACAGCATTACATAATCGTCCATACATGAGCCTCACCACCACAAAATGTCGGCAGGAACTGCGCTGACCACTGTTGCCCATCTACGATGACAGGTGGCAGAAGGCTAGCCAGAGATGGGGTCCTGGGTGGACCGTCCCCCTACTCCAACCATCTAGCACCCCCCCCCCCACTATGAAAGATTACCTGCAACCCGGCCGGTCAGGGGGTCGGGTCACTTGGTTCTGTGATGCCACGCTGGGCGGAATGAAAGGAATTAAACTTTTGAAGCACACATTTCTTCTTTGTGTCTTCCCTTCGCATTGCATCGAGTAGCCGACCAGAGGGAACCAGCCGAACTCAGCCTGTCACAACTGTTATTCAGTGAGTATAGCTCTTGAAAGGAATCCGATATAGGCCACTGAGACTGGAGCTCTACTCCACAAATGCTCTCAAAGCACATCTTTGCATTGTGTAACAGTAACTAGTAAGCCTTAATGGTCCATGTAGCATGCATCGTATACTGGATACTTTTATGCAGTTTCATGTTTCTCTATAAGCCACCCCCCTCCCCCCAACCCCCCCCCCCTAAAAAAAGAAATTTGTGATCGTCCCCGCCCGGGCTTGAAAAATCGCCCACCCTTGAATTTTTGTTTTGTATCTGTTAAAAATGCGTCGGACTACCAGCAATTCAATTTTCGCATAAATTTGTAAGTCATTGGTTTGACTCAACCAGGGTTCAAACCAAATAGTTCGAATCAATGACTTACCAGAACGGCAGGTGGAAACTCAACTCATTCGGCCATCGCGTCTGGTTACATATTACGTCAGTGTCAAAAATATTTTGTTCAAATACTCTCTCGACTGGGATTATATTTTCAATAGGACCATCACCAGTTTTGTTTTATTTGGGCTAATGCTATAAAAGTATGTAAATCCTGTGTGATCCATCACCTTGAGTGCTCGCTGTTCTGTCGCATCCGTGTGAAGCGAGTCTTAGGAGATTGGCACTCCTCCTACAGACGATTGAGACGGACGAGGTTATCCTCTGTCGCTCTAGTATTGGTCATACATTCTTGACGCAGTGTGAGCACTGTCGGTGCATACTGAAAGTGCGTCACATTTTGGTGAGATGTCCTTACATACAACCAGTTAGAGATGATGTATTTGGAAATGCGGATGTGATGGAGTCGTTCTGATTCATTATTAAATCTTTGAGGGAGACTGGTTTTTACCAAAGATTAATTTGCCATTTTTAATTTGAAAAATATTTTACTGTTGATTCTATTTATTACACACCACTTGTGATTTTACCAGAGTTGTACGCTCTTTGAAATACGTTTCTGTGCTTTATGTTACCCCTCTTAAATGTATGTTTTTATTCAGATATGTTTAACAACTATATGATCCCCAATAAGCAATGTTTACTTTTTATGCTGGGGGTTCGCTAAACAAAAAACAACAACACATTCTGTTGCATCCAGTGGCGGTGAACTGAATTGTTAGTGAAGTGGTGCAACTGTGCCTGAGGGGTGACAATGATTGCCTGTTGGTGCCGGAGCTCTAATGTACACACATCAGAAGATTAACTCCAGGGCATCAATGGCTGATGACAATGCCATCAACATGTCAAGGTCGTGTAACCGTCCTGATATGACCTTAGATGTTGCCATGAGTGCGCACTGAGTTGTTTGAGGTGTTTTTTGTTGTTGTTTTTTTTGTGTTTTTTTTTGTGACAAGTTTTTTATTCTGCCCATAACGTATAAGCTCCCGTGAGGGTGCTTGTTTTCAACGCTGGACAGCTGTGGTACTGGATTGGTCTGGTCCCGCACTCAGGAGTCTTTACCTGATTTTTCTCGGGCCAACCTTTGCGGTTTTGGGTGTTAGTAGTTTCTATATTAGTTTTTTTTTAATTTTCAAGTTTTTTCCTAACCTGTATATGATAACTTAGCCTACTATGTACATCTACGCAGATGACATACAGGCCTGTGGGAGAGGATCCCATCCCATTGTGGTTTATTACAGCATCCTTTATGCCCTGTCCTTAGATAGTACACCAGTGTGCCAGAACTCCCCTGGACCCTTCAGGACTGCGACTAGGTGGGATGGCTGTGTTGTATGGTTAGCCATTTCGTATTTCAGGGTGATTCGGATGCATGACCGTGGCCTGCCTGGTTCTGCTTTGGTTTGTGCCAGTACACATACCCAGACGGACTGCGCCCTATGGTGATAGTCATTTTGAATTCCTTAGTACTTAGTAGGGCTAGTTTCCGTATTTGTAATATCTACCATCTTTTCTGGCCGGTCTTTTGCTTTTTGTGCCAGAACACTGCAAGCAGTGACTGCGCCCAAGATCAGGTGAGATATTGTTTCTTCAGTAGGTGGTTGTGTATTATGTTTTCTTTAAGGACCTTTTATAGTGGTCCATGCTTTTGATTGCCCGTTGTTGTGTGGGTTGATTATTCCAGGCATGTGCCGCCATGGCAAACACACTTCTCTCATAAATGTTGGTGTTACTTATGGCTGTCAGTAGCACTGGGGCTGCCATTTGCCTGGTGTTGATTGGTTGTTGGAGTTTTACGTCCTGGTAACATCTAAGGGCATATCAGGACGGCGTGTTTTATATGTTGCTAGGACGTAAAACTCCAACAACCAATCACCCAACAAATACCCAGGTACTGTGCTTAATATTACATGTACTTACACACAACACACTCGACACCAGCTGGTGCGCGTTATGTACACAATCCTGGTGATGGCACCAATGCCATGGCAGGTGATACTTATCGCTTCCTAGCCAGGCGCTCAGGATTATTAGGATAGGGCAAGGAGCAGTGGAATGAGGAAGACCAATTGTCCGCGATTGAAATGTCTCCTACTTAAACAACTAATGTACCAAAAAAAGCTGCATAGTCCAATGCAGTATCTCATTTTCAAAACCGAAGCAATTATGTAGATTTTATTCTGCATATCTAACTTAGATATTGACGCACTTATTAAGCATTCCTTACCAGGTAACCAAACAATTATCCGATTGTAGAATGAACAAACTCACAGAGGTTTGGGGGATGTGGGAGAATGCTTACAGACAGAGAAAGAATGCATGCAGTAGATAGCTACACAACAACTGAGAGTGATAAAAAGAAGGGGAGTCACAAGACTATTGTTGTTTGGCGGTGAAAAGAAGTCATTAGACTTAACCGTTATTGGCAGCATAAATATGAAATCACAAGATATATAAAAAATGTAAAAGGAGGGAGGAGTGGGGGAGCAAGACAAGGGCTGAGGATCCATGCTATGATGTTTGTTCAAGAGCCTGGCCAGTGAGATGCATTCTGACCAGTTTTAACAACTTTTTTTCAACTTGTAACAAATAATCGTTTCTGCAAATTAATTTAACATGTTTGCACTTCAAATATCTCAAAAGTTAGCCATGTAAAATCAAAGTTACGTCAAGCAAAAGTTACGTAGAGTACAACAATAAAATTAATATTTATATTAATCTCAGAAAAATGACAGAAACTCAAAACCATAGGACTATGCAACATTAATATATCAAAATATTCTTAATCAGGTGTGACTTACTTTGAAATGAAAGCGGAAAATGCGAGGTCAGTTTTGTGAGATTCTCCCACATTTCTGCGAAAAGCTGCAGTAAATGTCAAGAAAATTACTGAACGGCAACAACAATCAGCCATGGATGACAAAACCGAATTTAAATGAATAAAACAATAAATAAATGTTGAAGCATTCAGATGAATTTGCTGCAGCCTCGTTTTGAGATGAGTGAGCGTCTAAGAGTGTGTGAAGTGGCTCCCCATTGGAGGACCCTAATTACTGAGCATTGATTGATTGATTGATTGATTGATTGATTGATTGAGAAACACCTGGGATCTTAACCTGACAAACACTTACTTATTTATGACAGCGCAGATTCAGTTTGTTTGTTGGGGTTTTACGTCCTGGATACATCTAAGAGTAAGAGTCATATCAGAATGGGTACCGACTTGTGACAGTGCGCGCTTATGGTGCCGTTATAGTGCTGCCCCACTGAGAGACCAGGCCACCAGTGCTGTGGCCTGATTTCCCACTCACTCGCATTATCCTCTGACCAGACGGGATGGCCGAATGAGTTAGAGCGTCTGTCTCCCGTGTTGGTAGATTGTGGGGTCGTGGGTTCGAACCATGGTAGAGTCAAACCAATGACTTAAAAATTGATACTTGTTGCTTCCCAGCCTGGCACTCGGCATTATTAGAATAGGGCAAGGACTGGTTGGCTCAGTGTCAGGATAATGTGACTGAGTGGGATATGAGGTCATGGTGCTGGTGGCCTGGTCTTTCAGTGGGGCAGCACTATAAAGTTGCCATGAGTGCGCACTGTCACAAGTCAGTATCCGTCCTTATATCACTTTAGATGTTGATAGGACATAAAACAACAACAAACCAAAACTTTATCCTGATACTGAGATAACCAGTCCTTGTCCTATCCTATTAATGCAGAGCACCAGGCTAGGTAACGACACGAATCAATTCAGTCAGTCATTGTTTTGACTCAGCCAGGTTTTTCGAACTCCTGACCTTCTGCATGGGAAGCCTGTGCTCTTACCGATTAGGCTACCACATCAGGTTGTTGGGGAATGGCTCACACTGCATTAATCCAGAACACCAGTGCAGTGTGCGCATGCCAGGCACTGGGGTCACACCAGACGGAATGTCCGAATGAGTTCAGCGTCCGTCTCCCGTTTTGGTGGAGCGGGACGTAGCTCAGGCGGTAGAGTGTCCGTCCACCTATTAAGCTGTAGGTCATCCTATCAATCCCACTCAGTGGACACATTTACCATTTGGGCTATTTTCCGTTTCAATAAGCAGCAAGGGGTCTTTTATATGCACTTTCCCACAGACAGGACAGCACACACCACAGCCTTTGATGAACCAGTTGTGGACCACTGGTTGGAGCGGAAAATAGCCCACACTCCAAATGGGTCCACTGAGCACGATCGATCGGATGATCGACACCTTCACAGGTGGACACGCTACCGCCTGAGCTACTTCCCGCTCATTAAGAGAGAGGGTGCAGCTGGATTTTGGTAAAAAGCTTATTGTTCGCTGGGATTTAGGTGCACCTTGGCCAGGCAAACAGGAACCCGTATTCAGGCCACACAGACGCTGCAACCAGGCAACCGGATCTCCCCATCAACGGTAATTCTCGTCAGACCGGAAGTGGGGTCGGGCGCCCACTTCCGATGGCGGTGTTGTTTGCGTTAAGGGCAGGTGAGTGCATCCGGCTTTAGAGGTGTGTGGATGGTGGGGTGGGGGTGGGGGTGGGGGTGAGGTGTGGGTGGTGCGTGTGAAGTGGGGTGGGGGTGGGGGTGGTACGGGGGTAGGGGCGTGTGGACTGGGAGGTGGGGGAGTGGGGGGAGAGTGGGAGGTGGGCGGTGGCAGGGGTAGGTGGTAGGTCGGTGTGGAGTAGGTGGTAGGGATGGGTGGTAAGTGGTGGCTTGGTTGTTTGATTGTTGGAGTTTTATGTCCTGGCAACATATAAGGTTTATTCATTGACTAATGTATGTTGTCATTGCTGGGGCATTGGTAATGCCAATATTATTTAGGATTGTTTGGCTGGTTGTTGGAGTTTTACGTCCTGTGGTGTTCTCTGTGGCGGAGTTGTTAGAGTGTCTGACTTTTTTCTAGGTCGAACTCCTAATTTGAAGGTCAGTGGTTCGATTCCCCATGCCTCCACCTTTGCCAATTTGGATTTCCACTGCTGTGCATAACTTACAGCATCATCAAAGGCCAGTTCCTCTTATGCCATGTCTATGTGGTCTAGGAGGTTCAAAATCCCTTGGGTCGGTAAAAGTATAGGCTCGGGCTTTCTTTCGACAAACTGTCTAATGGTTAAAACAAGTCTATTCAGACTTATCCATAATAGGCAGTATAAATAAAACATCTAAGGTTGAAAACACTACAGTAGTGTTTTGAACATAGTTTGAAAACACTACCATAGTGTTTTGTGGGGTAGTGTTTTGAACTTACTATGGCGGGCCTTATCCCAGGAATGGCGAGCGCCAGACTTGGTAGTGACAAATATCAATTTTTAAGGGATAGATTTGACTCGCCGCCATGACTTGCCACAGGAAGCGAGTATACAACTCATTCTGCCACCCCCATCCATCCACCGTCCATGAAAAAAGAAATTATTTTAAAAAGATTATTTAAACAAAATTATTTGTAAATTTTTTTAAATCCTGTGTTCCTTCCTGTAGTCCTTTCCAATGCTTCTCCGGTTGTTTTTTTGTATCTACCAGACAGTTGTTGAACCAAGCCTCAGGGGAGAAGCAGATTATGCTCAGCCTATTTTTTAGTTCGATCAGCAGCTCTGGAGCTGGTGAACTTGACAGTTTTATGCTGGAGGAGATGATCGGATGAGTACACCTGTCACTTCCCATGGTCCGGGAGGTCATGGGTTCGATTGCCAGGCTCAGTGGTTTAGAAAATATTTGCTGCTTCGCTTGGTACATAATAAGGGATTGATTTGTGTGTTTGATTTGTGGTGGGAGGCGGGAGGGGTAGGAACCACCTCGGCTCTTCTACTCTGCTCCCACTGAACTCTCGCTTCAGGTCACGCTCACCTGAGGCGCCACCTGTTGCCACCCTTCTGCCGTTTCCTTCACTTCTCTCCCGCAGCCGAAATGTCAGAGCCAACTTTCTCTGCCCCCCCCACCCGCACAATCTCACTCTCTAGTTTCTGTTCCTTCTTCTTTGTTCTTGTTCCTGTTCTCATGTTCCTTCTTTGTTCTTGTTCCTGTTCTCATGTTCTTCCTGTTCCTACAGTAGTGTTTTGAACCTAAGTTCAAAACACTACTGTTAAGTTCAAAACACTACCAGTACATATGTCAAAAACACTACTCAAGTTCAAAACACTATCCTAGCATGGCAGTGGCTGCTGTAATGCCGCAAAATGTAACCTACTGGTACATATTGGTATAAGCTGACCATGCTGTGGCATTTGAAGCATGTACTAATTGGTTTGGTTGTTGGGAGTTTTACATCCTGGCAACCTCTAAGGTCATATCAGAAGACACAAACTGGTAGTATAAGCTGATAGCGCTGCGGCATCTGCACTAGGTATTACTACTATACACTGATGGTGCTGCAGCGATTTTAGCACGTATTAGTATACGTTGATGGTGCTGTGGTGTTTGAAGCACATATTAGTAGTATATGCTGCACACTGTCCCACCCTACTGCATTCTTCCCGACCTCACTGCAGACAGCCCCACCCTACTGCATACTGCCCCACCCTACTACATACTGCCTAACCTTATGGCATACTGCCCCACCTTACTGCATACTGCCCCACCCTACTACAAATTACGATGACTATACAGCAATTATATTAAAACAATTAGAGTAGTGTTTTGAACTTAAAGGTAGTGTTTTGAACTTAAGGATAGTGTTTTGAGCATGACCACAGTAGTGTTTTGAACCTACCTTCAACTAGGTTGAAAACACTACCATAGTGTTTTGAACCTAGGTTGAAAACACTACCGTAGTGTTTTTATGGGTTAATGTTTTGAACTTACTACACCGGCACCATGACCCGATATCCCACTCAATCACATTATCCTGACACTGAGCTAACCAGTTCTTGCACTATCCTATTAATGCCGAGTGCCAGGCTAGGAAGCAACAAGTATCAATTTGATAAGTTATTGGTTTGACTCGACCCGGAACCGAACACCCGATCTCCCGCACGCGGGGCCCGCGCTCTACCGATTCGACCACCGCGCCCGATGGTAGGTGGGTGTGGAGTGGATGGTACGGGATGGTAGGGGATGGTGGGGGTGGGGGAGTGACGGTGGAGTATGGGTGTGAGTGATGGGTAGGGGTGGTGGGGGAGCGGGTGGTAGGGGGAGTGAAGTGATGTGTGAGTGATGGATAGTGGTTGCGCCTCTCCTTGAAGATCTTTTGCCGCTGGCCTCTGGTGCTGCGCTCTATTCTGAGGTTGAACAAACCCATTGTGACATCACTGTCATAGACTCCAGTAATAATCATACCGACCCACCCAGGGGGGGAGGTTAAGGACTAACACGTGTATATATACATAAGCAATACTCATACTCATAGAGGTGGAAAATCAAATCACCAAAATCCAGCAAACGGAAATGAAAATAACCCTATATGGGCGCCGCCATTTGTATACTCATGTTGAATAACCAAAATCCAGCAAACGGAAATGGAAATAGCTCGTCGAACTTCGCTACGAAGCACACAGGGTGGACAACAGCGGTTGGTTAATAATTGCCTATGGGCTTAATGCCTTGATGATGCCCCACCACAGAGTAGTGCACGCTGAGTTGAGGAACAACTACACTGGTCCCTCTCTACAGATCTTCCATATATGGTCTGATGATGTCACCGGGACCAGTGTGCATGTTCCTCTGCACTACTCTGCTTAATCCACAACTTTTTTCTTTTTTTTAATAATAACTGATATAACTACAGCAAAATAGGATTTAAAGTATTTTTTTATCGTATAGTTTAGTTATATTTCCATATCATTAATCTGATTTATTAAAAACAAAAACAAAATTTAAAAAATACATAGGACTTGTACTGCTACAGGATGGTACCAGCACAAATATGACGTCATCGCTCCTGGCCACCCCCAGCCGTGGGTTACTGCGGTCGGGTTGTTTTGCACACGGCACGTATAATTGCCGACTCTACTCGCTGTGTTCTATTTGAAATCCTAGCAACTCGGGTGATCCAAGTCGCCCGGGTCATGTTAATTGAACACGACCCGGGGGTCGGTCCTAAGCATTGCTTATTCATATTATTATGTCTCTATCCTATCTCCCTGGACATGATGGTGTGACAATGTTGGTAGCTTAATTCTCCTCGGGCGATCTTCATATGCCATCTCTCACAATCCGGGGGTCAACCATGTCGCACGCTGTATCACATGTTCCAGAGAGGTACATGGCAATGTCGCCATGAGTGTACACTGTCACAAGTCGGTACCTATTCTGATATGACCTTAGATGTTGCTAGGATGTAAAACAACAAGCCACACACATACACGCCTTGTGCTGACTAGTTTGACAACATGGCGGAGTATATTTTGCGTGCGTTAATTGGTACAGTCTTTACAACACCTGGGAGTACCTTCCTGTGTCGGAGACTCGGCACACTTCCGGTTGTCCCATGTAACCGGAAGTGGCCGGCCTGCATTAGGACTGAGGCTGAAAGAGCTGGAACAGCCGCACCATGTTTGAGAAGTCCGTGTGCATGTTGGGTGGTGTGGTTGTGGTTGTGGGTGTGGTTGTGGTTGTGGTTGTGGTTGTGGGTGTTGTGTGGCTGTGGTGTAGATGTGGTTATATATGTGGGTGTGATGTAGGTGTGGGTGTGGATGTGGTATCGGTGTGGTGTGGATGTGGTGTAGATGTGGGTGTGGATATGGATGTTGTGTGATGTAGGTGTGGGTGTGGTGTGGATGCGGGTGTGGGTGTGGTGTGGTGTGGATGTGGGTGTGGATATGGTGTGGTGTGGGTGTGGTGCGGATGTAGTGTTGGTGTGGATGTGGTTTGGGTGTGGCTGTGGTGTGTGTATGTGTGTGGGTGGTTGTGGTCTAGATGTGGCTGTGGATATGTATGTGGGTGTGATGTAGGTGTGGATTTGGTGTGGATGTGGGTGTGGATATAGTGTGGTGCAGGTATGTGGGTGTGATGTAGGTGCGGATGTGGTGTGGATATGGGTGTGGATATGGTGTGGTGCAGGTATGTGGGTGTGATGTAGGTGTGGGTGTGGTGTGGATGTGGGTGTGGATATGGTGTGGTGCAGGTATGTGGGTGTGATGTAGGTGTGGGTGTGGTGTGGATGTGGGTGTGGATATGGTGTGGTGCAGGTATGTGGGTGTGATGTAGGTGTGGGTGTGGTGTGGATGTGGGTGTGGATATGGTGTGGTGCAGGTATGTGGGTGTGATGTAGGTGTGGGTGTGGTGTGGATGTGGGTGTGGATATGGTGTGGTGCAGGTATGTGGGTGTGATGTAGGTGTGGGTGTGGTGTGGATGTGGGTGTGGATATGGTGTGGTGCAGGTATGTGGGTGTGATGTAGGTGTGGGTGTGGTGTGGATGTGGGTGTGGATATGGTGTGGTGCAGGTGTGTGGATGTGATGTAGGTGTAGGTGTGCGTGTGGATGTGGATATTGTGTTGGTGTGGTGTGGATGTGGTATCGGTGTGGGGTGGATGTGGTGTGGGTGTGGGTATGGTGTGGGTGTGGGTATGGTGTGGGTGTGGGTGTGGGTGTGGGTGTTGTATGGCTATGGTGTACATGTGGGTGTGGATATGGATTTTCTGTGATGTAGGTGTGGGTGTGGTGTGGATGTGTATGTGGAGATGTGTGTCAGTGTTGTGTGGCTGTGGTGTAGATGTGGGTCTGGATATGTATGTGGGTGTGATGATGGTGTGGGTTCGGTGTGGATGTGGGTGTGGGTGTGGTGTGGATGTGGGTGTGGATATGGTGTGGTGCAGGTGTGGTGTGGATGTAGTGTTGGTGTGGTGTGGATATGGTGTGGGTGTGGATGTGGTGTGTATGGGTGTGGGTGTTGTGTGGTTGTGGTGTAGATGTGGGGTGTGGGGGTTGGTGTGGTGTAGATGTGGTATTCGTGTGGTGTGGATGCTGTGTGCGTATGGTTGTGGGTGTTGTGTGGCTGTGGTGTAGATGTGGGTGTGGATATGGATGTGGGGGTGATGTAGGTGAGGGTGTGGTGTGGATAAGGATGTGGATATGGTGTTAGTGTGGTTTGGATGTGGTAGTGGTGTGGATGTGGTGTGGATGTGGTGTGGGTGTGCGTATGGTGTTGGTATGTGTGGGGGTGTTGTGTGGTTGTGGTGTAGATGTGGGTGTGGATATGTATGTGGGTGTGATGTAGGTGTGGGTGTGGGTGTGGTGTGGTTGTGCGTGTGGATATTGTGTGGTGCAGGTGTGGTGTGGATGTGGTGTTGGTGTGATGTGGATGTGGTGTGGATGTGGATATGGTGTGGGTGTGGTGTGGCTGTGGTATTGGTGTGGTGTGGATGTGGTGTAGGTGTGGGTATGGTGTGGGTATGTGTGTCGGTGTTGTATGGCTGTGGTCTAGATGTGGGCGTGGATATGTATGTGGGTGTGATGTAGGTGTGGGTGTGGTGTAGATGTGGGTGTGGATATGGTGTGGTGCGGGTGTGGTGTGGATGTGGTGTTGGTGTGATGTGGATGTGTTGTGGGTGTGGCTGCAGTGTGGGTATGTGTGTCGGTGGTGTGTGGCTGGGCTATGAGTGTGGTGTGGGTGTGGTGTGAGTGTGGTATGGGTGTGGTGTAGAGGCAGTGTGGGTGTGGTGTGGATGTGGTGAGGATGTGGTGTGAGTGTGAGTGTGGTGGATGTGGGTGCAGAGTAGCTGTGGTGTGGATGTTGTTTCGGTATCGTGTGGGTATGAGTGTCCTGTGAGTGTGGTGTGGGCGTGGTGTGGCTGTGAGTGTCATGTGAGTGTGGTGTGGGTGGGGGTGGGTGTAGTATGGTGTGGGTGTGGATGTGGATATGGAGGTGAGCATGGTGTGGGTGTGGTATTGGTGTGGTTGTGGGTGTGAATGGGGATGTGCTGCAAGTGTGAGTGTGGTGTGGGTGTAGTGTGGGTGTGGGTGTTAGTGTCCTGTGAGTGTGGTGTAGGTGTGGTGTGGGCGTGGGGTGTGGTGTGGTGCGGGTGTGAGTGTGGTGTGGGTGTTGTGTGGGTGTGGATATGGTGGTGGGTGTGGTGTGGGTGTGATATTGGTGTGGTTTTGCTGTGGATGTGGGTGTGGATGGGGATGTGGTGCGAGTGTGAGTGTGGTGTGGGTGTGGTGTGTGTGGATGTGGTGTGGGTGTGAGTATCCTGTGAGGGTGGTGTGGGTGTGGTGTGGGTGTGGATGTGGTGTAAGTGTGGTGTGGGTGTGGATGTGGGGTGGGGTGGTTGTGGATATAGAGGTCGGTGTGGTGTGGGGGTGGTATGGGTGTGGCTTTGCTGTGGATGTGGTGCGAGTGTGAGTGTGGTGTGGGTGTAGAGTGGTGTGGATGTGGGTGTCGGTGTGGTAGTGGTGTTGATTTAAACTAGATGTGATGCGTGTGTGGAGTGTGGTGTAGTGTGACTGAGGTGTGACTGTGACGTGAGTGCTCTGTTAGTCTAGTGTGAGTGTGGTTTTAGTATGATGTGAGTGTGATGTGAGTGTCGTGTGACTATGATGTGAGTGTCGTGTGAGTGTGAACTGAGTGTAGTGTCGATTTGGTGGATGTGTGGTGTGAGTGTCATGTGAGTGTGAGTGTGAGTCATGTGAGTGTGAGTGTGAGTCATGTGAGTGTGAATGTGAGTTATGTGAGTGTGAGTGTAAGTGAGTGTTTTGTGAGTGTGAACTGAGTGTAGTGTCGAATTGGTGTGAGTGTGGTGTGAGTGTCATGTGAGTGTGAGGCATGTGCGTGTGAGTGTGATTCATATGAGTGTGAGTGTGAGTCATGTGAGTGTGAGTGAGTGAGTGTGGTGTGAGTGTGAACTGAGTGTAGTGTCGATTTGGTGGGAGTGTGGTGTGAGTGTCATGTGAGTGTGAGTCATGTGTGTGAGTGTGATTCATGTGAGTGTGAGTGTGAGTCATGTGAGTGTGAGTGTGATTGAGTGTGTTGTGCGTGTGAACTGAGTGTAGTGTCGATTTGGTGGGAGTGTGGTGTGAGTGTCATGTGAGTGTGAGTCATGTGCGTGTGAGTGTGAGTCATGTGAGTGTGAGTGTGAGTGTGAGTCATGTATGTGTGAGTGTGAGAGAGTGTGGTGTGAGTGTGAACTGAGTGTAGTGTCGATTTGGTGGGAGTGTGGCGTGAGTGTCATGTGAGTGTGAGTCATGTGAGTGTGAGTGTGAGAGAGTGTGGTGTGAGTGTGAACTGAGTGTAGTGTCGGTTTGCTGTGAGTGTCATGTGAGTGTCATGTCAGTGTGGTGTGAGTGTGGTGTGAGTGTGGTGTGAGTGTGGTGTGAGTGTAAACTGAGTGTAGTGTCGTTTGGTGTGATTGTCATGTGAGTGTGATGTGAGTATGGTGTGAGTGTGGTGTGAGTGTGGTGTGAGTGTGATGTGAGTGTGGTGTGAATGTGGTGTGAGTGTCATGTGAGTGTGGTGTGAGTGTGGTGTGAGTGTCATGTTAGTGTGAGTGATTGTGGTGTGAGTGTCATGTGAGTGTGGTGTGAGTGTTACGTGAGTGAGTGAGTGCGGTGTGAGTGTCATGTGAGTGTCATGTGAGTGTGGTGTGAGTGTGGTGTGAGTGTGGCGTGAGTGTGGTGTGAGTGTGGTGTGAGTGTGGTGTGAGTGTGGTGTGAGTGTCAACTGAGTGTAGTGTCAGTTTGGTGTGAGTGTGGTGTGAGTGTGATGTGATTGTGGTGTGAGTGTAGTGTGAGTGTGGTGTGAGGGGTGTATTGTGGTGTAGTGTGTGTGAGGGGGATGTGAGTATGGGTGAGTGTGTGTGAGTGTGGGTGTGTCTAGGTGGTGTGGTGTGAGTTGTGTGTGTGAGTGTGGTGTGAGTGTGATTGATTGTGGTGTGATGTGGTGGAGTGTGGTGTGAGTGTGATGTGATTGTGGTGTGATGTGTGTGAGTGTGATGTGTTTTGTGTGTGAGTGAGTGTGATGTGAGTGTCATGTGAGTGTGAGTGAGTGTGGTGTGAGTGTCATGTGAGTGTGTGTGAGTGTGGGTGATGTTGTGTGAGTGTGGTGTGAGTGTCATGTGAGGGTGTGTGAGTGTGGTGTGAGTGTCATGTGAGTGTGGTGTGAGTGTGGTGTGAGTGTGGTGTGAGTGTCATGTGACTGTGGTGTGAGTGTGGTGTGAGTGTCATGTGAGTGTGGTGTGAGTGTGGTGTGAGTGTGGTGTGAGTGTGGTTTGAGTGTGGTGTGAGTATTGTGTGACTATGATGTGAGTGTGGTGTGAGTGTGGTGTGAGTGTCATGTGAGTGTGGTGTGAGTGTGGTGTGAGTGTGGTTTGAGTGTGGTGTGAGTGTCGTGTGACTATGATGTGAGTGTGGTGTGAGTGTGAACTGAGTGTAGTGTCGATTTGGTGCGAGTATGGTGTGAGTGTGATGTGATTGTGGTGTGAGTGTGCACTGAGTGTATTGTCGATTTGGTGTGAAAATATGTAATAGTAATATCTGTGTGCACCGAAGTGCTGAACATTATAAGCTCAACCACAACAGGTGTAATTAATCTGACTTGTTTTTTTGTTCGGTGCGATAACAAAATGTTTGATATTATAAGTACAGTGTCTAAGTTGAATCACTAGGATCAATTTGATATCATGATTTTGGTTCCGAAACTACTAAGCATTCATGAGATTAGACAGCTTTATAATGCTGCCCCACCAAGAAATCAGGCCATCGGCACCATGACCCAACATCCCACACATTCGCATTATCCTGACACTGAGCCAACCAGTCCTTGCCCTATATCCTATTAATGCCGAGCGCCTGTCTAGGAAGCGACAAGTATCAATTTTGTAAGTCATTGGTTTGTTCTCGATCGGGAATCGAACTCCCGACCTTCCGCACGGGAAGCCTGCGCTCTATCGATTTGGCCATCGCGTGTCTGATCTTTTGTAGCTTTTGAAAACTGGCATTTTAACTCAGACTTTTCCATATCCTTTGACTCACATACAACAATTGAGTGTCGGCTTCCATATTCTCTGTAGAAGTGGTGGTTAAGTAAGAAAAGGACACCATAGCCTTTAAGAGCGTCTCACTGTGAATAATGCCTTTGTGGCATACTTTTACTCGCTCACTCATCCTCCCTTTAGGGGCCATTCAAATATTACGCAACACTACATTTTGTCAAAATTAGACATCCACCGACCCACCAACCCCTTTGTAAAGCTGCATATTGCTAGACCATACTCGCCACATTTCGTAAAGATTTATACTGCCTATCATGGATGAATTCTTTTTGCCATTAGACAGTTTGTCGATAGAAAGTTCAAGCCTACACTTTTACCGACCCAAGGGATTTTTAACCTCCCACACCACATAGACATGGTATGAGAGCAACTGGCCTTTGATGACGCTGTAAGTTTTACACACAATGGTGGAAATCCAAATTGGCAAAGGTGATGGCATTGCGAATCGAACCACTGACCTTCAGATTAGGAGTCCGATCTACAAAAAAAGTCAGACACTCTAACCACTCCCCCACAGAGAACATCAGGTAAGCAACACCAGAGGACGCCACATAACACTTGTGCGGGTGTGTGGGTGTGCGGGTGTGCGGGTGTGCGAGTGTGCGGGTGTGTGGGTGTGTGGTTGTGTGGGTGTGTGGGTGTGTGGATGTGCGGGTGTGCGGGTGTGCGAGTGTGCGGGTGTGTGGGTGTGTGGGCGTGTGGGTGTGTGGGTGTGTGGGGGTGTGGGTGTGTGGGTGTGGGGTGTGGGTGTGAGAGTGTGGGATGTGGGGTGTGGGTGTGTGGGTGTGTGGGCGTGGGGTGTGGTGTGGGTGTGGTTGTGGTGTTGGGGGTGCGTGGGTGGTGGTGGGTGTGTGGGTGTGGTGGGTGTGCGGGTGTGGTGGGTGTGCGGTGGGTGTGGGTGTGTGGGTGGGTGGGTGGTTGGGAGTGGGTGTTTGGGTGTGTGGGGGGGTGGGTGTGTGGGTGTGTGGGTGTGTGGGTGTGTCTGTGTGTGGGTGTGGGTGTGGGGGTGTGGGGGTGGTGGATGTGTGGGCGTGGAGGGCGGGGAGGGAAGGTGGAGGAGAAAGGGCGGGAGAGGGGATGGGGAAAGGAAGGGGGAGGGAGAGAGGAGGGGAAGGGGAGGAGGCTGGAAGTGAGGGGGAATGGTAGTGGATGGGAAGGGGGAAGAGGAGGCGGAGTGGGAGGGGGAGGGGGGGGGGGGGCGGAGAGCGAGTTTGGAAGTGAGGAGGAGAGGGAGGGGGAAAGGAAGGTGGAGCGGAGAGGGGAGGAGGAGGAGTTGGAGGAGTAGGGGGAGGGGGAAGCTAGTTTGGAGATGGGTGTCAGGTGGGGGAGGGGGAGGAGGAGAGGAAGAGGGAGGGGAAGGGGAAGGGGAAGGGGAAGGAGGGAGGGAGTGTCGAAGGGAGGGGGAGGAGGGAGGGAGGGGAGGGGCGCGGGGAGTCTGGCTGCGTGTGTAGCCGGATAAACCCCTCCCCCAAAGCATTACGTACTAGTGGAGTGTCACCCCTTTCCATAATCCGCTTTATCTATGTTCCCCGGAGACCACACAAAGAACTGCTGTTCACTGTGTACACTACAGCAAAGACCCTATAATACTAAGACAGCTCACTCAGCCTGTACTGTGTAATCAAAATGATCAAACCCACCACTTGGTGCGCTGGCTGTTCTCTTGGTTAAACAGGTGCTATATTATATGTATAAATGTATATATGAATGTGAAAGATGTGTGATGATGGCGATGCTGATGATGATGCTGATGGGTATTTGTTCATAGCAATTTCATATTGATGTGTATTCATACTTACCTATCTCATGTATAATATAATTGTATGTGTTTACATGTGAAACACCAACCAGCAGCCAGGCTGATCAAACCCACCACAAGGTGGCACTGCGAAATTTACATTACCATGGGAGAGATAGGGAGTGAGCTGTGTTAGTATTATAGGGTCTTTGACTACAGTAACCAGCACAACTTCATATGTGCTGACAGGTTTGGTTGTTTGGTCGGTTGTTGGAGTTTTACGTCCTAGCAACATCAGGTCATATCATGTCGGGTCGCGCGTCACACCGGCGTCCGTGGGCTAATTAGCCATGCGTCTGTTGTTTGTTTGTCATTTTACATCCTAGCAACATCTAAGGTTATATCAGGACGGGTACCGACTTGTGACAGTGCGTGCTCATGGTGATTTTATAGTGCTGCCCCACTGGAAGACCAGGCTGCCAGCACCATGACCTGATATCCCACTCACTCACATTATCCTGACACTGAGCCAACCAGTCCTTGCCCTGTCCTAATAATGGCGAGAACCAGGCTAGGAAGTGACAAGTATCAATTTTTAATTCATTAGTTTGACTCGACCAGGGTTTGAAACCACGACCACACGATCTACCAACACGGGAGACGGACGCTCTAACTCATTCGGCCATCCCGTCATGCGCGCATACATTACATACATTACAGGTACCTGGCTGCACACTCACGACGACTTTACAGTGCTGCCCCACTGAGAGACCAGGCCACCAGCACCATCCCCTTGATTTTGGTTGGTTGTTGGAGTGTTGCGTCCTGGCAACATCTAAGGTCGTAGCAGGACCGGTAACGACTTGTGACAGTGCGCACTCATGGCGATTTTCATAGTGCTGCCTCACTGGGAGACCAGGCCGATGGCACCATATCTGGTTGGGCCTTTTTTTTTTCTTTTTTTTTTTTTGATACGGTATTTATTCTGCCCATATAGTGTGTAAAGCTCCCGCCAGGGTGCTTGTTTTCATCGCCTGGTGGCGCCACCTTGCTGCGGCTTCATCGTTAACACTGGCCTCACGCTTGTTCTTCACATGCAAAGATGTAGGTAACAAGCAGCTCCTTCGATAAATGTTGCTATTTGTTTGTTGTTGTTTTACGTCCTAGCAGCATCTAAGGTCATATCAGGACGAGTACTGACTTGTGACCGTGCGCACTCATGGCAACTTTACAGTGCTGCTCCCTTGGGAGACCATGCCGCCAATACCATGACCTGATATCCCACTCAGTCTCCATTATCCTGACACTGAGCCTTTGAGCTTTGCTTTTCTGTTGTTGTTTTATATCCTAGGTATATTGAATAGACGGGATGGCCGAACGAGTTGAGCGTCCGTCTCCGGCTTTGGTAGATCGTGGGATTCGAACCCACGTGTTCGAACCCTGGTCGAGTCAAACGAACAACTTTAAAATTGATACTTGTCGCTTCCTAGCCAGGCGCTCCGCATTAATAGGATAGGGCAATGACTGGTTAGCTCAGTGACAGGATAATGTGACTGTGTGGGATATTGGGTCATGGTGCCGGCGGGCTGATTTCCAAGTGGGGCAGCACTATAAAGTCGCCATGAGTGCACACTATCACAAGTCGGTACCCGTCCTGATATGACGTAAAACTCCAACAACCAATGCACCTATGGTTAATAATATTAGCATAGCCAGTTGTCCTAGTAATGCAACAGATTTTAGTCAATGAATAAGCTACGTTCAAAACAATAGAAATAAATTAAATTAGTTTCGCTGGGTGGCTGACACAGACAGTACACATTAACGTAATGGACGGCCTTATTGTTAGACCCTCCTCCCCACCCCCAGCCCCCCCGCCCCCCCTCCCTCCCCACAAATTATATTTATAACCACTCCTTCTATCAGCACATCAAAACAGAGTGTCAGTTTGTAATCGCCCTGTCACACTACGACGTAGCGCGCCAGCGTAGGGACAACGTGAAAATAAATTTAACACATTGAAAATCTCGGCATAATATGCAAATTCGGGACGTCAATGCCGCATAGTTGACATGAGCATAACATCGGTATAGCGTTGTGCCAACGCGAGAGGTCAAAGGAATTATTTTTTATGTAAACGTGAGGCTTGCGAAACCCCAGCGCGCAACGTCAGCCTAGCGTGACAGTAGCGGCCGCTTAGCGTCGCTTAACGTTGTCACGTCCGACACAATCGTTTTCACTGATGTGAGTCGACGTCGACCAACCGAGAGACTGGCATCAGTCCAACGTCACCAGCGTGAGCCGCAAAGTCCTCCTCCCTGTGCGTCACTATGACATAACGCACCGTTGATCTAATGTAGCTGACGCTTCCCTCCCGCACGTTTAATTTCGGTGTAACATGAGTGTGATGTCACCCGAACGTCAGAGCATCACATCGAGCTACGTCGAAAGTTTTCAACATGTCCAAAACCTTGATGTAACTTGACGTAACCTGATGTAACTCGACATAAATCGACGTCAGTCTAACGTAAGCATGATGTAACTTGACGTACCTCAATGTAATGACGAAACGTCACCTACGTCGGCTTACATTACCTCCTTACGGCACATTGTGACAGGGGTATAAAGTCGACCGTTCGAATTTTTGGTTGTGTAGGCAGGCTATGGTCAAATCAATACAGGCAAAAAGAGAAAGGAAGAGTATAAAGAGTGAAAGAAGAGAGAGAGCCAAGCCCTCGGGTTTATTATTTATATGGTACATGGATCCAGTATGGTATATCACCTGACCACATTCTCCCAATGAGAATCGAGCATCTACAGCTCTACCAATGAGAAACAAGCATTTCCGGTCCTCATGATTACAGTGATCTGCCCACCACCAGCACCAAGCGGTGTGGCTCCCTTGGTCACCACCGACCCTGAGCTGAGTGTGTGGTGATCCATGACTAGCAGAGGGGGGAGGGGGTAGTGGGTAGAACTCTGAGTGCCCCTTACACACTGTCTTACTAGCACCACAATGTCTATTTACCAATGAGTCAAGTACCCCCAGCAACTACATAAACACATTTACCGCCTGGCCCTATATACCTTTTTTCACAAATAGAACATTTGCATTCTCCCACCAATGCACCATTATCGGAATATTTTACAAGTTGATTCCGGAACGCTCCACCAGGTGGTCGCCATCAGTATGGTTTGCAAAGACTGCCATCAGCAGGAGTAAGAAGCATCACATTGTAGCAGTCCGCACTGACCTCTCAGGCAAGGAACCTACCCTGTGTATGTAAGTGCATTGCCTATATATATGTAATTGTAACCATGACCATTTAAAAGACTTACAATTCCAGGGAGACGAGGGTAGTGGTCTGTACTGACCTCTCAGGCAAGGAGCCGCATAGACAGGTAGGCGTGGGTAGGGTTGTTGACCTCAGGAATCCTAGGTGATGTAATGGTTAGCACAGTGGCTCAGGATGCAAGAGATGTTCTTTTGAGTCCCGCTCTAGGCACAATATTTCCCATTTTCATCACCCCCATGACTCTGGTTGCCATGACCATGATCCTGTACAATCTACACACTGTATGGTTGTTGAAGCTACCCTGTGTATGTATATTTATGTAAGTGCATTGCCTGTATATAATTGAGTGACCATATAAAAGACTTACAATTCCAGGGGGACGAGTGTAGTAGTCTGCACTGACCTCTCAGGCAAGGAGCTGCATAGACAGGTAGGTGTGGGTAGTGTGGTGACATCGGGGAGCCTAGGTGGTATAATGGTTAGCACACAGGCCTGGAATACAAGAGATGTGGGTTCGATTCCCAGTCGAGGAGCAATATTTCCCATTTTCATCACCCCCATGACAATATAGTGTCACTATTGAGACAGCATGATACCTTGGGAAATCAGTCTTGTCGCTAGTGACGTCACACCGCTTCCCATTCAAGAATATGTTGTTGGTTCGTTGTTATTTTACGTCCTAGCAACATCTAAGGTCATATCAGGATGGGTACCGACTTGTGACAGTGCACACTCAGGGCGACTTCATAATTCTGTCCCACTGGGAGACCAGGCCTACTGCCGGCACCATGACCCGATATCCCACCCAGTCACATTATCCTGATATTGTGTAAACCAGTCCTTGTCCTATCCTATTAATGCTGCATGCCAGACTAGGAAGCGACAAGTATTAATTTAGTAAGTTATATGTTGGACTGGGCTGGGATTCGAACTCCTGACCTTCTGCACGGGAAGCTAGCGCTCTACCGATTCATCCACTGCGTCCGATAGGATCTTTTGTTTGTTTCTTGTTGTTTTGTGTCATAGTAGTATACGTGTTTTATACATGTTTATACATTATTTATACCTGGTTGTTTAATGGTTTGTACATGTTCTGTACATGGTTGTGGTATGTGTATGCATGCTTCATGCAGTTTATACATGATATATGTATGATACTACATGTTTATACATGCATATGCATGTGCTGCACATGTTTATGCATGGTAGTTCCATGGATGTATGTATATCCATTTTTATACATGGTGTATACTTGTTTTATACTTGTTTTATACTTGTTTTATACTTGTTTTATACTTGTTTTTATACTTATTATATACTTGTTTTATACTTGTTTTATACTTGGTGTATACTTGTTTTGCACTTGTTTTAGGTTTGGTTTAGGCTTGTTTTATACATGGTTTATACATGTTTTATGTTTGTTGTATACTTGTTTTTATACTTGTTTTTATAATTGTGGTACGATTGTTGTGTACACCACCCCCAATCTGCACATCAGTGAATACACCGTCTTACTCTAGTTGTTATTCGCTAATCATGAATATCTCTTCGCAACAACCCCCTCATCACTGTCGTTCGCTGAGTGCCATTATATCTTTGCAACACCCCCTACCCCAACCTGCACATAAGTGAATACAGCGTCTTACTCTAGTTGTTATTCGCTAATCATGAATATCTCTTCGCAACAACCCCCTCACCACTGTTATTCGCTGAGTGCCATTATATCTTTGCAACACCCCCCACCCCAACCCATACATAAGTGTATGCACCATCTTATTCGCTGATTGGCATTATGTCTTATCAACACCTCCCACGCCAACCTGTGCATAAGTGAATAAACTGTCTTAATTTGTTATTAGCTGATTGTCATTATATATTTGCAATACCCCCCACCCCAACCTGTACATAAGTGAATACACTGTCTTACTCTAGATGTTATTCGCTAATCATCGATATGTCTTCGCAACACCCCCTCACACTCCAACCTGTGCATAAGTGAATACATCATCTTACTCTAGTTGTTATTCACTGATTGTCATTATATCTTGGAACACCCTCCACCCCAACCTGCACAAAAGTGAATACACTGTCTTACTCTAGTTGTTATTCGCTAATCATAGCTATCTCTTTGCAACACCCCCTCCCACCCCAACCTGTACATAAGTGAATACACCGTCTTACTCTAGTTGCTATTCGTTAATCATCGATATGTCTTCATAACACCCCCCACCCCAACCTGTACATAAGTGAATATGGCGTCTTATTCGCTGATTGGCATTATATCTTCGCAACATCTCCCACGCCAACCTGTACATAAGTGAATAAACTGTCTTACTCTATTTGTTATTAGCTGATTGTCATTATGTCTTTGCAACACCCCCCACCCCAACCTGTACATAAGTGAATACACTGTCTTACTCTAGTTGTTATTCGCTAATCATCGATATCTCTTCGCAACAACCCCCTCCCACTCCAACCTGTACATAAGTGAATATACAGTCTTACTCTAGTTGTGTGGTGTTCTCTGTGCCGGAGTGGTTAGAGTGTCTGACTTTTTTCTAGGTTGGATGCCTGATCTGAGGATCGGTGGTTCGAGTCCCCATGCCCCCCCACCTCTGCCAATTTGGATTTCCACCACTGTGTATAACTTACATACAGCGTCATCAAAGGCCTGTTGCTCTCATACCTATGTGGTGTGGGAGGTTAAAAATCCGTTGGGTCGGTAAAAGTGTAGGCCCGGGCTTTCTATCGACAAACTGGCCACAGCAGGAGCATCCACATCGCGGCCCTGGGAATCAGCTATCTGATTGAAAATCCTGCTACCACCATCCACCACCGAGAGCACGTCCCTCATACCTCTGCTCGAAAATCCCTTGAGATAACTGGTGGATGGACACGATGAAGAAGAAGACTCTAGTTGTTATTCGCCGATCATCGATATCTCTTCATAACACCCCCCCGTCCCAGCACAACCTATAAATAAGTGAGTGAATACACGGTTTTACTCTAGCTGAGAGTCTTTGACCCCTCCATCATCCCCCCTCCAGCTCCAACATCAGCGCTGTGGATGTAAAGAGAGAGGCAAGCATCTGTTCATCATATGTTTGTCATTGGGGTGATGAAAATGGGAAAAATTGTGCCTTGAGCGGGACTCGAACCCACATCTCTTTGCATTCCGGGCCAGTGTGCTAACCATTACACCACCTAGGATTCCTGATATCACCACACTACCCATGCCTACCTGTCTATGTGACTCCTTGCCCGAGAGGTCAGTGCATCAGTCAATGCATGTATCTTCTTACTCTGGCTGTAAGTCTGTTGTCCCTGCTGTCCCTGCTGCCAACCACCCCACCCCACCCCACTTCAACCGCCATGTGTAGAAGCGAGGAGGCAAGCAGGTAGGGTGCTGATGCAGGTGTGAGCAGTTGTGAGCACCTGTGAGCAACTGTGAGTATACGTGGGGAGCTGTGAAGAGATGTGAAGAGATGAGATGAGAGAACCTGTGAGAAGCTGTGAGAAACTGAGCAACTGGGCATATGTGAGCAAAGGTGAGCAGGTGTGAGGAGATGTGAGCAGGTGTGAGCAGGCGTGAGCAGGTGTGAGCAGGTGTGAGCAGGTGTGAGCAGTCATGAGGGATGTGAGCAGGTGTGAACGTCTGTGAGAAACTGTACGCAGCTGTGAGAAACTGTATGGAGCTGTTAGAAACTGAGTAGATGTGGGGAGCTGTGAAGAGCTTTGAGGAGCTGTGAGGAGCTGTGAGAAGTTGTGAGTATGTGTGAGCAGCTGTGAGGAACTGTGAGCAGATGTGAGCATCTGTGAGGAGCTGGGAGAATCTGTGAGTAGATGTGGGAGCTGTGAGGAGCTTTGAGGAGCTGTGAGGAGGTGTGAGGAGCTGTGAGCAACTGTGGGCAGACGTGGATAGCTGTGAGCAATTGTGAGAAACTATGCAGCGAGACCTGACGCTACGCGCCCTCTCCCTCCTGGTACCTGCGCCATGCACTACTTAGTGTAGTAGTTGTGAGCAACTATGAGCTGATGTGAGCAGCTGGTGCGCAGCTGTGATCGGATTTGAGCAGCTTTGAGCAGATGGGGAGCAGCTGAGGAGCAGCTGAGGAGCAGCTGTGAGGAGTGGGGCGCGGCTGTGAGAAGAGAAGAGCAGCTGGGAGAAGATGTGGACTGTTGTTGGCAGATGTGTGCAGATGTCATGAGCTCATTCTGTGAGGCCCGGCCACCTGGACTATGCACACTACGCAGCGAGACCTGATGCCACGCGCCCTCTCCCTCCTGGTACCCGCGCCATGCACAGCACACAGAGCCGTCTGGTGGCAGAGAGCTGCAGGCTGCAGACCGGTACAGGTGCCTCCCGTTATCAGTGCCTATCGACAGGGGCTCAACTCAGTGGTGCAAACAGAGAGGGACTGACAGAAAAAAAGGACAGACTGGCTGACTGACTGAGAGAAGGTGGGGACAGGAGGACAGGGAAGAAACTTAGAGAAGATAGAGAGAGGATAGAGAGAAAGAGAGACATATGACAGAGAGAGAACAGACAGACTGGCTGACTAAAAGAAGACAGAGAGAGGAGGACAGGGAAGGGACTGAGATAAGATAGGGAGAGGACAGAGATAAAGAGGGACTGATGACAGAGAGAGAACAGACAGATTGGCTGACTAAAAGCAGGTGGAGACAGGAGTACAAGGAAGAGACTGAGGCAAGGTAAAGAGAGGACAGAGCTAATACAGATAGGGGATGATAGAGACTGATAGACGAGAGAACAAGACAGACATACATAAATTGGGAAGAGACAGAGAAGACAGATAGATTGCGCGGTGACAGTTAGACAGAGGACAGAGAGGACAGATAGAGAGGACAGATAGAGAGGACAGAGAGACAGAGGAGAGAGAGAGAACAGATAGAGAGGACAGAGAGGACAGATAGAGAAGACAGAGAAACGGAGGACAGAGAGGACACATAAAGAGGACAGAGAGACAGAGAGAGAGGAGAGAGATAGAGATAGAGATAGAGGAGAGACAGGAGAGAGATACATACAGGGAGGGACAGAAAAAGACTGAGAGAACAACTGAGAAGAAGACAGAGTTTTCAGTGAAGGACAGCAAGAGACATAGAGACAGAGATAGTGCAGGACAGCAAGTGACAGAGAGACAGAGAGAAAGACAGAGAGAGGGAGAGTGAGGCAGAAGACATGCTACGATGTGACTGAGGTGAGTAATTTCTAAAGACCATTTTAATCAGAAGCCTGGAATGTACTTGAATCGCTGCGTTCTCTCCGTGACGTCAATGGTTTTGTAGATGTTGAAGCGCGCCCACACGGCCCCAGCAATCCCATCCGAACAGCTCTTTCCTACAGAGGGGCCCTAACAGGAGGCGGTCGCATTGAATGCTAGTTGGTTGTTGGAGTTTTACGTCCTGGCAACATCTAAGGTCTTATCCGGAATGGGTCGCGGCTTGTGACAGTGCGCACTCATGGTGACTTTATAGTACTGCCCCACTTGGAAATCAGACTGCCAGAACCATGACCCGATATCCCACTCAGTCACATTAACCTGACACTGAGCTAATCAGTCCTTGCTCTATCCTATTAGTGTCGAGCACCAGGCTAGGAAGTGATAATTGTATAAGTCATTGGTTTGACTCGACCGGGAACCGAACTCCTGGGATCCCACATGCAAGGCCAAGCTCCACTGATGTAGAATGTAATCTGTTTGTGGATAGCCCTGTTAGTGTAGTAGTTAGTCTGTGCTGACCTCTCAGGCAAGGAACCACATATACATGTAGGCATGGGTAGTGTGGTGATATCAGGAAGCCTAGGTGATGTAATGGTTAGCATGCAAAGAGGCCCAGAATGCAAAGAGATGTGAGTTTGAGTCCCGCTCTAGGCGCAATATTTCCCATTTTCATCACCCCCACAACACTGGTTGCCGTGACCATGATCCTGTACAAGCTACACACTGTATGGTTGTTGAACCTACCCTGTGTATGTATATGTAAGTGCATTGCCTGTATGCTGGTAATTGTAAGCATTATAAAGACTTACTAGGGGGATGCATGTAGTGGTCTGCACTGAGCTCTCAGGCAAGGAGCCGCATTGACAGGTAGGCATGGGTAGTGTCGTGATATCAGGGAGCCTAGGTAGTGAAGTGGTTAGCAGACTGGCCCGTAATGCAGATGTGGGTTCGAGTCCCGCTCTAGGTGCAATATTTCACATTTTCATCACCCCCACGACAATATATATATATATATGTATATATATATCCTCTCCATTCGCTTTAGTCATTTTCCTCCCTACACTATCACTGCGGTAGCGAAGGCTATCACCATGATACGGTTATATATATATATATATATATATATAATAGTTGTCCTACATAATAAAGAAAGACAGAACACATGATTTTGGCTAAGAGTTGTAATCTGTGGCAAGTTCAGTGAGTGTATGTAGGGGGGGAGCAGTGGTGCATGCACAGACGGGTGGCGCCCCCTATGAAATCCCGTATTTGCGGGTGCCCGCATGTCATATATGCGGGCGTTAGAAAGCTATTGATGGCTGATCCAGTTAGGTGGTACGCGAGGGCTATGGTTATCTCATTATGTTCTCTCTTTTAGTAGCTGTACTGCTCAACAAGGCTTGACTGCCCTAATATCCTGCATAAGGCATAATATCCTGCATAAGGCGTAATATCCTGCATAAGGCATAATATCCTGCATAAAGCATAATATCCTGCATAAGGCGTATGGTTCAAAGTTCCCGTTTATTATATCTGTACTGGATAAATTACATGCTAGATCTTCTTACCCCATACTAAATATGACACACGACACAACATGCGAGCCGAGTTCAGCACCACCAGAAGTGTAGGTAGATAATAGACTGATTGCATATTTTTATTCAGTTTATATATGTTTTTAGATACATGCAACAGTGGATGTAAGAGACCTTTTCATTGGCTATTACACTCATGCACACCAGTCACTCGTCTCCCGCATGATCTCTCCCTAACATAGTTCACCATTAGCTGCTTTAAGGACTCACCCCCTCCCACCCAGCTCTGGCCACCACCTAGTTATCTGGGATTACATAACCTGTGGTGACCATGTGGCTGGGTGAGATAAGGGGGAGGGATTGAGCTTAAAGGGGCATTGCTTCCCTCCCCCGGTGTGAGCATTATAAAGGGAGTACTGTTTAGTATTTAGCCATCTCCATATTCAATATACACTTAATCGGAGAATTTTACACCCCAACGGATCTGAGTGTGAGTAGGATGCCACCACCCTTAACCATCATGAACAAACCATCAACACACAAAACATCCTACACAACTATCAACCTGCTTAACCACATTGAACATTATATAAGACAAAATGTCTTGTCAACAATAAACTTACCTTGTTTTATAAGAGAAAAAATGTAACCCTCAACGATTGTTTGAGTTGCCCCAAGTATACACTTTCTACTCAGTGCTACTCCCCATTTTTGCATGAACTACAGTGGCTGGTGCTGTGGATTATACAGCAGGAGCCACTCCTTTAATTCTACAGGATCGGGCTGTAACTAATACAGCACTTATCAAACTTAGATTATATAGACTGTCAATTCCAATAGTCAGATGGCCGGAAGACCAGTGCTCCAGCGCTGACAAATGTCATATTCACATGAATAAATACTTTACCAAAAAAAAAAAAAACCCAGACAGGCTCCTCCAGTAGGTGTCTGAGGGAGGAGATAGGGCTGAGGAGCAGATGGAAGCTTCCAGCCTTATTATACTTGTATAATGTATAATGGCTTATCATCACCATGCTGTCGGACGCGATGCGACAAAGACTGCTTTCATTACTTGACTGTAGCTGCCTGCAAAAGTGTTGAAGTGCTGCTGTCTTTTGCAAGTTACCAGCAGCACTCTCTTGGGGAGCAAATAGACGTCTCACACTGGCAAGAACATGTCCAGACAGGCGCAAAACTATTTTTCCCTGCACTGGCTGGTCGGGAGATGTTGGGGGTTCCATACATCAACTGCCCTTGATGCTGCCACAGTGACATGGTTTTCTGTTCAGGGTTTGCTCCCTTAGCCTTCTGTTCTGTCAAGAACCTGTACCACAAGGCAGTGGTTTACAACTCTGCAGTGCAGGGGCGTCAAACTCCCTGAGGTATTGCAATACCTGCATATACAGCATATATATATATATATATGTATATATATATATATATATGTGCTCTATAATCTATTATGGGAATATAGACAAGGACACTATCTATCTTCAGTTCCCTATGTAATAGTATATTCACATATCCTACCTAACTGACCCTGTGCAGTTACAGTATTGGCCACATCAGCGCCACCTGTGAGGGGCTCTAAGCACTGTATGCCAGCTGTGTCTGGTCATTCTCGCCTATAGATCCTTTTGGATGGTTATATATATATATATATATATATATATATAGGCGAGGCAGTGACATGCTTCATTGTTGCAACACTTTGGTTTGACTCGGCCGGGGATTGAACGTACACGAGGCTGTTGCCATATCCGCCCAGCATAGAAGCGCTTTTATTCAATCAGAATAAAATGTGCACTGGATTTGTTCGCTGGTCTGGACTCTGAGCTCCTGTGTACACCGGCTTACTGCCAGTCACGTGGACACAGTCACGTGACCACGACGCAGTTTATTTGCCCGCGCAGAATGGGTGCGGTGTCACGTGGTAGGTCTAGCTGATCAGGCGATCTCGTCGCGATGTGATTTGCAAGGAGCTGGTTACGGACCTGAGAAACATAGTGAAAGATATCACTTTGTGGACCAACCGAAGGGCATTGGCCATTTGTGAGTGTGTCTAGAGTGTCAGTGTCAGAGGCGACTTTCCACTGACAATGTCAAAGACTACTTTGTCTTCACTACTTGTAGTGTCAAAGACTACTTTGTCTTTACTACTGACAGTGTCAAAGACTACTTTGTCTTCACTACTTGTAGTGTCAAAGACTCTTTGTATTCACTACTTGTAGTGTCAAAGACTTTTGTCTTCACTACTTGTAGTGTCAAAGACTACTTTGTCTTTACTACTGGCAGTGTCAAAGACTACTTTGTCTTCACTACTTGTAGTGTCAAAGACTAATTTGTCTTTATTAGTATCAGTGTCAACGAATACTATGTATTTACTACTAACAATGTTAAAACGACTACTTTGTCTTTACTACGTACATTGTCAGGGTATACATTATCTTTACTACTGGCAGTGTCAAAGACTATTTTGGCTTTTCTGTTGACAGTGCCATACTACTTTGTCTTTACTACTGACAGTATCAAAGACTACTTAGTATGTTCTACTGACAGTGCCACCGACTACTTTGTCTTTGCAACTTACAATGTCAGGGTATACATTTCTTTTCTACTGACAGTGTCAATGACGACTTTGTCTTTTCTACTGACAGTGCCACACTATTTTGTCTTTGCCACTGACAGTTACAAGGACTATTTTGTCTTTACTGCTGACAGTGTCAAAGACTACTTTGTCTTTACTACTGACAGCATCAAATACTGCTTTGTCTTTTCTACTTACAGTGTCCATGTTATGTCCTTAGATGTTGCTAGGATGTAAAACACTGACAAACAAACAATATGAATTGACATTGATGTACATAACCACTCCCTCCATTACTATATGGAGCGGTTGGAGCTGTAGGCCCTAAACTATGCACCGCAGGCTGCTCTCTTTCTAATTGTACCGTGATGTGTGCTGTAACGCAAATACAGCACAGATTACTCTCTCACCAATATTTGTAACCGTCCATGATTGTTCACCGACTAGAAGATCAGTGCCCCGGTGTAGTAAGTTCAAAACACTACCCTACACAAACATTACCGTAATGTTTTCAACCTAGTTGAAGGTAGCTTCAAAACACTACTGTGGCCACGCTGAAAACACGATCCTTAAGTCCAAAACACTACCTTTAAGTTTAAAATACTACTCTAAATGTATTTGTATAATTGCTGCATATTCATTTTCATTTGTAGTTCTAGTAGGGTGAGGCAGTAGGCATTAGGGTGGGGCAGTATGCAGTAAGGTGCGGCAGTGTGCAGTAAGGTGGGACAGTGTGCAGTAAGGTGGGGAAGTGTGCAGTAAGGTGGGACACTGTGCAGTAAGGTGGGACAGTGTGCAGTAAGGTGGGACAGTGTGCAGTAGGGTGGGACAGTGTGAACTAAGGTGGGACAGTGTGCAGTAAGGTGGGACAGTGTGCAGTAAGGTGGGACAGTGTGAAGTAAGGTGGGACAGTGTGAAGTAAGGTGGGACAGTATGCAGTAAGGTGGGACAGTGTGCAGTAAGATGAGACAGTGTGCAGTAAGGTGGGACAGTGTGAAGTAAGGTGAGACAGTGTGCAGTAAGGTGGGAGAGTGTGCAGCGTAGGCCTATATAGCCCACTACTAATACGTGCTTCAAACGCCGCAGCACCATCAGCGTATACTAATATGTGGTGCACACGCCGCAGCGCTATCAGCATATACTACTAATATGTGCTTCAAACGCCGCAGCACCATCAGCGTATACTAATACATGCTTCAAATGCCGCAGCAGGGTCAGCATGTCATGATAGTCTTTTGAACTTTGGTAGTGTTTTGAACTTAGGTTCAAAACAATACCGTAGTGTTTTGAACGGGGTAGTGTTTTGAATGTCCTACACCGGTGATGCGGATTCCGAGGGACACCAGTTTGACAGGGACACTTCCATTCAAATGCATTGTTAACGACCGTGAGCAAATCTTCATACAGAAAAAGTCAAATATCTCTCAAATTAGACCACCTAGAAATAAATCGCTTGGTACACATATAAAAAACATGTTTACCAAAAAGTCTATATTAAATTGATATGATTGGGGTTCTGGATTTGAATAAAACTAACATTTTGCACTGCACATACCATCAAACTCAAGGCATTGTCAATGGTCGTGAGCAATGTTCATACAGAAAATACAGAAAAAGTGAAATATCTCTAAAACCACACCACCTAGAAACAAATTGTTTGGTACACATATAGAAAACATCTTTAGCAAAAACATTATATTAAATTGATAAGGTTAGTGACGATGCTGTTCGATTTTGATGCACGCGCAGAAGCGATGTGTCCCTGGCAAACTGGTGTGCCTCGGAAACTGCAACACCGGCACTAACAAATCATATATTCAGAGGAATAAACACATTTAACAATAATAAAAAATTGTAAAAACGAAAATATACTACAGCAACTTCATCATGCTGGTCTGCCAGACGCTGTTTATTGCTTGTTGATTGTTGAGGTTTTGCGACTTCGCAACATCTAAGGTCATGCACATCAGGATGGCACTGCTTACTTCCCCCTGGCGGAAGTGTCCATAGCCTGACTCTGGGCTGTGTGTTTCGGGGCTCATCTTAAATATCCGTACCAGACGAGATGGCCGAATGTGTTGAGTGTATGTCTCCCATGTCGGTAGATCGTGGGTTTCGAACCCTGGTCAAGTCAAACCAATTGTAAAATATTCCGATAAAACGCATTGGTGGGGGAATGCAAATGGTCTATAATGGTAAATGGTATATAGTGCCAGGTGCATGAATGTATTTATGTAGTTGCTGGTGATACTTTATTTATGGTCAATAGTCATTGTGTGTTAGTCAGATAGTGTGAAAGAGGCACTAGAGATAGTGTGTAAGGGGCACTTGGAGCTCTACTCACTACCCCCTCCCCTTCTGTTAGTCATGGATCACCACACACTCAGCTCAGGGCAGGTGGTGGCCAAGCAGCCACACCGCATGGTGGTGGTGGGCAGATCCCGGTAGCCATGGTGACCCAGGAATGCTTGATGTTCATTGATGGAGCTAGAGATGCTTGATTCTCATAGGAGAATATGGTCAGGTGATATGCCATACCAGATCCATGTACTACTATATAATAATAAACCTGAGGGCTTGTCTCTCTCTACTTTCATTCTGTATACTCTTCCTTTCTCTTCTTGCCTGTATTGATTTCACTATAGCCTGCCTACACAAACCACAGAATCCAGCTGAGGACTTTACACAATGACTTGAAAATTGATACTCGTCACTCCCTAGCCAGGCGCTCAGCATTATTAGGATAGGGCAAGGACTGGTTGACTTAGCATGAGGGTAATACAGGCGCAGCAGTGCTAAAAGAAACCATAAGCATTAATCAAATATATGAGAGAAGTGTAATAGTCATGGCCGCGCAAGCCTGGAACAAACAACCACCTCCAGACAGAGCAATCAATAAACTGGAGCTCTATAAACAATTCCCAAAAAAAAAGAACAAATAAAAACCATACACCATCATATGGGCACCAAATAACACCTGACTGGGCACAGTCAAGGCAAACTGTGAAAGAGCAAACATGACAAGGACAGGCCATGGAAGAGGGTGCATATCAAACCTATAAATACACATCCATCTGGAGTACTGGGAGGGTCGGAAGAAATGAGGCCATAGTCCACCTTGGTATGTGTTCTGGCACAAATCACGAAAGGTACGGACAGACCAACCATGCTCACCGAACCCAACCTATAATAAACTATGGCATGAGAAAATACCACAACCCCCCACCAGGTTGCAGTCCCGAAGGGTACTGGTGTGTTTTGGCGCACCCTGGTACTAACTAGAGACAGGACACAGGTGAAAGGAAGGTCGTAAAACCAAAAGTCAGAAACAATGCCGTTAGAACTATGGTTAACAATTTAACACTGCAGCCGACCCTCCTGGTCACAGTCCCGAAGAGTGTTCTGGCACATCTAGGCACTAACTAGGGACAGGCCAAAGTGAGAGGAAAGCTGCAAACAAAACAACCAAACAAATTCTGGGAACACGTCCTCAGCCACAAGCCTATTACCATCTCACCAGATGTACATACTAGGCTACGATATTCGTTATATGATAGGAAGTTAAACCCCCCCAAAAAACAGAAAGAAACTAACATAGATACTAACTACTTAAATAAATGCTGGTGGATGTCCGGGATACCAACACGGACCAGAACCCGGGCATACACCATAACATTCCTCACAGCTGTCCAGTGTTGAAAACAAGCACCCTCATGGAAGTTTACATGCTATGGGCAGAATAAATACTGTATCAATAAGAAAAAAAATTAAAAATTAAAAATTAAAATGTGATTGAATCGGATATCAGGTCAGTGATGCTGGTAGCCTGGTCTCCCAGTGGTGCAGCACTATAAAGTTGCCATGAGTGCACACTGCTACAAGTCAGTACCTGCCCTGATATGACGTTAGATGTTGCCAGGACATAAACTCCAAAAACAACCAACCATCCTGCTATGACTTTAGATGTTACAAGGACATAAAACTCCAACAACCACTAACCAACTACATTTATTATATAGAGTAAATGCCTACTTTCTCATGACTACTTACAGAGGGAGCGGGACGTAACTCAGGCGGTAGAGTGTCCACCTGTGATGGTGTCGGTCATCCTATCGATCCTGCTCAGTGGACACATTTGCAGTTTGGGCTATTTTTCATTCCAACCAGTGGTCCACAACTGGTCCATCAAAGGATGTTGTATGTGCTGTCCTGTCTGTGGGAACGTGCATATAAAAGACCCCTTGCTGCATATCAAAAAGAGTAGCCTATGAGGTGGCAGCGGGTTTCCTCCAAAGAAATATGTTAGAATGACCATATGTTTGACGTCCAATAGCCGATGATAAAATTCAAGGTGCTCTACAGGCATCTTTAAATAAAACAAATTAGTGTTAAGATTTACTCTCTCTATACTACTTACAGATAAAATCTACTTTTCTTTTCTACTTACAGTGTCAAGATTTACTCTCTATACTACTTACAGATAAAATCTACTTTTCTTTACTACTTACAGTGTCTAGATTTTCTCTCTCTGGCGGGGGGAGGGGGTCAGGTGATTGGTCCAGAATAGCCCCAGGTGGCTATAAGGAAGTTGATCAATTTCCCGCTCTAATGGCTGTTTACCTGAGGAAAGGTGGGTGGCCTGCTGGGAGAGGAGTGCAGCGGTATATCTCATCTCCTCACTACACCACTTAAGCTAAGATTCCATATACTGGGTATGCGACATGCGGTATTCGGCATGCGAATGCGGCGTACGGTATAGATATCAGTGCGATTTTCGGTCTTTCTTTCTAGAAATTTGTGACGGTGCATCTGACTATATGTATATATGTAGTAGTCTGCACTGACCTCTCAGGCAAGGAGCCATGTAGACAGGTAGGCGTGGGTAGTGTGAAGACATCAGGGAGCCTAGGTGGTGTAATGGTTAGTTTAGGAGTCTGCACTGACCTCTCAGGCAAGGAGCCGCATAGACAGGTAGGCGTGAGTAGTGTGGTGACATCAGGGAGCCTAGGTGGTGTAGTGGTTAGTTTAGTAGTCTGCACTGACCTCTCAGGTAAGGAGCCGCATAGACAGGTAGGAGTGGGTAGTGTGATGATATCAGGGAGCATAGGCGGTTCAATGGTTCATGTAGTAGTTTGTACTGCACTCTCAGGCAAGGAGTCGCATAGACAGGTAGGCGTGGGTAGTGTGATGACTTCAGGGAGCCTAGGTGGTGTAATGGTTAGTGTAGTAGGTTGTACTGACCTCTCAGGCAAGGAGGCGCATAGACAGGTAGGCGTGAGTAGTGTGGTGACATCAGGGAGCCTATGTGGTGTAATGGTTTGTGTAGTGGTCTGCACTGACCTCTCAGGCAAGGAGTCCCATAGATAGGTAGGCATGGGTAGTGTGATGACAGCATGGAGCCTAGGTTGTGTAATGGTTAGTGTAGCAGCTTGTACTGGCCTCTCAGTCAAGGAGCCACAAGGTGTGGGTAGTGTGATGACATCATGGAGCCTAGGTTGTGTAATGGTTAGTGTAGCAGTTTGTTCTGACCTCTCAGTCAAGGAGCCACATGGACAGGTAGGTGTGGGTAGTGTGATGACATCATGGAGCCTAGGTTGTGGAATGGTTAGTGTAGCAGTTTGTTCTGACCTCTCAGTCAAGGAGCCATATGGACAGGTAGGCGTGAGTAGTGTGATGACATCAGGGAGCCTAGGTGGTGTAATGGTTAGTGTAGTAGTTTGTACTGACCTCTCAGGCAAGGAGTCGGATAGACAGGTAGGCGTGAGTAGTGTGGTGACATCAGAGAACCTAGGTGGTGTAATGGTTAGCACAAAGGCCTGGAATGCAAGAGATGTGGGTTCAATTCCTGCTCTGGGCGCAACATTTTCTATTTTCATCCCCCCTCTATGACACCGGGTCCGGAACCAGGATCCTATACAAGCCACTGTGTGGTTGTTGAACCTAAGCTGTGTATGTATATATATGTAAGTGCGTTGCCTGTATGCGTGTAATTGTAAGCATTAAATAATTATTTAAAAGACTTACAATTCCAGGGAGACGGTTGGTTGGTTGGATGTTGGAGTTTGACGTCCTGGCAACATCTAATGTCATATCAGGATCCAGGGAGAGGAGTGTAGTAGTCCGCACTGAGCTCTCAAGCATGGAGCCGCATAGACAGGTAGGCGTGGGTAGTGTGGTGACATCAGGGACCCTACGTTCTGTAATGGTTAGTACACTGGCCAGGAATGGACAAAATGTGGGATCGATTCCCACCCTAGGCACAATATTTCCCATTTTCATCACCCACCCACGACATATGTATATATATATATATATATATATATATATAATTATTATCTATATATATTTTATTTTTTTGGTACATTAATTGAAGGGTAAATTTCAATCGCGGACGATTGGTCTTCCTCATTCCACTGCTCCTTGCCCTTTCCTAATAATGCCGAGCGCCTGGCGAGGAAGCGACAAGTATCCATTTTCAAGTCATTGGTTTGACTCGACCGGGGTTCAAACCAACGACCCCATGATCTACCAACACGGGAGACGGACACTCTAACTCATTCGGCCATCCCGTCTGGCATATATATTGGAGGGGGTGATATCCATCCTTATATATATCCTGTATAAGCCATTATACGAGTATAATAAGGCCGAAAGCTTCCATCTGCTCCCCAGCCCTATCTACTCTGCCAGTCATCGACTGGAGGAGCCTGCTTAACCTACAAACTTCCATCCTACTCACACTCAGATCCGTTGGGGGGCGCCACCCGTCTGTGCACGCACCACTGCCCCCCCCCCCCTTACATACAGTCACTGTAACGCCGGATATAATGTGGATGGTGATAATCCTATTATCGCATGTCATAAACTCTGTAGTGTCCTGCCCTTCCCATTTCCTCCCTGCTCCCGGGGTGGGAAGGTGGGGGAGACGGTGTCCGCCATGCACCTCGCCCGCCAACTGCACGGGGCGCCACACGCCACTCGCTCGGAAGTTTGATATATATATGGATCATTCTCTAAAACTGGGCACAAAAGTGTGATATAGCGAATGGTAGACAGGAAGTGTGAACACTTATTTGTCTCTCAATTTCTTTTTTTTTTGGTCCATTAGTTGTCCCAAGCAGGTGAAATCCCAGTCACAGACGACTGGTCTTCCCCACTCCACTGCTGGTCGAGAAAGCCCGAGCCTACACTTTTACCGAACCAAGGGATTTTTAACCTCCCACACCACATAGACATGGTATGAGAGCAACCGGCCTTTGATGATGCTGTAAGTTATACACACTGGTGGAAATCCAAATTGGCAGAGCTGGGGGCATGGGGAATCGAACTGCCGACCCTCAGATTAGGAATCTGACCTAGAAAAAAGTCAGACACTCTAACCACTCTGCCACAGAGAACACATGGAAACCAAAAGTGAAACCCTTCCAAATAATAGCATAACTCCTTCCAATTAATAGCCTAATCCAATGTCCTATGAAGGGTTGCATGTTGTGCATATGTCAGAGTTGATAACAATGAGTTTCAATTTTTTTATTCGATCTTATACAAATTGAGCAATACATTAATATCACTCGTGTAACATGAACATCAAAGACACGTCCAGAACCTCATTTTAACATATACAACATAGTCAAACAAGATTTGATTGATTACTGACAGGGTTATGACTTACAAGAAAAAAGTTTTAAAATAAGTTGAAAAAAAGTTTGGCTACATGTATGGTGTCAATGTGTAAATTTTAACATTTTCACTCTAGCGCAAAATCATACAATTATAATTTTCATATCTTTTGTGGGATAAATTCAATACATGTAGAACTGCTAACATACCTAATAAAAAGATGCTACAATAATTATTTGACTTGCGATCAATAAAACAAAGACTTAATTATCAGCATCGTAACGTGGAGACCAAATATGTGGTGCCCAGTTTTGGAGAATAACCCATATACATACCCATGGTGTGTTCATGCTTTCCAGTGTTCTGTGATTCCTACTTGGCTTCGCAGCCAGACATAACTGATTTGTGCTTTTTGTGCTTTCGGTGCAAAGTGTTTTCGGTTTTGTTGTGCCTGTAGTCGACTTACAAAAAGCTGCACACTGTAGTAATGAGGCTCCCAGAATGGAACAGGCAGAGGTCTTACGGGGAAGGGGATGCAGGCTGTACCACTAAAGGCCCTGTCACACTATGACGTACGGCGTCACCGCGTGCTCAACGTTAGAAAATTTGCCAGTACATTGGCATTCGTTGAACTGTTCAGTGGCGAGGGATAAAAATGGGCGTATACACAACATACACATAATGTACGTAACGTATGCAGAATGTATCTCTGACCTATTGCTAGCATATGAGAGCGTTCATGTGCCTCGCAAAACGTTCGCAAAGTGTTTGCAAAATGCTTGCATGCACTCACTGTACGCTGACCAACATTACATACATTACTCCATCGCTAGAAGAATGGCGTATATGTTAAATACGCTGGAGCTACGGCAGGCATATGTTCGAAGTATGTTACGAGTACGTCATGCATCTGTTGGCAGTACGCGGACTGTACGCAGACTGCACGTTCCCACCGGCTGAACGTATGGCTAACGTGCAGCAACGTATACCAATGTCTCCCATATGTACTCCCAACATATGCCGATGTATCCCGAATGTACATGCAGTGTATGTTCAATGTACGAGCCACACTTCGACACCAGTTGGACATTTTAAGCATGCACAAATTTTTTTCGGAGCCTTGACGCACGGCGACGTAAGCTGACGTATAACGATGTACCCGGAACATACCCGATGTACACCCAATGTATACGTAACATATGACGACGTATGTCGACGTGTTGGTCGAAAATCACATACATCGGCATACGCTAAGGCTATACGTCGTATTGTGAAAAGTGATACTTCGTGCCTAAAGCTGTGTATGTGAACCCATATTCCTGCCATTCTAAAGGAACGGACGCGGTGGTAATGATGTAATGATTGGAACACTATCACCGGAATGGCAAGAAGTGTGGGTTCGAATCCTGCTCTAGGCGCAATATTTCCCATTTTTATCAACCGCATGGAAGTGGTTGCTGTCACCTGGATTCTGTACAAGCTGTGTGCTGTATAGTCGGGATGGCCGAATGAGTGAGAGCCTCCATCTCCCGTGTTGGCAGATCGTGGGGTCGTGGGTTTGAACCCTGGTCGAGTCAAACCAATGACTTAAATATTGATACTTGTTTCTTCCTCGCAAGGCGCTCAGCATTAATATGACAGGGCAAGGAGCAGTGGAATGAGGAAGACCAATTGTCCACGATTGAAATTTCCCCTCCTTAAACAACTAATGTACCAAAAAAAAAAAAACAAAAGTTGCTGAACCATCCCTGTGTATGTATATATATATGTAAGTGCATTGCCTGTATGTATGTAATTGTAAGCATTAAAAGACTTATGGATGCAACACTTATAAAAAAATTACAATTACAAGGGAACGAGTGTAGTAATCTGCACTGATCTCTCGGGCAAGGAGCCGCATAGACAGGTAGGTGTTGGTAGTGTGGTGACATCAGGGATCCTATGTGGTGTAATGGTTAGTGTAGTAGTCTGCCCTGACCTCTCAGGCAAGGAGCCGCATAGACTGGTAGGCGAGGGTAGAGTGATGGCATCAGGGAGCTTAGATAGTGTAATGGTTAGTGTAGTAGTCTGCGCTGACCTCTCAAGCAAGAAGCCAGTATGGTGACATCAGGGAGCCTAGGTGGTGTAATGGTTGGTATAGTAGTCTGCACTGACTTCTCGGGCAAGGAGCCGCATCAACAGGTAGGTGTGGGTAGTGTGGTGACATCAGGGAGCCTAGGTGGTGTAAGGGTTAGTGTAGTAGTCTGCACTGACCTCTCGGGTAAGGAGCCGCATAGACAGGTAGGCGTGGGTAGTGTGGTGACATCAGGGAGCATAGGTGGTGTAATGGTTAGTGTAGTAGTCTGCACTGACCTCTCGGGTAAGGAGCCACATAGAGGTAGGCGTGGGTAGTGTGGTGACATCAGGGAGCCTAGGTGGGCGATTTCAGGCCCACACAGAGAATGTGGAACTCCTGATAAAATATTGAGGACTCGGACGAAGCCAAAACGCGCAAACAACGATGTCAGAAAATATATAAAACAATAATTAAAATACCCCCCTTGCGAATGCTAAAACCGTGCAGGGCAAATGTGTAGGTTTTAAACCAGTAGACTTTTAAAACCATGACATGCTGCAGTTTGAAAGCGCCATTTAATGTTGACACATAGGCAGAGCGAAGGTGTAGGTTTTAAACCAGCAGAGATTTAAAACCGCGACACCGGCACGCCACCCACCCCCACCTCTCGGTGGAGATGGGAACTAACCGGACAAGGTCTCACCTCGGTGTTTCATCTGCAGCGAGTCATAATGGTTGGTTGGTTGGTTGTTGGAGTTTTATGTCCTGGCAACATCTAATGTCATATCAGGAGGGGTACCTACAGACTTGTGACAGTGCACACTCATGGCGACTTTATTATATAGTGCTGCCCAACTGGGAGCACCATGACCCTATATCCCACTCAGTCACAGTATCCTGACAATGACCTAACCAGTCCTTGCCCTATTCTAATAATGCCGAGTGCCAGGCTAGGAAGCAACAAGTATCAATTTTTAAAAGTCATTGGCTTGACTTGACCACGGTTCGAATCCCACGATTTTCCGAAACGGGAGACGGATGCTCAACCCATTTGGCCATCCCGTCTGGTGACTCATGATGTGTAGCAGGGTCATTTGTTTGTTGGGGTTTTACATCTTAGCAACATAGATAGTCATATCAGGACGGAGTGTAGCAGATGTCTTCTCCAACGCTGCCTGCCCTAGCTCCATCTAAAAAGGCTAAGGGTATTTATAGATGGAGCCCCACCCCCGACCAGAAGGGGTGGCCGAATGAGTTGAGTGTCCCTCTCCCGCTTTGGTAGATTGTGGGATTCGAACCAACAGGTTCGAACCCTGGGCGAGTCAAACCAATGACATACAGAATTAATACTTGTCACTTTCTAGCCAGGCGCTCGTCATTAATAGGATAGGGCAAGGACTAGTTAGATCAGTGTCGGGATAATGTGACTGAGTGGGATATCAGGTCATGGTGCTGGCGGCCTGGTTTTTCCAGTGGGACAGCACTATAAAGTCGCCATGAGTGCGCACTGTCACAAGTCGGTACCCATCCTGATATGACCTTAGATGTTGCAGGATGTAAAACTCCAACAACCAACCAACTATTAGAACCTATTAAACAGATTAAAAATACATACAAAAAAAAACAATAAATCCTTGAGCTGCACCAGGCACCAGCTACTCAAGCCCCAGTCACACCTACCCGGATGAGCCCCGGATTTTGAGACGGACCACTCCCGGACCAATCGCCCGGACTGTCCCGGACCGCCCCGGATAAAATCCCCGTTTTTTGCCTCGCAGTCACACCTTCAAGGACGAGCCCCGGACCAGAGGCCCGACTGCCCCAGACCGCCCCCGACCGCCCCAGACGACCCCCCGGACTCCCCGGTGTAGCCACGGACTAGTGCCGGACGAGCTGGGAGTGATCCGGGAGTGATCCCGGAGTGGTCTGGGCCGATCCGTAGCTGATCCGTGGCTGATCCATGGTTGATCCGTGGCTGATCAAGGGTGATCCAGGGTGATCCGGGTCTTATCCGGGCAGTCCAGGAGTGGTCTGGGTTAAACCATGGCTCATCCGGGGCAAAATGCCCCCGCCGGACCACCCCCGGACAGCCCGGACTGGCCCCGGTCCTCTCCCGGTCCACCACCGGACCACCCCCAGATTACCCGGACCACCCTCGGATCATGCGGGATTGAGCCCGGATCGCAAAATCCCCCGGATCGCCCCGGATTTTTTAAACATTGACCCATGTGACCACGTGACATGTGACAGTTTGCGGGTGACAGCCTCACAAAACAGTATTTGCCTGCGTAAGCCAGAACTCGCATCTCTGATGGAAATCTCCCACCACCACCACCACCAGCCCCTCTCCCACCCACACCTACACTCCCCATCTCCATCCCCTCCCCCGAAGCCTACAGCCCCTGCCCCCACCCCGACCCAGGCCATCACCCCCAGTCTCTTGCCCAGGGCCCCGAACAATCAGCCCCCAGCCCTCAGCCTCCCACCCCCCGCCCCCACCCCCCGCCCCCACCCCCGCCTCCTTCTCTTCGTCCACACAGCTCCCCCCTCCCATCAGGCAGTGCCCCCTCCTCAAATCCACCCGCCCCCAACCCTCCCCCCAACCCCGCCCCCAACCCCAGCCACCCAGCCCCCAGCCCCAGCCCAGCCCCAACCCCCGACCCCCAGCTCCCATCCAGCCCCCGACCCCCAGCTCCCGACCCCCAGCTCCCAGGCCCCTCAGCCCCCTCAGCCCTTCAGCCCCTCAGCCCCCCACGCACCCACCACCCACCCTCCGCACCAACCCACACCCTACTCAAGTTGCGCAAACAGCAAATAGCGCAAGTGCAATAAGGTCAATGTGACGCCCCCCCATTAGTGCTAAGTGATGCCGGCAGGTGGCCAGGGGCTACACTGGTCTTCGTGTTTGCAGCGCCACTGAGCGCAAACATCTGCCGCTTCAGCAGGCAATGGCGAATCAGGCTTTTGAAACCCGCTCTTGGATAATCATTGGAAACCTGGAGCTACCGGTATCTTAGAGGGTTTGACTTGGCAATGCTATCCGCAGCTAATATTAGTATTGGCAGCTATTGCCATCTTAGAATGGGTTTGCCCTAGCAACGCTATCTACAGCTAATATTGGTATTGGTAGCTATCACCATCTTGGAAACTGTGGCTAATATTGGAAATGGTAGCTATCGCTATCTTGAAATGGGTTTACCTTAGCAATGCTATATGCAGCTAATATTGGAAATGCTAGCTATCATTTTGGAATGGGCTTCGGCTTAACACGGCGAGAGAGACAACTTGTATTATTTATACTCTTTAACTGGAGGGATTTCTGTGTTGTTTCATTGTATCGGGTTCTCAGTGTGCTTCCGGGTAATAACCCGATGGAATATACTTGGCTGGAATCAAGGTTGGAATTAGAAATCCCCTATAATACCTTTTCCACAGCATAAACACATTCAGTGAGGTGAATGGCTGCTCACAGCATTGGTCATTGCCAATCCCTGGACCACTATTGTGTCAAACTGTCATTATATATATATTCACGGTCTCTGACTATATTCAGAGACTGTGTATATATCTACGTTCTCTGCTATATTCCGGGCTCATGCACGGTCACGTTTCAATATAGTGCAGCAATCTGGTGGAATCCATCTGTACCATTATGTGGTAAACCAAATCTGTGGTGTTAGCTAACAGTGGAGTTCACAACACTTGCAGTTACGTGACTCAAAATGGGGGGCACTCTGCTCGAAGTGACCAAAGTTAGTAAAAAAACACCAAAATTAATTTGAAATGTGTATGATAGACACCAAATACATGCTATTAATAACCCATACATGGCAAAGCTTCAGTGCAGGATGATGACGCGTGTTGGAAACGCTGATTAACAGAGGAGTAGTGATCAGAACGACCCTAAACTTAACCACCGTTTGGTATTATATATAGATACATTTAATCACACAGGATTTTATCGCAGGGTGAGATGTTACCCATATTAGTTCTTCCATTGCCGTCAGAGGGCAGGTAGACGATGTAAGCTCTCTATGAGAGATTTTCAACATAACATTCCTGCACAGTGAGCTGGTACCCATATTAGGCGCTCATTGGTGGTGAAAATTGGCTATGGTTTTTTTTCCACACTGCATGCCTACCCACAGCTCCTACGCACATTAGTTCTTATCAGTACCACTAGAGGGTGGGTTGACGGTGGAAATGGTATATTAGATCACTGCCACCAGAGGGCATGTTGATATGGTGTATTGGATCACTGCCACCAGAGGGCATGTTGATATGGTGTATTGGATCACTGCCACCAGAGGGCGTGTTGATATGGTGTATTGGATCACTGCCACCAGAGGGCGTGTTGATATGGTGTATTGGATCACTGCCACCAGAGGGCGTGTTGATATGGTGTATTGGATCACTGCCACCAGAGGGCGTGTTGATATGGTGTATTGGATCACTGCCACCAGAGGGCGTGTTGATATGGTGTATTGGATCATTCGAGGGCTGTGTTGATGGCATTAATTGTATATTGGATGACTTCCACTAGAGGGCGTGTTGAAGGTATAAATGGTATATTAGATAACTGCCACTAGAAGGGCGGGTTGAATGTTTAAATGGTATATTGGATCACTGCCACCAGAGGCCATATTGGTGGTATAAATTGTATTTTGGGTCACTGCTACTAGAGGGCGTGCTGATATGATTCATGGGAGGGAGAGGGACATAGCTGAGGCGGTAGAGTGTTCACCTGTAAAGGTGTGGGTTATCCGATCAATCCTACTCAGTGGACCCATTTGCAGTTTGGGCTATTTTCCGTTCCAACTAGTGGTCCACAACTGGTTCATCAAAGGCCGGGTCTGCACTGTCCAGTCTGTGGGAAAGTGCATATAAAAGATCCCTTGCTGCTTATCAGAAAGAATAGCCTATGTGACGGCAGTGGATTTCCTTCCGCATAAATATGTCAGAATGGCCATATGTTTGACATCCAATAGACGATGATGAAAATCAATAAAAAAAGTTTCCCTTTTGCCACCAGAGGGCGGGTTGAAGATGTAAATGGTTTATTGGATCTCTGCCACCAGCGGGCGGGTTGTAGGTGTAAATGGTTTATTGGGTCATGGCCACCAGAGGGCGGCTTGAAGGTTTAAATGGTATATTGGATCACTGCCACCAGAGGCCATATTGGTGGTATAAATTGTATTTTGGGTCACTGCTACTAGAGGGCGTGCTGATATGATTCATGGGAGGGAGAGGGACATAGCTGAGGCGGTAGAGTGTTCACCTGTAAAGGTGTGGGTTATCCGATCGATCCTACTCAGTGGACCCATTTGCAGTTTGGGCTATTTTCCGTTCCAACTAGTGGTCCACAACTGGTTCATCAAAGGCCGGGTCTGCACTGTCCAGTCTGTGGGAAAGTGCATATAAAAGATCCCTTGCTGCTTATCAGAAAGAATAGCCTATGTGACGGCAGTGGATTTCCTTCCGCATAAATATGTCAGAATGGCCATATGTTTGACATCCAATAGACGATGATGAAAATCAATAAAAAAGTTTCCCTTTTGCCAGCAGAGGGCGGGTTGAAGATGTAAATGGTTTATTGGATCTCTGCCACCAGCGGGCGGGTTGTAGGTGTAAATGGTTTATTGGGTCATGGCCACCAGAGGGCGGCTTGAAGGTTTAAATGGTTTATTGGATCTCTGCCACCAGAGGGCGGGTTGTAGCTGTAAATGGTTTATTGGATCTCGGCCACCAGAGGGCGGGTTGAAGGTGTAAATGGTTTATTGGATATCTGCCACCAGAGGGCGGGTTGAAGGTGTAAATGGTTTATTGGATCATGGCCACCAGAGGGCAGGTTGAAGGTGTAAATGGTTTATTGGATATCTGCCACCAGAGGGCGGGTTGAAGGTGTAAATGGTTTATTGGATCATGGCCACCAGAGGGCAGGTTGAAGGTGTAAATGGTTTATTGGATCATGGCCACCAGAGGGCGGGTTGAAGGTGTAAATGAGTTATTGAATCTCGGCCACCAGAGGGCGTGTTGAAGGTGTAAGCAGACCACATGACTGACGTGTCCTAAATGCGTTGAAGTGCTAATAATTCCAAATTACCCTGAGCCTCCCCTACTCCTCCTGTGTTAACCCACCTACTTGTCCCGAGCTCTAGAACCTCAGAAGGTCATCAGTGCGCCAGGGACCCGGGTCTCGAGAGCCACGGCAAATAGACTATCAACGCGCCCAGCCTCACTTCCGGTATGGCTACTTCCGGTTGTCACGTGACCAAGCCGGCGTCGCCACCCACTCTCTCCACCTGGAGGGGCGGCCTTGCGCTCACCCCCGCCCCAGGTAACCTGGGCGACGGTCGGTTGCCATGGAAACGCGCGTGAAAGCGAGGACGACGGTCGGTTGCCATAGAAACGCGCGTGAAAGCGAGTGGTGCCCGGAGCGAAGCCTGAGGGACAGCGTCGCGTGAAGTGGCCGGATGGGGGAGGTGGGGGGGGGGGGGGGTCGCTGTGATCAAAGGGGCACTTTGCCATGGAAACGACATTAGTTTTGCCATGGCGGGTCGACAAGTAAGGTTGTGCGGAGGCAGGGAGGCAGAGAGGCGGAGAGGCTGAGAGGCGGAGAGGCTGAGAGGCTGAGAGGCGGAGAGGCGGAGAGGCGGAGAGGCGGAGAGGCGGAGAGGCGGAGAGGCGGAGAGGCGGAGAGGCGGAGAGGTGGAGAGGCGGAGAGGCGGAGAGGCGGAGAGGCGGAGAGGCAGGAGAGGAAGGTGAGAGGCGGAGAGGGAGGCGCAGAGGCGGAGAGGCGGAGAGGGCGGGAGAGGCGAGAGGCGGAGAGGCTGAGAGGCGGGCGAAGAGGCGGAGAGGTGGAAGAGGCGGAGAGGCGGAGAGGCGGAGAGGCGGAGAGGCGGAGAGGCGGAGAGGCGGAGAGGCGGAGAGGCGGAGAGGCGGAGAGGCGGAGAGGCGGTGGAGGGTGGAGAGGCTGAGAGGCAGAGATGCGGAGAGGCGGAGAGGCGGAGGAGGGCGGAGAGGCGGAGAGGTGGAGAGGCGGAGAGGCGGAGAGGCGGGAGGCGGAGAGGCGGAGAGGCGGAGAGGCGGAGGGTGGAGAGGGGAGAGGCGGAGAGGCGGGGGAGAGGCGGAGAGGTGGAGAGGCGGAGAGACGGAGGAGAGGCAGTGAGGCTGAGAGGCTGAGAGGCGGAGAGGCAGAGAGGCAGAGAGGCGGAGAGGCGGAGAGGCGGAGAGGCGGAGAGGCGGAGAGGCGGAGAGGCGGAGAGGCGGAGAGGCGGAGAGGCGGGAGGCGGAGAGGTGGAGAGGCGGAGAGGCGGAGAGACGGAGAGGCGGAGAGGTGGAGAGGCGGAAAGGTTGCGGGAGGTTGCGGGAGGTTGCGGGAGGTTGCGTGAGGTTGCGAAGGTTGCAGAGGTTGCGG